>JAOPHQ010000294.1:0-267500 GCA_030340625.1 Merluccius polli
TTTTTCCATATCGCCCAGTAGGTCCTAGATTCAAAGTGTCTCAAAGTGATTGCATTAAAGGACCGTATCAGTCTGGGTGATCAAACCATCATAACTCTCTCTTGGTTTCACTAAAACGTCCGTCAGCAATATAACTGGGGTTGGAACCCTAGAGCCTTGGGTTGGGAGTCCACCTTAACCATTAGATGATTGTTTCTGTGGGAGATCTACCTTTCTCGTCTAGCTCCTCAGAGTCTGACTCCTCCTCTGTCTCCTCCTCCTCTGTCTCCTCCTCCTCCCCCTCTCCTTCCTCCTCTTCCTCGTGGTCACTGGTGTCCTGCACAACATACATGTACACATGCGCACACACACAAACGCACAAAAAAAAAACATGAACATACTGCAGACTCACTTTTCTCTTAGAAAGAAAGAAACAAACAAAATAATTGCGTGTAGGTGTGGACTTTAACCTGTGAACTTTGACCTACCCCTTCAGGGTCTTGTCCGGCGTGCTCCTCCTCATTGTCCGGAATCTCCTTGATGACACTAAAGGACCACATCTCCATTAGCCAATCAGATTCACCCAGGAAACTCCATTTCATTGGTCAATGGATTGCTTGCCTTTCACTTTTGATTTCAAAATCATTCAAAATCGAGGTGCAGATAGCCTCACTGATAGGGAATATATCAGATCAGCATCCGATTCCAAATCACTTGAGATTAGAGGCCTCATCGTTGAGGAGTATTCAGTTAGTGATGATTTTTCGCCGACATCCGGGCGAGGAGAGACAAATACAGGTGACATCATCGAGAGTGACATCATCAAGTTCGTATCAACATCATCATGGTGAGGTGAGGAGGAGCACACACACATAAGCTAGACCTAAGCTCTACTGTAGCTACCCTCCCAGTCTATTGTAAGAAAATACACGGATTGAGATGAGACCGACTTAGTTGTGGTGATTCCCATGATGCAGTAGAAAGTGTGATGGTTATGTTTGATTGGTGGTTAAGGTCAGGGTAAGGATCTGGGGGAAAGCAATGCACCATGGGAATTTGGTTGCAGCCTCTTAAAAGAGAGCAAGTTATGGCTGTTTGCCAAGTTTGACATGAAGACGGGTCAGGGGAAGACAGGAGGTCAGGTCTAATAGTGTGCACCCACCCTCACCCCAACACATAGAGGGGTGGGGGTATTAAGGGGGTGTAGTCACTGAGGATAGAAGGGATGACCTTAAAGTAAAATCAACCTGTTGGGTTAAAATTATCTGGGTTAGAGGTAGAGGATGAACAAGTTATAGGGGATTAACCATATGATTGATTAATCAGACAAACATAGATCGATTCAAAACCATTTTTGCAACTGAATAATTTGTTGGAATCATCTCAAGTGCCCTTATTGTGTATTCTATGAACTACTTTCTGTTCTGATATGTTTTGACCGATGGGTCAAGATATCAGGCAATCTCAACATGGATGGGTTCAGATCATTTTGATCAACTAAAATGATAATCAACAAGTTAATTAACCAAGTAATTATCAATGATCAAACCCTCAACCAATCCAAATCCCATATTCAGGGATTTGATTGAATCAGATTTGGATCACAATCAACTACACCCCCTTGATGTGGGCGGAGCCTATCAAACCTGGCGTGGTCGCCCCCGCTGAGGTGGGTGTCTTCGTACCGCTGCAGCCTTCGGGAGGAAGGGTGAGGAAGACGAGGGTGAAGATGAGGATAGTGCGAAGGTGGAGAGACAGACAGGCAGCAACATAGAGTGGGGCGGGCCAGGATAGTTTACAAGGCGGTCAGAGGTAAGAGAGAGAGAGAGAGAGAGAGAGAGAGCAGCAAAGTAGAATAAATGAGCTTGGGACAAAACAAATGTATTGTGCAAGCACACATACACACGCACACAAACGCAGACACAAAGTCTCTTCATAAAATACATATGAAAGGGACACAGTTCCTGAACATTTTTTTACCTCTTTTTCTTCTTCTTCTCCTTCTTCTTCAGTTTCTCCAGCTCTTTCTTGGCCATCTCGATGATCTCCATGGACTCCTTCTCAGGGTGCCAGGCCAAAGGAGGCGGGGCCAGCAAACAGAGCGGAGCGTGTCGAAGCGCGTGATAGGTTCCTCCTCAGATTCTCGCTCACCGCTTCCGCCTCCAAAAGTTTGGCTCTGGGAAGACGGGAGAGGACAAAGGCGGGAACGTGAGTCATGTTGTGCGTGATGAGGCTGGTGAGATGACGTGTCCTGGTCTTTGGTGGTTGCCATGGATACCTGAGCTCCTCGATCTCCTTGATGTAGTTGTGTATCATGTTGGCAATCTCTTCACTGCCTTCACCTGAGAGGGAAAAGAATGAAGATTATTATTAATTAATTAATTATTTTCTATATTATTTTCTATTTTTCATCTTGAGGAGAAAATTTGCATTGCAAAAGCTGCAACATGAATGATCCAGCGGTCAAACTCGCGCAACTATTGCAGGGTGAAAATGGGCTTTGCATTTGGTGTGAACATGGCATTAGAGTGAGTTCAGACAAATTATGGAGTCATTATGGAGCAGGTAGGGGTTAGGGCATCTTGCTCAAGGTTGCCTACAGATGAAGTGGACATCGGGGATCGAACCCAGTATCTTTTTTCTGCGAGTCGAACACTGTAGCCACTACACTATATCCATCCTCCTGCATACCCAACAGACTTAGCCTGACCTACGTGTGTGTCATGTGTCTACTGGTGGACTTCATTCATTATATAAATCAACAAAATGCGATGTGAGCACAATTCTCTGCACAAGGTGGGACAATAAAAGGTTTGCTGTACACTGCAAAGTTACATCGTCGCACAGTACACAGACAGATACTCCCTTCCATGTCCCAAACGTCAGCTTTATATTGACACCACAGCACCCACCTGCTGCGGCCAGGTTCTGGTTGGCCTGGTCGCTGAGGAGCTGGGTGAGCCGGGCTCTCTGGGCGTCCAGCGTCTCCTGCATGGCCTTCACCCTCACACGCAGGTGGCTGTTCTCCGTCTGGAGCATTGAGTTCTCGTGCACCAGGTCATTGACACCCTCCACGCCGTCCTCACCCACCGTTCGCTTCCCCTGCAAGCAAGACACTCTCAGGCACGCTCAGGTCACCATAACAACAGGCGTCAGTTAAAGCTACTGAGGAGTTGTAAAAAGAGAGAGTTGAAAAAGCAGAAGAGAGCAAGACTTTGAAGCTAAATAACCCAAAAAACATCCCCTCCCTCTCTGCTCCCTCCCTCCCTACGTTTCTCCGCCATTGAGAAGTGTTGCATAGAAGCACCTGTGATTGACAGGCAAGATGGAATCCCCGAACCAATCAGGGCAGAGATGCCCTGATTGGTCAAAAAGGAGCCTGGGACCGGTCTAAAATCATAATGGTCTCATACAGAGGCAGGTGCAGTCGACTCGAAACAGATATTCTCACGGCGCATTTCACTCACTAATAGCTGATGGACGGCTATGGCCTTTATAACAAATTACACTCAAATTATAGCTCTTAAATCTTACCTACAGCACCTTTAAGCAGTGTTAAATTAGTGACTTTAAGTTAACACATAGACTTTAAGTTAACACATAAAGTCAACAAATACCGCCGTCCAAATACTCATGCCCATGCCTAAATCCCCCCACTATGTACCGGCCGGCACTCCATCAGCTCCACCATCAGCTAGCCATACCGCTAACACGCTAACACCACTGCATTACCGTCTTGTACTCCATGAGCTCCATCTGCAGGCGGGCAATCTCTGTGCGCAGGGCGCTGATCTGCTGGCTGGCGCGGTCCTGGTTCACCACCACCTTGTTCTTGATGTTGCGCGCCCGGTTGGCGTACTTCAATGTGTTCAGCGTCTCCATGAAATCGCGGTCCGACGGGCTGATGCAGGCGATCATCACTGTCTGGCTGAGAGGAGCAGACAACTTTCATGTATGAATTGTCTTTTATTCAGTGCGTGGAATAGGGTTGTGACCAGATGTCCCCGTTTTCCAGGGACAGTCCCTGTTTCTGGTGGCCTGTCCCTGGCTGGAGCGGTCCCTGGAAATGTCCCCGTTTTAAAAAAAATAGGATTTTTAAAATACATGAAAAGATTTTGAAATGGCAAATTTCTAGCTTGCTGATGAATATTTATTTCTAGACAGTTGGTCTCGTGTCTATCTGATAGGCTGTGACGCGACCTCACTACGCAGTAGTGGGTCTATCTATCCACACTATACCAAAGGGGCACGACCGATCATAAACAATAGGCTATCAATACAATAAAGAACGATTCCCTATTCCAATAGCTACTTTGGATTGTTCTTGGCTGGTTTACCAAACACATCATAGTAAACCATTTGGCATGTACTGCTACAGTACTACTATTACCATGATAAGAATAGGTAATAAAACGTCCCTGTTTTTCATTTCAGAAATCTGGTCACCTTAACGTGGAACCATATCGGTAGAGGTGTGACATCACCTTAAGCATCGATTTGAGCATCATTGGATAATTCTGTTGCAATACTCTGTTTGACCAGAGGTGATGCTGATTACACTGTTTGGTTACAATCGGTGCTAATCAATCTAATAATTATCATTAGCAGAACATTTAATTAATTAAGGCGGCACTACACATGTAAAAACACTGTTTTCTTATCAAATGTTTTCCGTCTACAGGCTATTATCAAAATGTTAAAAATGTTGGTTTTCAGAAAGACTTTCAGGTTTACAGATTTATCCACTCAGAGATTTGAAAATGATGAAAAAGGCACTTTACTGAAGGCCAAAATGGAGAGAAAGAAAAGGTCTGTCTTAAGCCCAAATTACACTTCTGTGTCAGCATGAACACGAAAAGGTCTATGTCGCGACTTGGATCTTCGACATGCTGTCGGTAGAACTGTAAATCCAGCTTTAGTTTGGCCTCACTATCCCTCATGCTAACTGAGGGTGGAGCCCTCTAGTGGTAGCAGAGTGCTAGTACCTGTTTCCCCCCAATGAGTCCTGCAGGAGGCGGGTGAGTTTGGAGTCTCGGTACGGGACATGGGTGGAGCGCTTGCTGCGGTCGCCCAGAGCACTTATCACATTGCCCAGAGCCAGCTGGGGAGAGGAGGAGGAGGAGGAGGAGGAGGAGGAGGAGGAGGAGGAGGAGGAGGAGGAGGAGGAGGGAAATGGTGGAGGAGGAGTAGGAGGAAGTAGAGGACGGAAGGGGAGAATGTACAAAGAAGTATAAGGAGGAGAAGAGGAGGAATATGTAGAAGAGAGAAGGGAAAATGAGAGGAAGGAGAGAAGGAAACAGAAGAAACAGTTTTACTATGAGGGGTTACCAGTTTTAACTAGTTTTGACGAACTGACCATCTAAAACATAATTTACCTAGAAATCGATTTATACACATTTTAAAATGCTTTTGAGCAACTGTTCTTCTCTATCCCTGAAGAGCCGGGACAAAGGAGGACTGTGGTTGAATCTGTACTTAGATCTATGTCTGGATGTGTACATTAGGCAGTAAAACAAATGCCTTCAGTGGTTTTGGAAATGTATGAATGGTGCAGTTGACCATTTAGCCACTGGGTGGCACTGTCGTTCCAACAACAAGTTTGTCCCCTGGGCACCTGTTGCTCTCCTATCCATCCCTGGGCGGTGGGAACTCTCCAGTTTGTTCCTTCTCAAGGTTTCTTCCCACTGGTCCATCTAATGAGGGGGCGTGGTCTAACATGGTCCCATGCATGAAGCCCTTTGAAACTGTAGCTGTAAGGGGGCTGTCAAGGGCTCCTATCACTATTATTAATATGTATTAATTCATTAGGAGGCACTTTCATCCAAAGCAAATTCAGATACATGTCATTACAGTGCAGGTATGTCGGAGCATGAACATCTTGCTCAAAGATGCCTAACCTTCCAGCAGGGGAGTTCAATACCCTAGCTAGCCACTACTACTATCCTACACAGCAGTTCTGCTCACTGGCCTTCAGTAGCAGCTGATGGGATACCTACAGGTGGACAGCCAAGCCACACCTGCCACTGGGCTATGCATAATAGACCTGTTTCACAGAGGTGTCTGTGTAGGACAAATAGGTGTCACTTATAACACTAATTATGGGTCTGCTACTTTTATGTACCAGTACATGGGTTAGTAGACTTAGCTTCACTAGTTTAGTCCACTACCTGTGTACTGGGACATAAAAGCTAGTGTTATGAGTGACACCTGTGTTTGTCCTACGATGACACCTCTGTGAAAAGGGTCTAGAGTTGACTTGAAGCCCATGCATCAATCATTAACAACACAGTGTTGGAGCTCTGGTTCCCCACCAGACCACAGTTGATGGAGATGCCCTCCTTGGCGCGGTCTCCGGTGGCCCCGGTCCTCTTCAGGCGCTCCGAGCCCGCCAGGTCCACGAAGTGGAACTTAGCGCTCAGGGTCTCAAACTCGGTGGTCCCTGGGGAGCTCGACAGGCGGTTGTCCGTCTCGTTCTCCTGGTGGAGAGACATAGACACGCAACAGTGGAATTAGAGATAAGGCGTAATGATCATGTTAGTATTTTTAACGTAGTTCATCAGTTTTGTCAAAACACAACAAAATGTATACTACGAAATAGAGAATGTTTTTCCCTTATCTGTCGTAAAAATACATACAAATTTGGACATTTGGCAAAACAAAAATAATGTAGTATTTTACGTAATTGTAGTTTTCTATCCGTAGAGCACAACATTATATTATCGTTTTTATATTTTATCTTTCTGTTTTTTATTTTTTTACTAGGCTTTTTCCCGTGAATTCATGGCCCCGTCACCATGGGAACGGACAGGCACGTACGTTGTTGTCGGGCGCGCAGATGCGCACCTGGCACAGGTGGATGGTGAAGATGGCGTGTGAGCGAGAGCTCTGAGTGTTCATCTGGGTGCTAGCGGTTGACCGAGAGAGAGAACCCAGCTTCAAACACTGGATCATCTGGGGGGGGGGGGGTGAGAGAGAGAGAGAGAGATAGAGAGAGAGAGACAGAGAGAGAGAGAGAGAGAGAGAGGTAGAGAGACAGAGACAGAGGGAGTGAGAGGTGAGAAAGAAAGAAGGAGAGAGAGCGAGCGGGGGGGGGAGAGATAGAGATAGATGAACAAGGACTTTATATATCAAAGCAAAAAGTTTCACTTATTACAAACTTCATGTGTTCACTTAAAGGGACACTAAGTAGTTTTTTCCCCCATCTAGTGGTCAAATTGTATTTTGCATTCAAACGAATTTATGCTCTCTAGCGCCTCGCGTTTTCGAACTACGGCAAGCGATATTAGTCAAGATTCAAGAAGCTATGACAACATGATAACAACATGTCTTCAAACACCACTTCATCAAGTTTTGTTTCGGATGATGAGGTACGTTCAGTGCTCGAAGTGGAAAAAAATAAGTGCCGGTACGGTACTCCCTTATTCACATATAAGCGACGGGGGGGGGGGGGGGGGGTGCGCGATATTAACCCACCCCGGACCTACGACCGACGGAGGGGGGGGGGGGGGTGTGCGACCGACGGGGGGGGATATTAACCCACCGCGGACCTACGACCGCAGCCTGTGACAAGTGCCGGTACGCAAGAAAAAGTGCCGGTACGCTAAAGGGTAAAATGTAGAAGTGCCGGTACTGTGTACCGGTGCGGCCCACTTTGAGCACTGGGTACATTATTTCAAACAAACTTCAAACTGCATTGAATCATTAGTGTGAGCATGTATGAGCAATTACTCCTCGAGCAAGATAATGAATTATGTTCTCATGTTTATATCGTTTAGCCTTACCTGTATCACGTAGTGCTTTTTGTCCCTCTCGGCAGTTCATAGACCGGAAGGACATGGCAGCCTCCATAGAGCTTGCCCGTCCTATGTAAATTCTGATAAGTGATTCTTCGCTCAGGAGGATAAGAGAGATTGTTGACAGAGATAATTGTACACCAATGGGGACTTATTTATGAATGAAGACGTTGATTTGAGGTAATAAATTACTAAAAAAACTACTTAGTGTCCCTTTAAGAGCAATGTTCAGCTCCGGGAGGGCGGGGGTAGGGAGGGGAGGGGGTGTCTGTGGGCAGGGCTGACCTCCTCCTCTGAGGTAACGGTGCGGGTGGTGACCCCCACGGTGTAGATCCCCCCGCTGGCGTCCTCGTGGATCCGCACCGAGGACTTCTGGCGACGGGCCTCGGCCGCGTCGCGGGTGGAGTCGAACAAGTCCAGCACCTCCTCGTTGTACAGCTGGGGGGGAGGGGGCGGTTATTCATATTTTGAATTAATTTACATGTCTTTACACAACAGACATGCCTCATCTGAAAAGAAGAAGAAAAAAACTTGCAAAACAATAGTTTCGTCACATGAACTCTCTCTCGTGCTCATACAATACCTCTCTCCTCCATCTCTCTCTCCCTCTCTCTCATACAATACCTCTCTCCTCCATCTCTCTCTCCCTCTCTCTCATACAATACCTCTCTCCTCCATCTCTCTCTCCCTCTCTCTCATACAATACCTCTCTCCTCCATCTCTCTCTCCCTCTCTCTCATACAATACCTCTCTCCTCCATCTCTCTCTCCCTCTCTCTCATACAATACCTCTCTCCTCCATCTCTCTCTCCCTCTCTCTCATACAATATCTCTCTCCCCCACCATCTCTCTCTCTCTCTCGCTCACAGAATATCTCTCTCCCTTTGCTCTCTTTCTCAAACAATGCTTCCTGGTCTCTTGGTTTTAATGTTTTGAGTACTAAATATTTAACTCTTGTTCCCCTCTCCTTCTCTCATTCATTCCCCCTCACTATCACTCTCTCCTTCTCCTCACGCTCACAGTTGTTGTTCTACCAGCTGTGTCAAGTCTCTGATGCTGAAGCTAAAGCCAGTAGTTGATGTCTTCAGGAAACTAATGACACTTTAATGATGACCGGGTCATCTGTTCACTTCAACACCCATGATCCACTGCTCTTCCTGACCTTAGGGTTGTGCCCAACACACACACACACACACACAAAGGTCAAGGCTAAGTTTGGTCTAGCAAAGAACACACACATTTTGTGTGTGTGTTCTTTGCTAGACCAAATTTAGCCTTGACCTTTAGTGAATCAGAGAACAATTGAAGACCTTAGCTGTTAGCGAGATGGGGCGATATACTATGGTATGCTAGGACATGTTGACAGATTTTATTATTTCACTATAGACTAGCCACAATGAGAAAAATTAAAAGTTGAATAAAAAATCAATATAGAAATTTTAAAAAATACAAAAAGTGGAAATGAACAAATCCAAAAAAATGTGTGTTTAAGTTTTAATTAATTATGTAATGATTTAATATTGTCATACTTGGCATTCCATAGATGTGGGAGGGCAGTATAGACAAGTGTGTACTGTATACAGCTGAACTGAACACACACACGTTATATGCCAACATGCTAACATCCTAGCGTAGTACACAGAGACCAACACCCCCCTCCGCCCCGCCTCACCTCCAGGAACTGGGCGTTGATCTTGAACTCGGGGACGGGCTTGCCTTGCTCGGTGGCGGCGCGGCGGCGCTCCTCGACGCCTTGGAACAGGTGGTGCACGGCCCGGGGGATGATGCCCAGCTCCTCCCCCATGATGCCGACGTCGAAGCCCGTGCCCATGGTGTACGTCTTCCCCGAACCCGTCTGGACAGACACCCCGCACAACACACAACCGCACAACACACAACCACACAGCGCACAACGGGCTAGTGTTTAGTCATTAAATTCAAGCTCAAGATTTTTTTTGATTAGTTTTTTTTTTTATCATTTCTATTAATTATTTGTTTCATGCCCATACCAGTATGTGAAATGCTGGCATGACAGACTCCACACAGTATGCAACATGTAAAAGCTAAAGGTATAAAAAGGTTCATTCATTATTATTCATTTATTTGTTATTTTATTGTGTAAATTCTGCTTCTATTCAGTTTTGTACTTTGAGCAACAATTAAATAAACTCAAACTTAAATTTGTTAGGTAGCAATAAGTTTGTTGTTTTAGGTAGCAATAAAGTATCGAAAAGAAGAGATTTGCCATTATCAGGTGCATCCACACTTTCTTGAAGTCCTAAAACTTTTTTGGGCGTTGGGGGCGAGGGGGGGGGTTAAGGCGGAAGGGGTCCTAGGATGGACGTCGTCATGGCGACTACAAAAGGAATGTGACACTGAGCCAAAATTCACATGTCACCCATCTGCACCCAGAGTGTGAGTGTGTGTGTGTGTGTGTGTGCGTTGTGTGTGTGTGTGTGTGTGCCAGCAGTGCTCTTTTTTGTGTCGTTCTCCAACACAAAGACAGGGGAGCAGCAGAACAATGGAGAGAAAAGACGAGAAAGAAAGAAAGGAATGGAGGAGAAGAATGGAGAGCAGGGTTCTATTTAGACCACGGGACAGCCAATCAGGAACAAGACCACCACAGGACAGCCAATCAGGACCAATCAGGACCAATCAGGACCAAGATCATCTTGGGGGTGGGGGGGGGTCAAGCTTCTGAAGATGTTTCGCTCCACTAACCTGTGTCCGTGTCCGTGTGTGTGTGTGTGTGTGTGTGTGTGTGTGTGTAATTGGTGCTTCTAGCAACAAGGTGTCAACAGGTTGACACCTTGTTGCCAACACTCTCCATCATTTAATCTAACAGCACAAAGAATAAACTCAAAGTGTTTTTCTAATCATACTGTTTTGACTGTGTGGCTTAGTGTTAATCAAGCTCTCTCTCTCTCTCTCTCTTTCTCTCTCTCTCTCACTGACCATGTCAGACCATGTTTGAACATGCCAGGGCCTGTCATGTAAGCGTGTGCTTACTTTATCTGGTGATGGTATGAACATGTTGATATACTCTCAAGATTCACAAGAAACATGGCACAGAAAGAGCTCTCTCTCTCTCTCCCTCTCTCCCTCTCTCTCTCTCTCTCCCTCTCTCTCTCCCTCCCTCTCTCTCCCTCTCTCCCTCTCTCCCTCCCTCCATCTCTACAAGATGTAGAGCCTCCACTCTCTCTACCTTTGTTTTTAAAGTATATGATTGATTACTATCATCATCATCATCATCATCATCATCATCATCATCATCATCATCACCTGTCCGTAGGCCAGCACGGTGGCGTTATAGCCCTCGAAGCAGCCCTCCACCAGCTTCTGGGTGCAGTGTGTGTACAGCTCCCCCTGCTGGGCGTCCATGTCAAACACGTGGTCATAGCTGAACGCCTTGTCCTTCCCCAGGAACACCTGTGGCTCGCCTGGCGTTATCGACGTGCAGATGTGGCAGCCCTCGATCTTCTCCCTCGCCAGCTGGGGACGTATCCTGGTGGAGGATGGGGAAAACAAACAAACAGTTGTTTAGCAGTTTGTACGCAGCGTGTGGATAGAGCGGAAAACAGGAAGTTTTGGGATTATATTTCAAAAGACTCAAAGGTTCGAAACGCTAGCTTTAAAGTTGTAACAGCAATTGCTATTTTGTAACACACTAGCTAGTAAAATACTACCTAATTAGCTGGCTAGCTAAGTTGTATCATAGTAGCTAGCTAGTATTAGTTTGTAACATCAACTGCTAGTTAGTACCATACTAGCCAGCTAGTATGGTACTAACTTAGGGTGACCAGACGTCCTCTTTTGCCCGGACATGTCCTCTTTTTGAGACCTAAAAAAATGTCCGGGCGGATTTTCGAAATCGTCCGGGATTTTTTTTTTCAAACATCGGAATTTCCATTGCGTTCGCTGACCAAGTAGTCCCGCCCCCCCCTACTCAGTTCTGTTGGCTTTGCTTTGAGTGGCAGTGAGTAGGGGGAGTTACCTGCGTAGGCTCTGACTGGAGAGCTGCCATCATTGGTCGATAGCCTTTTCTGTGACCTTTTAATTGGTCAGTCTGCACCTCAGTGGCGCGAGCAGCTTCCTGGTTTATCAAAGAGAGCGCATGTACCGGCGGCGTCTCTGCAGCTATGCCGAAACGTAAATGCAAGTTCACGGATTAACTAAAAAAGAAATATCCATGCTTTTGTCTTGGTCGCAATCCACACAAAGCTTTTTATTATTATAGGCACTTTTTATTATTTTTTTAGGTTGTTGTTTTATAGGGACAAACATTGAAAACGTTTACTTTAGGCCTGTAATTTCTGTGCGTTTGCACTTTGAGGCATTGTTCTATTCTAATCTATTTTGTTAGTGTTGTTAAGGGCCAATAAAGCTCATTTTCATATCTAGTCCCCATGACTGTGGACACATTTGTATGTGAACATCTATATGATACACTACAACTACCAACTACCCCCCCCCCCCCCCCCCCCCCCCCCCCACTGAGGTGTCCTCCTTTTCACAAACTCATAAATGGTCACCCTAACTAACATCAATAATACTGCCACAGCTATTTAGTGACATGCTAGCTTTTTAGTTTGACCAATGTCAGATGTGCAAATATATGTGCACGTGTTCAGTGCACACACACTTTTCCAGAAGACTAATACACTACTACAGTACACGCACTGTTCAACACCAGGTGAGAGACAGAGAGAGAGAGAGCGAGAGAGAGAGGTAAATAGTCACCACCCTCTTTCATTAAAGAAACCCTCTGTTTGCTTAAATTCAAAATCCAAACTCAACTCCACCTAGAGAGAGAAAGGGAGGAGAGAACAAGAGAGAAAGGAGAGGAGAGGAGGACTCAACTGTTCACCACTCCTTTTCTAGTTTGTCTCACTGATCCTTTGTGGTTTTTGTGAATACAAGGCTGGGATGAAAAAGAGAAAGAGAGAGAGTGATAGGAAAATAGAGTGAATGAGTGAGTGAGTGAGTGAGTGAGAGACAAGACATAAAGGTCGCAGCCCGGACCAAACAGTGATGTCCTTCTCTTCATTAAGGGATTCAACCCCTACCAGACAGACTTTACTAGTCGCATGACAAGTGTGCATCAGGCCTCAGCCCTGGAATACAACAATATACAATATAATACAATCTAAAACACATACTCAGTCACTCACTCAATCACATATTAATTTACTGATTCAACTAACCCAGTCATCTCAGGTTAATCATCAAACTGCTGTTTGTTTTTCTTTTAACTCCATCGGCCTGTCTGTCTGTCTATCTATCAATCTATATCTATCTATTGCTTTAAGCATTGTATAATGTGTTGAGTACACACCTGTGTGTCTACCCTGTAAAGCTTAAACCAGTTCACAGTTACATTTAAACCGGTTTAGACTACAGCCCACTGGCCTGAATATATTTAGTCCCAATACCAGGAGGTAACCACTAGGTTACAGCAGCACTGGACACTGCAGACACTGTCAGTAATGTAGCATAATGATGTTAACCTCTACCAGGATAATGTTCACGTTCACATTCTGCATTTACTTTTTATTTCTACTGCTCGCGTTAGATATATTTTTTGTATACATTTTTTTTACTTTGTACATGTTCTTATTTAAAAATATATATTACATATATATATATATATATATATATAGTGCTGTAGGTAAGATGTAAGAGTTATTATTTGAGAGTAAATTGTTAGAAATGGCATAGCCATCAGTCAGCTGTGAGTGAAATGCGCTGTGAGAATATCAGTTTTGAGCCGACTGCGCCCGCCTCTGTATGAGACCATTATGACCGCCCCCGGCTGACTTCTGACCAATCAGGGCAGAGATGTCCTGTCAACCACAGGTGCTTGAATGCAACACTTCTCATTGGTGGTTAAACAAAGCTAAGGAGGGAGGGAGCAGAGAGAAAGAGAGAGGGGGGGGGGGGGGGGGGTTTGGGTTGTTTAGTTTCAAAATCTTTCCCTCTTCTGCTCTCTTTATAATTTTCGAATTTTACCTAAGCTTCAACTCTTTTTATTTATTTTTTGACTTAAGTGTCTCTTTAGGTTATGTGTTAACGTGCTCTAAGCAGGGGCCGGTTAGCTCGGGGTTGGTGGGTTCTGGGTGTGTGTGACCTTGCTGGGAGTGTGTGATAAGGATCAGGTAGGTCTGTCTTCAGAGTTCAGCTGAAAACTGTGTCTCTCCACTGGGGAACAAGGCCCTCCTTCAGCTGATCCCGGGAGTTAATCCGCCTTCTAGGGTAGCACACACACACACACACGCACAAGGGCTTTCACTGTAGGAAACCTAACCCCGGCCACTTCCTAACACACACACACACACACACACACACACACACACACACACACACACACACACACACACACACAAAGTTGTGGAGTGCTAACTAGAGCTAGAGCTGGCAGGTTTAGTCACCTGTTGAACCAGTCTGGAATATGAGTGCCCTAGAAGAACTGGGATTTAAAAAGACTCACATTAGGAGATGAAATTGTCAATTTTTCAAACCAGGAATTTACAGGTCAGAAAAAAAATCTGTCACTATTGTATTGTTTCTTTTGTGAACAGAAATCATTTTATTGAGTGTATTTCTTGCAGTTCTCCTTAAACCGGGACTGTACTATAGACTTTATTACACAGAGAATAGTGAGGTTGTTAAATTGTGACTTTGTGAAAGGGTGGACCAGAGTGACAGGTCCTGTCAGAATCACCACACACACACAAACATACACAATTATTACACCTTTTTACTGCCATTACAGTGAGGAGAGGTCTCTCTCACATCACACATACACACACCCACACACACACAAAGACTGAACATATAACACAGATGTTAAAGATGCTGACAATATGTTTTTCATTTGTATGAATGATCTACAGATCCTCTTATCTTCTCTCAGGTCCCCAGAAGTCAGGTCACACCTGGGGGGTATACTACGAAGCTCGATTAGTGGGTTAGCGAGGTATGTTGCGCTCAAAGCCTGGGTTAGCTGTCCTACGAAAGTCGCTCTCTTTTAGCGTCGCTATATCACCATGGTAACTTATGCTGGCAACCAAACCTGGTCGGGAGGAGGTTTTCAGCTCAGACTTTCCGATTAGATCGGCTTCTTAAAGCTGAGCGCCGCTTTCGGGACAGATCCGATCCCTTGGCATTGCCTGAGGATATTCTTTATGAGAGATACAGGTTCTCATCAGAGGATATTCTTTATGAGATACAGGTTCTCATCAGAGGATATTCGTTATGAGAGATACAGGATCTCATCAGAGGATATTCGCTATTTGGTCGTCCTTGTTGGACCTTATGTAGGCAATGCTACAAAAAGAAGCCGTGCGCAGTGTGTCTGTGTTTCACTGCGATTTGTTGCCACGGGTACATATTTGCATACAGTTGGTGATGCCGAAAAATATAAGCAAAAGGTGCCTTGCGATACGCAAGGTTGTAGCTGCCCTAAATACACTGCTAAATATGTTCGTGGTGTTTCCCAACTTTTTGCCAACACAAACTGTCAAGTTGCAAGTTATCAACTTATAGGTGAAAGAAAACACCTGTATACGTGGATGAGCGGTAGAGTGGTGGTAGCGTGTCAGTCTTCAGATTCTGCGTGCTGGGTTAATTTCCCAAGTGAAGTACATTTATGTGTAGTTTAGTAAGTTATATTTCTTATGTCATATGGAATACTTATTCATTAATGTTATGGAATCATCCAGTTTGGTAATCTAGATAATCTAGGTAAAGGCATGATGATGGACAGGCAACATATGAACCCCGGTCGCTGGCGTTCAGCTCACATCCTAATCCACCACACCTGCAATACGTTTCTTACATATAGGATGTATTTGAAAGGAATTCCCTAAATTACACAATAAAGCAAGTTGGAGGTTGCTTGCATTTTGCAATCATATGCACTCTATTGGGATTAATGGCGAACAATTCTTACGCATTCACAGAATCTGCTATTTTTTGCCAGCACACCTCCCTTGCCTTATTATGGGCAACTGTATCGCCCCTTGCCGTTATTTGCTTTTTAAACTCCTCGTATGAGTTCATAATCACTACTTGCTCCTCCTGAGTGACATACATAGTCCGTGTTCGCTCCGTCGGATCCATTGCGTCAAGGTGAATGACGTTGGGTTACGCCCTTTTTATGTGAACGCGCATTGAAACTAAAGCGGAAAACCTGGCTTGACAAATTTAATTTAAGTGAGCTTCGTGGAACCGTTTAACTCTGATTGCGAGTTTCGTATTTAGCAATCGAGGTTTTCCCAAGAAAGCCTGGATATGTTCAGCGAGCTTCGTAGTATACCCCCCTGGGGTCACAACCCCCCTTCAAAAACAATAGACAATTTCCCATCAACAACAGTAACACTCACACATTGACCAGAAGATGTTGAGAAACATATGCACACACACACACACACACACACACACACACACGAGAGTCTTCACCATGACAACCACCCTTTCCATCAACCTACCATGGTGACAACTACAACAACAACAACAACAACAATGAATAACAGATTTGTGAGGACTGAGCCAATAGGTCAGCAGGCAGGAAGGACGGCCAAGGAAAGGTCATTTGAGGACAGTGCATGACACACACGCACGCACATGTGTGTGTGTGTGTAATCCGCTAAACTAACTTCAGAGAGGAGTTTCAGCATCAAGGTTCAAAGGTCAAAGTGGCTGAAACAAGCTGCTTCGGAAGCTTTCAAACATCCCTGATATCAGCTGAGGACGAAATGGCCCCGGGCCCCGGCCCCCCTGTTGACTCCAGACAGGAGGAGTTGACAGATTAAACAAATCAGGTTAAGAAAAGCACAAGAAATTCAAATAGGGAAATCGCACGTATAGGTAGATCTGATGATATGCTCTCGGGAATGTACAGCAGATGAAGAAAAAATAAGATTGTATTAAAGGGGACTTGTTTAGAGAGAGGAGAAGAAGAGAAGGCGAGAGGAGACTACTTCACAGTTAAATTAATGTAGTGTGAAGTGAAATGTTGTTTGTTTGTGATTAAACTAACGCCATCATGTGCTGTCATGAGACAGGAGATGCTTCTGGTAAACGGAGAGATGACATCATCATCATCATCGTCATCATCATCATCATCATCATCATCATCATCATCATCACTCCCCAGAGCAGAACAGAGATGAGACAAAACACTGATATATAATACATTCAAAATGATGACCCCGCTGACTCCAGCTCTAGTGACCTCCCCTCTCTCTTCCTGAAATCCAGCCAATCTGCTTCCTTTCTGCTGACAACTAGTCTTGCACTGCCAGACCTATCTCCACACTTGGTTTTAGTGATGGCAGGCTTATACCAACAACCTACATCCAGTAAGTCACACAACTGGACAATCAGTGAGGGGGGGGGGGGGGGGGGGGGGGGACAAACCACCACAAAAACCACCAGTACATCCTGGTTGCCACGATGAGCCAAGCCCTCCAGAATCTACTGGGCGTGGTCATATGGAGGATGGGATGTGTGAGTTTAAACGTGAATCCAGTGCCAAAGGGACAGCAGGGGCGGTGGGAGTGACTCAGCAGGAATAGGAAGGTACGACTGCACCCAGCGGAAGCCAGAGAACAGAGACTCTGTTCACATAGAGCACCCAGATGATACAACCACGTCACACACACCACACCACACCACCGGCACTGAGGTCTTCTGAAGAGCTTCCATGAGCAGAGCTGAGCTGCTGTACTGGCCCGTACCACCAGGGCGGAGAGACTGACATCACTACATGACTTAACTACAACATGACAACGCCACTAACCTAACCACCACACAACAGCTACGACACAAATACAACACAACTAGCTATACTAGGGATACAACCAACATCACTACCAGTGTGTACACTACAACTAGCATCACAATGCAGCCAACATCCACAAAGAGTAACATTTTCTATAGACTTGCGTACGCACACACGGCTCTGTTATATAAGAATCTGCCCTGGAGTGGTTGGATTCACTCTCTCTATTCTCTCTAAGCAAGAGGAAACCTGTGTGTGTGTGTGTGTGTGTGTGTGTGTGTGTGTGTGTGTGTGTGTGTGTGTGTGTGTGTGTGTGTGTGTGTGCGTGCGTGTGTGCGTGTGTGTGTGCCCTAGCTGCCCTGGGCATACAGAGAGAACAGAGATAAAGAGAAAGAAATAGACGACAGGAGACAGGAAGTGTTTGAAGTCGTCTCTGGACAGACACACGTATGTCCATACACACGTATGTCCAAAGTCCCATCCTATTGGATGGGACTTTAAGACTTTAATCCCCGCCTACTCCTCCCCCGCCTGAACCCTTGTTCCGTTCTGACTAGTGGGCCAGTCCGAGAGTCTTCACCATGACAACCACCCTCTCCACCAACCTACCATGGTGACAACTACAACAACAACAACAACAACAACAACAACAACAAACAACAGATTTGTGGGGACTGAGCCAATCGGTCAACAGGCAGGAAGGACGGCCAAGGAAAGGTTGTTTGAGGACAGTGCATGACACACACACACACACACACACACACACACACACACACACACACACACACACACACACACACACACACACACACACACACACACAGGTTTAATGAAGCCACCTTTGAAGCAGTGACTTCAAAGGGACTTCAATTGAAACTGAACAAGAACAAAAAGACATGAAAGAATGTACAAAATGGTGACCAATATTGTACATAGCACATTCATGTCGCATTCAATTTAATACAACTACCAGTCTGTGCCAATGAACAGCTAGGGGGCTGACACACTGTGTGTGTGTGTGTGTGTCAAACCACATGCTCAATTAAAAAAGATTCTCAACCCCAGCTAGTACAGTTGTACCTTTAAGGCAATGCAATACATAAATGCTGTATTGTATTAATAATAAATAAATAAATGTTGTATTGTATTAATAATGCTATCCTCAGTAAAGGTTCACATGACTCATCACGTCACATGACCACAGCTGACAGATGGCTGGCAGCACTTCAGCTAATCTGCATCTAAATTCACTTCAATTCATGAATTTAAATATACATTTTGAATAAGAACACACACACACACACGCGTGTGCATGTGTCTTAACGTGCGCTGGATGAAGCAGCATGCAACCTGAGCTGGGCCTCTCTCCGGGTAATAAAATACTTTAATTAATAATTAATGAGAGACTTCAAGGAACAGGGACAACAGACAATCTATGGAGTCGCTTGAATTGTTCCTGGGGGAATACACCGCTACATGCTGCCTTGCTCAGGAGCTGAGTGGAGTCATTAAGAGACCCCCTCGTTTAATCTCAGGATAACAGATAAAAGAAAATTCTGGATTTCTGCTGGTTTGAACCGGATACATGTTTGAAATCATTCTGGATCAATTGTTCACTTCGAACTGTACTGAGCTGAACTTAGGTACAACCGTATACCCTTTTTACACCAAAAAAAGCATGTATATGCAGGTTTTTCAAACACTCAAAATAGGCGATTGACCCCTTTGCCATTGCCAGTAGACGAGTACGGTTTTCTGGTGTGTCACTTTCAACGTCACCATCACGGCCAATCGGAGCTGGAGACGATAAATTCCCGTGGCTACTGCAATCATTTGTCCTGGGAACGAATGCTGGGTGTACCCTTTCCCACTGCAGACAAAAGCCAGATGTTAGTGGGTCTTGGTGGGTTTTTTGGCCAGTGGGAAAGGGGCTCTACTGTACTGTTGAAGCATGTAAACTTAGCATCCAAAATCTGGACATAAAGCATGTTTGTGTCTTTTGCTGATCTTGTTGGATTATGTCTGGTAATTGGTTAAAAGGATTTCAGACAAAATGCGGCAAACGTGTTCAAACTCACGAGAAGATACATATAGACTGTTGTAAATAGAATAAAGCACTTACACATTCAAACACAACAAAGTGTGTGTGTGTGTGTGTGTGTGTGTGCATCTGTGTGTATCTGTGTGTGTCTGTGTGTGTCTGTGTGTGTCTCCAGTGCACCATCTGAGTTATGTCATGTGTGAAGGAATCATCACAGAATACATCATATTTGAATAAACGGCTGTGGCTGAGAGCAGCCATGACTTAAAAAAAACATTCAAAACACACAATACATTCACATATTAAAGCTGCATTATGTAACCACTTCATGGAGAGGTCAGATGTCATTCCACATTGGAGCGCATTCGCTTATTCCATCTGACCGCGTTGCTGCATCTCTTCACTCAGTAGGCAGCTCATTTAATATCTCGATAACGATATCACAATATAGCATGTTTTCTGGTAATTCAATAAATAGTCTATATAAAATAACCTCAAGCCTATTTTTTACTCCTGTTTGAATTAAATACTTGACAAATTAAATGTAGTTGAATGAGTATTTTCTCTTATTTTTCATCACTTTACTGTAGTGCAGTCTTTAAAACCAGGAAAAGACAACTTAAGGTGCATTTATATGAGACATGGTTAAATACATTTCCTTGTTGTGGCTTGTAACGGCCTTTTTTGAGGTCTCGGTATGCCGATTGTCATCAAAATCGGTTGGTCATAAACGGCCAAAATGAGTCTGTCTGTGATGATGTCTTCAAAACATGTTGCCATTTTGACAAGGGATGCATGTTTCTTTCCCCCATCTGTACAGCAAATCTATTGGTTGGCACGTTAATGCCAATGCTAATGCCAAAGTTAAAATAATTTCAACTTTCAGCGCGTCCCTTCCAGCAACACGTTCCCTATAGGAAAACAATGGAGTGGGTCGCGTACGGCATCCCATCGTGTCTCATATCGATATATTGCCCAGCCCTACTATATAGTGACAAATGTTTAGCTTTAGGTATATTGTTATGAATGGTTTGGTTGATGTATTGAAGACGGCATTTTATATCTAAACTAGGTTTTGATATAAAATTGTTGACGGTGTAGGTTGACAGTAATAAAGATCAATAGCACGCGTGTGTAGTTTCAACAGTGGTCAAAATGTTTGTCTCCATTCCAACACAGACCAACATTGTTTTCCCGTCATGAGCTGTCAACACCGAAGAGACGGGGAACAGCGCTATAAAGGATCTCCTCGCCACCATGGGAAGATTAAAGCCTCGCTAACTGATAACATTAGGCTAACAGGCTGGGGCAGGCTCTGTGCGGCTAGCAACCTGCTAGCTTATTATTGAAAACAAACACAGAGAGACAGAGAGAGAGACAGAGACAAAGACAGAGACAGAGAGAGAGACAGAGACAGAGAGACCGAGAGAGAGACCGAGAGAGAGAGAGAGAGAGACGAGAGAGAGACAGAGAGAGAGAGACAGAGAGAGACAGAGAGAGACAGAGAGAGAGAGAGACAGAGAGAGAGAGACAGAGAGAGACAGAGAGAGACAGAGAGAGAGAGAGACAGAGAGGGGTGGTGGTTTAGGAAGGGGTAGGAGGGGGGGGGGGGGGGGGTGTTATGACAGACAGCTTTAATAAATGGTAGCTAAACGCTTGTGTGACTTGTATCTCCAGAACTTTGTAGCTGATGTTGATGAATGAGATTCTAAAAAAGACTAACAGACTAACAGCCCTGGGGAGAGACTGTCTGGAAGACAGACAGACAGACAGACAGACAGACAGACAGACAGACAGACAGAAACTATGCCAATTTGGATCAGACCCTAATGTCCAACAAACAGCCTGTTGATGACATGACTTCCAGAACCCTGCAGGAGTGTGTTTCTGGTGTGAGTGTGTGTGTGTCATTAAAGGGAGGACAAGTGGATTTAGATCCACAATTAATCTAATAACAGAGGAGTCAGGAGACAGAGACATCTAACAGTATAACATAAGAAACAAAGAGGGAGGGCGAGGGAGAGAGAGAGCATTTTAAAAATGTTTTTAAATAGTTTAAAAAGGCCCTGTATTGAAAACAGTGTGAAGCCTATTTTGTGTATTTCAAAAATACACAGAACAAGGCTAAAGTACGGGTAAAATACTATCCAAAATTCATATTTGTCAGTAAGAAAAGCAAGCCGAGTTATAGAGAAACGCAAATGACAGAGAAAGTGAAGAAGAAAAGGAAAACGGCAGAGCCAGCCCATAATATTTGGTGTTTTCACACAACACATTCTGAGGGCCTAATTGCTGTATTACCAACAGTTCACACTGTCTGTCTGTCTGTCTGTGCATTCTGTATACCTGTTCAATACTGGCGGTGTACACAAAACACCCATTTAAGAATTTGCTATAAACTACCGAAATATGATTTAATAAAGGTTATGCGATGCACTGGTAGAGCTCAGTCTGTGCTATAGAGACAGAGTCACCATGGAGCCGGCCAACCGGTTCACCGAAGGCCATGAAGACACCACAGAGAAAACAGCCGCTCTGGGTCAAAGTCTGAGGGATGGACGGACAGACAGAAGGAGAGACACAGAAATGTGAGAGCAGCCTTTGTCCCATCACTGATCCAGTTCAAATGACATTTTCAGCTAGTCTTTCACACACACACACACACACACACACACACACACACACACACACACACACACACACACACACACACACACAGCTTATAGCCTATTCAGACTTTCAAAGCCATCATTCATCCTCATAAGCATAATATAGTTGTTTTTTTTAGTTGATTTTAATTTCTTCGGTTCAACATTTGCATTGCAGTGTGTGAGCAGCACAGTGTTGTGTGTGTGTGTGTGTGTGTGTGTGTGTGTGTGTGTGTGTGTGTGTGTTTGTGTGTGTGTGTGCGCGCGCGCGCAGGGGTGTATAAAGACGAGTCACACACACACACACACTGTCTCAACTAAATCACGTCACACACACACACACACACACACACACACACACACACACACACACACACACACACATCACGTCATTCATAATTGTGCACCATAACCGAGTTAACAAAGGAAGCATAACGTATTTCATAGTGAACATTAAACAGCTCCCGTTGCCTTTCAACCAATAGGTCTAACCACAGAACGAGGCTACCGTTTAACGTTGTTAATGGGGTTATTAGAGGGTTATGGGATACATAGTGGGAAATATTTCAGCCATACCTATTATAGCCTATATTACCGCAAAATAAAGGAATACTTTCACAAAAGTCAGGCTGTTGGTTGATGGGACAACAATACCGGCGGTATAACAAGTGGAGAGGCGTGACCCCCCAGGAGGAGCATCCCTCCTGGGTCTGCTCCTCCCAGACCCGGTCCTCACCTCCCAGACCCGGTCCTCACTTCCCAGACCCGGTCCTCCTCACCTCCCAGACCTCCCAGACCCGGTCCTCCTCACCTCCCAGACCCGGTCCTCACTTCCCAGACCCGGTCCTCCTCACCTCCCAGACCTCCCAGACCCGGTCCTCACCTCAGCGCCACCCGCACGCTGCTGTCGTCCTGTCCGCCGGCCATGGCGTCGCCCAGGGTCACTCCCCGTTAAAAATAGCTGCAGTTTCTCCTTCTCCTTGATCGGCTTAGTCCCAGGAGGAGGACGCCTTGAGACACGGCGGGTCCCCCTTCAGCCGCCGCGGCCCCTCAGCCTCTCGCGAGCACGGAGACAGAAACCGGAGCCATTTTTCCGACTCCCGGCTCTTTAACGCCGGATCACGTTTCTCAGGTGAGGCTCGTTTTCCCTAACGGCTGGCCCACATAGTGCTGGTGGATGTGGTGGTGGTGGATGTGATGATGGTGCTGGTGGTGCACATGACCTGCGCATCGCACCGCTAGTTCAGATGGGAGGAGGAGGTCCTCCTGGCGTGCGTGCGGCTTCCCGAGACTGATGTGACATCACAGAGCCCCGCCCCCCCCCCCCAGAGCCCCACCAATCAGAAGAGAGGGACCCAATTAATCCAGGAGCCCCTCTCACACAGAAAGTGCATTTGCTTTCATGTCTTCTTTCAATACTGTTTGTGCTGCTTTTGTGATTATAAATATTTTGTTAACTATTAAAATAGAAAGTGGATGTGTGTGAATTTAAGACTTAAAAGATAGTAACTTTATTAACGTTTATGAATAGGCTATTGAGGGGTCGAATTTGCAGGCCCTACTTAATTTCTTATCCAAACTTCAATACAAACCAATATGCCAACAAATCAATCCTATATTTTTGTGATGTAGTTTTATTTGAGTGTTTGTCCTGTTCACCCTGTCCCTGTCATATTCACACCAAACCTTCATGTTTTGTTTTCAATGCTTAATGCTGCTTTCTTGGCCAGGTCAAATTTGAATCAAATAGGCCTACAATTAAAATAAAAAACATTAAAATTTTCGCAGCTATTTCGACATTATGTAACAAAGAAATGGGTGTTTTATTCACGATTAGAACAACATTAATGACGTGTCGCCACCATGTGGTCATATTATGTTATCACACACTGGGAAGAGGTTACAAGACACATTATTAACAGACACAGAGGACACAAAAAAAGGACACCATAGGAGTGGTTTTAGTAGTTGCACTGTATCGTTTATAATTTGTACACAAAAATACATCTTTCACAGTAAGAGCGACCTCAACACGCCTCGCCAACACCGACATAAACAAATGTTGGCTTTGAATTCCTGGTCCCCAACATGCAAGACAACAGCCAAACTGTTACCGGGTCTTGGTCTAGAATTGTAATAAACCAAACCATGGACTTATAAACTGGTCAAATCAGATAGAAAGAGATGCCACAGGACCCACTCCCAGCCAAGGTAATTTTATCTCTTTAATTCCAATTAGCAAAAAACACAGTTAAATTTCTTCATTTTTTCCAATGTTTTTTTTTCTTTTTCCTTTCCATACTCCTTTTCGCTCTCTCTAAACACTACAATACCACGTTATTCTTTCATTAACCTGTAGGCATTTCTTAATATCTAATCTAATTCACACACCCACAGGAATATAATTTGTACCTCTCAGACATACATACAAAAAAAAAGCATGCATTGTTAATAAAGTCATAGAATAAGGAACTCGACCTGTATGCCCTACCACCTGAAGGTAAAGTATGTTAATATGGTTTAATATACACATCGGATACATTCGATCTCTTACTTTATAAAAACTGACAGTGGTATCAAAGTTTTGTTAGTAAGGATGTCATCGTACACACGAGGGCTTTAGAGTGCAACAATATTCTACGTTATCGTCGCTTATATTTAGGTTCTCTAAAAACAGATTTAACAAAACAAAAACAAACTAAATGCTGTTTCTATAAAGGCTGTTTGCACTGCAATCTGGATTAAAAGGGAGAACATTCTGGAAGTGGTTCAACGGCTCCTTCGAAACGGGTCAAAACGGATTCTGTTGTGATGCCAAATCCGATATCAACCCCTAAATGTAGAAAAATATGACTTGTTTTAATCAGTTCACACTGCATTTTGAATTCAACCCCATCAAACCACCTCATGGACCAATGGCAGGGTAGAAAGACTCAATAACATCAATGTTTTTACTCTTCAATCGATCAATTGACTTTAAAAAAAAAAAGGTTTTATTGCCGATGAGTCTCCAGAGCAGCGAACATCGGTATTCATGGTTTAGATGTGTGAAACCAGCCTCTCCCTCCTCTGGCCAGATGTGGTTTATTTACTTATCTGGGTTTTCACCACAGAGATCAAATATACGGTCCCACAGAAATCAGACCAGTAATTCATAAATCGACATTCATGTTTCAGTTCAAATCCAAGGCTATAGTGGGTTTAACAGACACGGTTATCTGTTTCTTTACAAGACCCTCCATCTTAAGTTTGCGCATTTTTATGATGCGGAAATACCTGTTTTATTTTATAACATTTAGGAAACAAAATAAAGAAAAAACAAAAGAAAGGCAAAAAAGCGACCATCAAATTCATTGTCTTAAATAATTCTTCACACAGATTTTGCCAGTGATTGGCGGTATGCAGTGGTGTTAAAATCGGTCAGTCCACCTGATCGTCAAGACCAAAGCTAACAGAGCTTGAAATCAGAGTATAATAATCGATTGACATTCGTTTGATTGGTTATTGGTGATCATTGCACAGCGCCACCAAGTTATATAACGGCACATTAAACTCTTTACGTCATCCAGTTTAATAAAACAGGTCATCATTCAGTCTATGAAAGTTATTTCAAACAATCACAAATTTCAACCAATATGAAGCAAAGAAACAGTTAGAGGGGAACCGTCGTGGTCTGCAACATCCACTATGTAAAGAGTGGACCACACGTTATTTTTCATAATTCAACCAATGGAGATCGCAAATGCAGGACCTATGATGTCAATGGTCCCACTTTTCAGTGATTTTTCCACGGAAACAGAGTTCAATGTTGCAGGCCGATTTTTTTAAAAAGCACTTATAAAGCAGTGCTCTCCTATATTACAAAATAGCCAAGCGCAACGGTTCCCTGTTAACTAAAAGTGAGCAACCATTTGAAATGTGTGACCAGAAAACTAATTGTGGCTCAGACCACAGATCCCACCTGGAGACACTTTATACAAACCCAAATTCCACAACGTCAACATAAAACTAAACCAGTCTCCTTCTTCCCAGCATCAGGATCCATCGGTACAAACCCAGCACCAACTTAAAGCCTTCCTACTAACACAGCAACCACGGCCTCTGCCCCAAGTACCTCTGAGCAAAGAGAACTCGCCGTTAACCCGACCTTTGACCAGTATACAAACAAACACTGGTATTGATGGAGGCGATAGACAACTTGTATCACACAATGTATATACTTTATCTCGTTATCCAGCATAAACAATAAAATGACCTAGAACAGCTGCTACCCAGACAGTCACAGCAACCGTCAGAAACACAACAGCGATGAACCAATAACTGTTTTCATTGTCATTACAGAGAATGTTGGCAGCTGGTGTGTGTGTGCGTATTTGTTTGTATTTCTAAGTGTATGCTTACAGCCATGATTATATCGATGTGTGTAATGTGTGCGAGACAGAGCAAGAAAATAAGAGAGAGAGCCCCTTTCAGCTCATTGTATTCATTCAACAAACTGGAAATATATGGCTTTCACTAACCCTTAGAACAACAGATCCAAAATGGCTCCCTGCTTTCGCTAGCTTAGTGATGTGATGTGACGTTAGCACAAGACCGACACGCACCTGCTGCACCCACAACTGTTTGTGCCAACATGGAAAAGCAATTGTATCTGTTTCACTAAATCTACGTAATTGAATCTACTTGATGGCAAATCTGCCATTGGCATCACAACAAAAACAAACTAATTATTCCAAATTGTTCCATTACATCAGCCAATGGTGGAAGGTCAAATGTAGCACATTTCAAATCAATTGTACAATTTTGAGTTTTAAAGACCTGGATTGTACAACTCTCCAGAAGGTGGAGATTGAATTTAGATTTTGTATGATTTCCGGAACTGGTCATTTGACATGTGACCGTATACATGTATATTGTACATGGCTGTTAAAATATTTAATAAAAAAAAAAAATTAAAGTGAGGCACTACCGACATTGATGAAGAATTGTGCTAAATGTACTGTGACCACCTGGATTTCATCAACATATTTCACCACCCAGAAACACCCATTTTCACAATAATAGGGATGGGACAATCGCAATCAAAAACAGGATTGCGAATAAGTTGATCGTGGTGAATTTCCATTATCGTTATCCTGAATCTGGATACCGTAAATAGCCCGGGCGTTTATTTGCTTAAATCACTGAAAGCACCCTGCCTTTATTGGGGACCTGCGTCTATTAGGGACCCTGCTTTTATTGGAAGTTTTACAGTAATCGTGAATATCCTCATGAGTGAAAAAGCTGTCTAGCTCACCAACATACAGTCCTATATTGATTTCCTGATTTATTTTGAATTTGCCAGAAGGGGGAGCCCGCATCTTTCCACTCATTCCAAAATCCTAAGCCTTTCACCACAGATGAAGGCTCGGACTCAGAGGCGGCTTGCCCGTTTGTTTTTCCCTGAAACGGATGTTCACTAAAAATAGATGTCCTATCTGTGCAATAAACATATTTGTTTCTTAACAAAATGTAAGGTAAAGTGATTCCATTATGTTTGAGTGCCATTTTAAGAATATTTTGATAATTATTGTGCTAATATTGTGAATCGCAATTATTTCGGCCATGATAATGGTGACATGAAATTTTCATATCGTCCTATGTTCTACTCACCGATTTGTTCTCAGTTTGTGATGCAATTCAACTCCCTTCCGTTTATCTTTACAATATTTGGTGACCAAGCTGTACAGATGGCTAGGAAGAGTATCAATTCAGGATTTGAAGTGTTTGGAATGAAGACAACACTGATGAAAGCGGTTGGGCTAGCTGTGTGTTACATGCTATTCTTGCAAGCCAGGAATGACAGGATGTTCCTCGTGGGGATGGTAGGAGGAATTATCCTTTTATTCTCAGCACTACCAGGCTTTACTGCAATGGATGAGGATGATTGGAGAGAGGCTCTGAGATCCCTATGGAGTGAAATGAAAGAGAGATTTTTCCATGTTCAACAGGACATGAAAAGGGAGATGGAGAGGAAGATCCATGGATCTTCCTCAACCCTTCCTCACCCAAGTGCCCATCAAATAGAAGCCCTATCGTGTGTCATCATCCAAGCTTCAGCTAATCAAAGAGAACGTTTAGGAAAGAGACATCTACCTCTCCATATGCTATTCCAGTTGTCTTGGTGCCTAAAAACATGATCCGAAACCAAGGCTCTGCATGGTCTACAGGAAAGTGAATGTAGCTACACAAACAGATGCCTATCCCTTACCAACCATCCAGGAAATATTGGAATCGTTGGCAGGAGCTCTGGTGTTCACTACCTTGGACCTCAAAAGTGGCTACTGGCAAGTCCAAATGGATAAAGATAGCCGAGGAAAAACTGCCTTCATCTGTCCCTTAAGCCTGTGCCAGTTCAGGGTAATGCCATTCGGACTTAAGGCTCCAGCGGAATATGGTCTAAAAAGACAAGAATTTTATAGATGCCTCCAGGTACGCCATTATTTCGAACATACTATTAAAAATTAAGCTGATTTAAATGACCCAATATTAAAAATAATCTTCTTGGGATGGCTAGACGGTACCATCGCTTTGTGCCCAGATTCTCTCAGCTGACTAAAAGACTCAACACCCTTTATCAGAAAGGAGCCAAGTTCATTTGGACTTCCCCAGCCAGGCAGCCTTAAAGGACATCTGGTTTCTACACAAATCCTGGCTCATCCTGACTTCAACCTCCTATTCATCGTTAACACTGATGACAATGACGTCGGCTTGGGGACCATCTTGGCTCAACAGACTGGGCGCAGAGCAGGTCCTCGCCTTCGCCAGCCGTACTTTGAATCTGGCAAAGTGGAATTACTCACAGAGCAAGATTGTCTTGCTATTGTCTGGGCCCTGGAAAAATAGAGGAATTACTTGGAAGGCAGACACTTTACAGTGGTGACGGACCATTCGTCGCTTGTCTGGGTTTGTATAAACTAGTGGTGGGCATAGATTAATTTGTTTAATCTAGATTAATCTCACTGTAATCCATCTTGGTTCTGGAGGACAAAGTATACAAAGTGGTGCAATTACCTCATAAAACACTTTACTAGGTATACATCCTTCTTCACCATTATCATGATGATCCTTTATCCGACCATCTTGGGCGATACAAAAGGTTGCAAGCCCTTGTGTTTTGGGTAAGATGAGAACGGATGTGAGAGAACATGTGCGATGTTGCCAAGTTTGTCATCTTTACAAACCTGAGACCCAGAAACCTCAAGGGAGACTTCAACAAACTGTGGTACATGGATCTTGGGAGATGCTAGGAGCTGACCGCATGGCAATGGAAACCTCTACCTCAAGCAGAGAAAGGACCTCGCCCTACCATCCTCAAACGAGAGGATTGACCGCAATGTGAAAGCAATGATTGCTTCATATGTGGAGGAAAGAGAAAACAGCTGGGACAAATACTTACCTGCACTTCGCTTCACATTGAACTCAGTGGTGCATGAGTCCACGAGTTACACCTGCAGAGCTCAACCTCAGTCATCCTGCAAGGCCCCTTGGATGCTGAGCTAAGCCCAGAGCTATGTGATCCTGACACACCTGCATACACTACAGCTAACCAGACAGCGGAGTTCAAGAAACTTAAGTGGCAGAGAAGAGACAAGAATTTTTCAGACAAAAAACGTGTCCGGATATGTACTCACCCTTACTGAAATAGCCGATAAATCCATTTTCGGCTAAACTTGCACGACGGTGGAAAGGTGCATATCGTGTCACCAGGAAAGTCGCTCGTCTAAATTTTTAGGTAGTCCTTGAAGAGACTGAAGAAGACCTCTGTGTTGTTAATGTGGGTGAGGTGGACAATGAACACTCCACTGTGCTCAACTGTTTATGGAAGCCGGTCATTTACCTACAACCCAGCAGGAAAAAAATGGACTGGATTCTCAGACTGACAGGACTGGACTGGACTAACTGACTGACTTTTTTGTTTTTTTGGGTTGCTATTTATGAACTGAACTAAATCTTATTTTGCTTACATTCACAAACTGAACTGAATCTTTTGTTCTTTGGACAAAAAGTGTGAAAGAAAACCTGTAGTGGAATTTTGAGTTGGGGTATATTTTCTTTTGTGGACTATGGGATTTTGGATGTTCCTGTGAAAGTCTCTAAATAAATGAATATGTTGTTCTTGTGAAAGTCTTTAAGTATATGAATATTTGGGTTTTGCGCTAAGATTTTGTGTTTGTGTTGTTCTTGTTAGCTTGAGTATGGTCATTCACCATGAAGTGTGTAGATTTTGACTATGCATCCATTTGTGAGGTTTGATTTAGACATCCAACAAAAAAACTACAAATGAAACAAACCCTGACTGACCATCTTAAATGCCAGGAGAGAGACCTGGCTGGCACCCTAACCAAATATTAAGAACACAGTCAAACTGTCATAGTATGACTCAATGTCATAGGTCTTACTGTGACAGTTTGACTCATAGGTCAAAGGTCGTATCATCTAGGATCGCTCGGCTACCATGGGGATACCAGGCACTTAGAAAAGAAATGCTTTCAGAAATTAAAAAAAATCCTATTCATAATAGACATGTTCCGTCCACTGGCCTGTATGCTCATATCAGAATCAAAAAATACTGCTTTGGAGGTCCTTTAGTGGTTCGTTAGAACACATCTTCCAGCTAAAACACAGCTCATGTTCCATTTTAATGCAAACAAGCACACCAGGAACGTTAAATAAAAGTAAAGTGCTAAAAACAAACAGACGTCAACACAATGATCACAAAACCATTTGTGAAATCCTAGATAAAGTATTTTGTACGCTCAAACCCTAATTATGTTAAAAAGAGAAAAAAGGTAAAAACACAGCAAATCGTGTTGGGGGGGGGGGGGGGGGGGGGGTAATTAATACTTTTGCTTGTCCTCTCTCTTGTGTCTCTTGCGAGGAGAACGAACCACGATAGAAAGAGGAGGAGAGGATAAATGGAGAGAGGATAAGAGGGGAGGAGAGGAGGGGAGGAGAGAGGAGAGAAGGAGTAAAGGATGGGGGTGAGGATGGCCTGCAGGCATAAACGGGCCACAAAACTTACTGACTCTCACTCCCTCTCTCTCATCCCCTGCCCCCCCCCACCACCACCACTCCCCCTTTCCATCACTCCTGGACGGTCTTGAGGACAGAGTCCTCCCCCAGGATGTTGCAGAGCTCGTCAAGCCGATGTTGCATCTTGGGTATCCCGGCGAGCTGGGCCTCCAGCCTCTGCTTCTCCTCAGTGAGGGTGAGGCGAGTGGCCGTGTCCAGCTGCTCAAAGCGCCAGCCCCCCTCGCCGTCAAACTGCAGCAGGTGGGTGTGGTACTTCCTGGTGGGAGGCATCATTGGAAAACTTGATTATGAAAAATGTGACACATTACCAGGCTATTATTAGCAATTTTCACAATATTTCACATCTGCAGACTGTCAAAAAGTATCACATGGATGCAGGTTCATAATCAAATCAGGCAATTGCATTATTTGTCAAATATGTATTGAAATAGAGTACAAACCTTTAAGAATCAATAATAAAGCAAATCATAAATAGTACCAGTTATATCAGTAACCTTTGTCACGATAATATTTATTAAATCATAAATAGTACCAGTTATATCAGTAACCTATGTCAGGATAATATATATTAAATCCCACAAAATGTCATAGCACACCCAGTCTTGCCCAGCACACTGGTTGGGAACAACTGAGCGAATGCACACTACTACATACTACTACATACTAATAAATACCACTACACAATACTACATGCTTCTGCAAATTATTGCACGTTACTATACTGTTCTATGTGCTAATAAATAGTAGTACACTGTGTGGTTGATAGCTGGTTTACAGCCTCACCTGGCCCGAGACTGATTAGACTCTGGGGCTGGGTGGGGCTGCACACCTGTGGTGCAGAGCAATTATGGCACCCAGGATAAACCAGCTATCACCACACACTCAGGAGAGAGCCACTGTCATCTCATTACATCTGCTCGGCTTGCACCATCTCGCCATTTCCAATAAACTGATATATTCTACCAACGACTACCTGTGTCTTGTGTCGGAGGGGCCCAGCAAAAGCCACTTTTGTGGCGTGTGGCAGGAAACACTGCTACATACACAAACACAGTTCCTCACCTGTCCTGAGTCAGACTGATTAGACTCTGGGGCTGGGTGAGGCTGCACACCTGTGGTGCAGAGCAATTATGGCACCCAGGATAAACATTCAGCTATCAACACACACACTCAAGAGAGCCACTGTCATGACAGGGTGTTACATCTGCTCGGCTTAGCCCCAGAGCCTAATCAGTGTGACTCGGGCCAAGTGAGGCTGTAAACCAGCTACCAACCACACACACTCACATACCCCCGACCATAACTACAAAAAACCTGGGCCCAGTTTCCCGAAAGCATCGTTAGCCTAAGTGGTTCGTTAAGTTCGTCGTACGACCATCAGACAGTTTTCACACCGTTTCCCGAAAGCATCGTTGCGTAACGAACATCGTTAAGGGACTGTACGATATTTACCGGGGGGGGAGGGCCGGTCGTCAGGGGGGGAGGGCCTAGGATAATTTTTTTAAGCCTTAGGGGAGGGCCCAGGAGAATATTTTTGGCCTGGGGGGAGGGCCGAGGAAAATTATTTTATGGGGGGGGGCAATTGTCATGACTCATGCCGAGTTCGATGTTTAAATGAAAGATAGGATAGCCTGTAAGGAAGTGAACGTCTCCTTTACCATAACCATAACCCCTTTTGGAGTGAATTGTTTCACAGTAGACTGCGGACGCTGTAGACTCTGCTCTGCGAGCGGACGCTGTAGACTCTGCTCGTCTCATACCACCGCGAACGGGTTTATGAGACCCCAGATCGTTTCACACAGACGCGGGAGGGTACCTTTGGCGTCAGTATCCAGGGCTTAATTTGGGCCGGAACACGCCGGAATATGTTCCGGCACCTCCAACGGTGGATCCGGCACCTTTTCTATTTTTTTATTCCCCCCCCCCCCCCCCCCCCCCCCTCCCGTTGACAATCACGAACACACCCCCCCCCCCCACCCACCCCCGGGCGTGACAAATCGTCGGTAGGCCTATATTACGAGTTGGGATGAGAACGGGTTGTCTGCCGAAACCGTCAAGTCTAAATCATGCGATAGGCGCGCACGATGACATCCTCACAGCATGCACACGGGCTGTGTGTGGACTCGGGTCTGCGGCTGAGTCCGCGGCCGGGTCCGCGGGTCCGGTGCTGGGTCCGCGGCTGGCGGGTCCGGTGCTCCCCCCCCCCGTTGACAATCGCGCCGAATGTAGAGCATATTGTAATGCAGCGTTGAATGGATGAATAGCTTACATAAGGGTCCCCCAGCACTTTTCAAACCACACTCAAGCTTATGGTTATTGTCCCCACCTCTTCTAAAACCAAACTGACGCCACTGACCACATAGACCAAGAATCGCAGGGTGATCATTAGTCGCTCTTAGTCACAGTAGTTTGTGTTTTGTCTTATAATAGCCTATAAGGTACAATGTCATCAGCCACGTTGTGAAATTATTGGGGGAGTCTCGTAACATTGATAAAAGCAGGCTTGTCCCCATTCTCAAGTTCAAGGCACAGCGTGGCATAAACCCCTGCTCTTGCTGCGTGTGTACCCGTGTGTGTGTATGTGTGCTTATGTGGCCGTTTTAACCTTGTAAACGTCATTTTCCGACCAATTTTATTTGATTCACGTAGCGGGGAGGGCCTAGGAGAATTTTTTTGAGCCGGGGGGAGGGCCCCGGAAAAAAAAAAATTACCAGGGGGGAGGGCCAGGCAGAACAATTTTAACCCGATCGTCTGGCGACCGGCCCTCCCCCCCCGCTAAATATCGTACAGTCCCTAAGACGCTCGTAGCTAACGAGAGCTCCAGCTGTCCTCGTAGCGCTACGAGCGTCTTAACACATCCAATACCACTGAATGTCCAGCTGGTGACGCTAAAGTTACGATAGGCTATATAGCTTATGCTGTGTCTGAAATCGCGCACTTACGTAAGTGCACTTACATTGAGTGCACTTCATTATCCCTACAGTACACTTACTTATAGGCGCAGTGCTCTCATTTCTACAGTGCACTGTCAAAACGGGCTTCGCACACCTACCGGAAATGAGTTCACAGTTTGACGGTTTTTCTTCGTTTTTTTTTTTTTTTTGCCGTTTTCCTCCTGGCGGAAAACGGCCTACCGCTAAGTTTATTTACCTATGAAATATATTAATATATATTAATTTACATATTCAATACTATTTTACCACCGACGTATTTCCAGTGCACTGCGTTTTGGCACTCTCCGCTTTTGCGCAAAGTGCACTCAAAAAAGTAAGTGTAAGTATAGAAGTGCGCGATTTCAGACACACCATTAGTCTATGTTATACCATGGTCTGGGTGAATACTCGATTCTGATTGGTTGAAGATTATAGAGCGGAGCTCTATAATCTTATCTTTGATGTGTACACCTAGGAAAGACGTTGACGCTATGGCCACGTTGTTTGGCAACGCCTGCATACGGGAGATATTAAATAGTCCGCTCGACTTATACAAATAAAAAAACCCTCACGATTGTAACTCTAAAACACATTAAAGTATTATTAATTGATTAAATATTAACAGAAATGAATGGACGACGCGGAGGCGTGAACCGCGGAGGACGGGTCTGTTAATGGACACCTCGAAGGGCATTATCCCGCTTATACCATGGTCACTTACGAAAGAAAGAAACATTTAATCAATTAATAATACTTGAATGTGTTTTAGAGTTAAAATCGTGAGTTTTTTTTTTTTTTTACAAGTCGAGCGGACTATTTAATATCTCCCGTATGCAGGCGTTGCCAAGCAACGTGGCCATAGCGTCTTCATAGCGTCAACGTCTTTCGTAGGTGTACTTTTCAACCTACACCCTCCAGCCAATCAGAATCGAGTATTCACCCAGACCATGGTATAATATGTATTTCAGCACCGTGTCAGTGGACAGGTACGAGGCTACGGTCGATTGTTAGATCTGTGCACGCGCGTTCATGTTAAGAGGAGTTTCGGGAAACGCACGGAAAAAAATAACGATCGTTCGAAAGATGATTCGTAAGAAGGATCGTAAGATGGATCGTACATCGTTATCGGGAAACTGGGCCCTGGACTCTTTACAGGGTTGCCATACCTAACATTAAAATAAAAACAACCGCCAAACCCCACTGCCCCTACACCTCCCCGTGTCACACGCTAACCCCCCCCCTCCCCTCCATCCTGGAGACTGGAGGCCTGGGGCTGCTACCATCTTACCATTTCCAATAAATGGATACATTCTCCCAACAACAACCTGTGTCTTGTGTCGGAGGGGCCCAGCAAAAGCCACTTATGTGGTGTGTGGCGGGAACCACTGCTACATACACAAACACAGTTCTACACACGACTGTATTGTTCAGACCAGACTAGACTACTACACCAGAACAAAACAACAGGCCAGAATAGAGCAGAGCAGAATATAAATAAACAGAGAATGTAATGGCATGGGATGGAGATAGAGAAGGTCATGTGGGGTCATAGGGACAGGTCTTACCAGAGAGAAGGTCTGTGTTTGATGGAGAGAGACACAGAAAGAGACAGAGACACAGAGCGGTGTTACAAGAGAGAGGGTCTGTGTGTGGTGGACAGCAGGGAGAGAGAGACACACAGAGAGACAGAGAGAGGTGTTACCAGAGAGAGGGTCTGTGTGCGATGGACAGCTGGCAGAGAGAGAGACACAGAGAGACAGAAAAAGAGAGAAGTGTTACCAGAGAGAAGGTCTGTGCGTGATGGACAGCAGGGAGATGCCAGAGTCCTTGGCAGCCTGGAAGATCTTCCCCTCCACGTCTATGCTGACCGCGCTGGTGCACTCATCCAACAGAGCGTACTTAGGCCTGACATTCACACACGCATAGAAACACACACACACACACACACACACACACACTTAATGACAAAGCTGCTTAACCACATTGCCTGTCATCACTACTGTATTTTTCCACTGCATGCAAGCTTGAGGCAGCAGTGTCAGTTTTGCGCCTGTAGGGGGCGCCAACACAACCTAATAATTGAATAAACATATCCATCAACTGTAATGCTGCCTAGAGTTGAAGCCCCAGCAATTTAAAGACTGTTTTCACATTTTGTTGATGTGTGTGTGTGTGTGTGTGTGTGTGTGTGTACATGCATGGGTGCAGCATTAGGGTTATGCTAGTCTCACAAATTACTTAGATGACAGCTAGACAAAAAAAAGAGCAAACTACGGCTCGCACCCCCCAATACAATCGGCCATCATGGGTGACAATTCCTGAATCAAAACAAACTTTCCTCACCCGTACATATGTGTGTGCATACATGTGTGTGCGTACAAGTGTGTGTGTGTGTGTTCTTGCCTGTGGTAGAACATGCGGGCCATGCCCATCCTCTGCTTCTCCCCTCCTGAGAGAACATCCTTCCAGTCCAGCTCCGCATCCCAGCCTGCAGACAGAGACAACATCTAACATCTCCTGGAGGTCAGAGGTCACCCTACATCAGGGGTTGTCAACTAGCGGCCCACGGGCTACAGTTGGCCCGCCAGAAATACTATTTGGCCCACCAGATAATACAAAAAGCCAAGGTATAGGTAATTTAATATCTCCATAATGATAGATATCCCGATATAGGTAATTTAATATCTCCATAACGATAGATATCCCGATATGTCATTTAATATCTCCATAACGATATAGATCCCGATATAGGTAATTTAATATCACCATAACGATATACACTCACCGGCCACTTTATTAGGTACACCTGTCCAACTGCTCGTTAACGCAAATTTCTAATCAGCCAATCACATGGCAGCAACTCAATGCATTTAGGCATGTAGACATGGTCAGGACGATCTGCTGCAGTTCAAACCGAGCATCAGAATGGGGAAGAAAGGTGATTTAAGTGACTTTGAACGTGGCATGGTTGTTGGTGCCAGACGGGCTGGTCTGAGTATTTCAGAGACTGCTGATCTACTGGGATTTTCACGCACAACCATCTCTAGGGTTTACAGAGAATGGTCCGAAAAAGAGAAAATATCCAGTGAGCGGCAGTTCTGTGGGCGCAAATGCCTTGTTGATGCTAGAGGTCAGAGGAGAATGGCCAGACTGGTTCGAGCTGATAGAAAGGCAACTGTAACTCAAATAACCACTCGTTACAACAGAGGTATGCAGAAGAGCATCTCTGAACACACAACACGTCGAACCTTGAGGCGGATGGGCTACAGCAGCAGAAGACCACACCGGGTGCCACTCCTGTCAGCTAAGAACAGGAAACTGAGGCTACAATTCGCACAGGCTCACCAAAATTGGACAATCGAAGATTGGAAAAACGTTGCCTGGTCTGATGAGTCTCGATTTCTGCTGCGACATTCGGATGGTAGGGTCAGAATTTGGCGTCAACAACATGAAAGCATGGATCCATCCTGCCTTGTATCAACGGTTCAGGCTGGTGGTGGTGGTGTAATGGTGTGGGGGATATTTTCCTGGCACACTTTGTGCTTATTAGTACCAATTGAGCATCGTGTCAAAGCCACAGACTACCTGAGTATTGTTGCTGACCATGTCCATCCCTTTATGACCACAGTGTACCCATCTTCTGATGGCTACTTCCAGCAGGATAACGCGCCATGTCATAAAGCGCGAATCATCTCAGACTGGTTTCTTGAACATGACAATGAGTTCACTGTACTCAAATGGCCTCCACAGTCACCAGATCTCAATCCAATAGAGCACCTTTGGGATGTGGTGGAACGGGAGATTCGCATCATGGATGTGCAGCCGACAAATCTGCAGCAACTGCGTGATGCTATCATGTCAATATGGACCAAACTCTCTGAGGAATGTTTCCAGTACCTTGTTGAATCTGTGCCACGAAGGATTAAGGCAGTTCTGAAGGCAAAAGGGGGTCCAACCCGGTACTAGCAAGGTGTACCTAATAAAGTGGCCGGTGAGTGTATATCATCATATGGGTCATTTAATATCTCCATAACGATATGTATCCCGATATAGCATGTTTTCTGGTAATTCAACAAATAATATGTGTATAAAGTGACCACATTGATCAAGTGATGTCAACACGTGTGTGTGTGTTCCTGTGTGGCATAGCATGTCAGTAGATACGTGCCGAGTGTGTGTGTGAGTGCGAATCTGCATTGTCATGCGTGTGAGTGGATGCGTCACTGTTTACTAGGGCTGAACGATATGGTAAAAAAGAAAATTGGGGGATTGATCATTTTTGTTCTAATTTAGAGAGTACTGCTTCATACGTGTGTTGCCCACGTGACCGTTCCCCTTTAAGGAGCAGGTAGGGGGTCAGGGATCTTAAAGGAGGCCAACAGACTTCGGTTGGGAGACGAGCACCCTAGCCACTACACTATCCTGCCCACAACCCCAACCCCATAATTACTGCATGTACTGCAAAAACACTGTTATATTAAAATCGTAAAATATTACAATTATTTTTTTTTATCTGGTGTTCATCAACAGAATTAAATTAAAGTCAAGTACTTACTACAACTACAGCACTTAGAATCCATATGTATATTGTTGTTAATTATACTTAATTCTATAATTATATTTGTGATATTTTTGACATTAGGATAATCGTAGATTCTCATGCCCTGGACAACAGACATTTACTGAGGACAAACTTCCCCATGAGAAGTTTTCATAATTGGATAATTGGGATTATTTGGTCAAACTGTCAAAGGTCAAACTGTTCCATGGAAAGATTTGTTTGGATTAGATGACATTTCTCCATAGAGCAGACCAAATTAATTATTTATGGGGGAGTTGGGTCATAGTCACTATAGTCATGGATTACCAAAGGTTTTACCAATAAAAGAGGGTTGATAAGACAGGTTAGTTTAGTCATTTACTATTCAGGAGACACTTTTAAGAGAGATTCCCTCCCCAGTTCTCCTCCTATTCCCTCCCCCTACTCTTCCCACAGCCCCCTTCCACCCTCCCTGCTCCTCGTCTCCTATCCCCCCCCCCCTCCCTGCCTATACCCACTCCTCCTACCTCCTCTCTCTTCCCTTCCCTGCTCCTCTCAGTTCTTTCCCTCCCTCCACCCCTCCCCCTGCTCCTCCTACCTCCCTCCCTGGTGACAATGTGGTTGAGGTTCACAATGTTCAGGATGGCCTCTAGGTGGGGGTCCTGGAGGCCCCTGGCGGCCATGTCCTCCACAGAGTCCGGGTAGATTACCTGGTCCCGCAGTGAGCCAATAGACATGTAGGGCCTGGACACACACACACACATGTACAGGTTAGATCATCTTGTCCAGCAAGGAGCCAATAGACATGTAGGGCCTGGACACACACATACATATACACACATGTACAGGTTGGATCATCTTGTCCAGCAAGGTTTGTGTCAAGTAATCACTGATTGGTCAAGCAGGAAATGGGCATACCGTTTAGTGTTCAACAGCCAGACACAGGCGAAATGCACCTGGCGAAATCAAAACACTGTAATTTCAGTTGGTTGCGATACAGTGTTGATGTGGGGGAGGGTTTTGTTCAGTGTCTCTTGTGTCTGTTTGAGGCAGTTTGGGAAGGTGTGGTGAGGGTGGTGTTCACTTGTGTGCCTACAGGTAGCACCAGAGACTAGTACATACATTTGTTCATGTTGTGCAGCCAAGGGGCTTCTATAAACCTACTAAAGCTCGATCTTTCTGATTACTACAGGGACTCTGCACTCTGCCCAATTGCTGTTATTTGGAAATTTGGTTGTGAAGCACTTTTGTGCAATCAGCATTTTACTTATTGTTCTCAGCCTCACTTGTAAGTGTTTACGTGTGTGTGTAATGTATAATGTATAGGATTGTGTTACAGGTGCCAGGTGAGTTCCATAAAATATTCACACACAGCAGGAGGCTGTCAGCTTTGTCTGGGAAGCTCAGACTGGATCAGGACTGGTCCAGTTATTCAGTATGGTCCGACTACTATATTTACTATTTAGTCATTTAGTAGATGCTTTTATCCAAAGTGACTTGCAGTGAATTCAGATACATGTCATTAAAGTTGCAGGTAACGCACATGCGGGACATGATTCTAACCAGGTTATTAAGTGTCACCTTGGTATCTAGTATACATAGTGAAGATATAAAATATGTATTGGTCAACCTAGCGATACACATATTCGCAAATGCAAAGGTGTGAACAAACTAGTGACCATTTCTGTGATCACATCCATGTTTCAGGAAAACACCCTCGCCCTAATTTGTTAAAGTGTGTATATGCATATACCGGTATACACACACACACACACACACACACACACACACAATTAGTCTGGTTAACCGGATTTAGGTTGTTGGTAAGCCCACTCAAGGCTGCTATTGGGCGACTGAAATAAGGCCCATTCACACCCTACGGCAAATACGGATACGGACCCTTTCGTCCGGTCCCGGAGGTCGTTTCGTCCGTCAATGGCTCCGTCGCCAGTGAGCTTATTCATCCGGAGTGCTACGGACGAAACGGAGCAATACCACCAGAGGTCGAGGCAGCAGTATAGAGAGAGGAACTCAGAAGTTCAACCATTCGCGAAAATCGACGAAGAATATCATATTATATAATTAATATAATATAATAAGAAATTCATCAAATCGTGCGGCGGACATCCTAAAGTACTGAAAATGCCTTTCGCCATCCAACTCTCTCATTGGCAAAACTAAGGAAAAAAACTTGCCGTTGATGCGCCGATTTTCATTTTAAAGGTCTCGCATGCCACCGCCACGAACACCTTTTGCGCCTTTTTGTCTATTTCTGATGAGACAAAGCAAAAAAAATCTTTACCGACGCCATGTTTGCGATTGTCGATGCTGGTAATTTGCGACACGGCAGTGACTGCCCTCTAGAGGATGTATCGCGTCACATCCATAACAACGCTGAAACCAGACGGAGGTATAAAGGGTAGTACCGGAGACGACGTTTGGTACGGACGGACTCATTTCGTCCGGATCCGGAGGTATGAATCAGCCTATAGTCTTAAGGCCGAATGGCAGGCTCTGAGCGGGCTTATAAATTATACTACTCCTATAAGTCCCCAATCGCTACATGAAACAACAACCTCTGAGCTAGCAACCTACACACTGAAAATGGATTGCCAGGGCTCGTCTTCCTACGTGCAAATGTTCCACCAAAACAAGTTTCCCTCCAACACTATTTTGCAAGAGCACTATTGCTGCATCCTGGGCTAAGACGATTGTGATTGGTTAAAGAAATACAAATAAGACAGAGCATTTTTTTCCCCATATACCAGAATGATAGTGAGTAGAGCCAGTCCTTTCTCCAGTGCTGGCACAGCGCTAAAACGACATGTGGAGATATGTCTGGCTATGAGAGACAACTACACCATTGGTTCAAAATGTGTTTGATTAAATTATTATAACGTTTATGTCTCCTCTAGAGCCATATACAGCATCCTTAGCGGTACACGTTAAGTACACGTGTGCCAGGAGATCACCTGGTACACGTTAAGTACACATGTACCAGGAGATCACCTGTTACGTTTCGTACACGTGTACCAGGAGATCACCTGGTGCACGTACACGACATCTGCACCTGCTTTACGTGTCGTCCTTGCTTCACTTGAATGGGAGAAGACCACGTCACATGGCCCCCCATATGCATGTGTGTGAACTAGGGCTGCAACTAATGATTATTTTCAGAGTCGATTAATCTAAAAAAAAGTTTTTGATTAATCATTTAGTGTAGAAAATGTCATAAATGCGTGCATGTGTGTGTGCGCGTGTACCTCTGGGGGATGTAGAACATGTGTTGGGGGGAGGGTTTATAGAGCAGACCACCGTAGACGGGCCAGAGGCCACTGAGGATGCGGAACAGAGAGCTCTTCCCACAGCCGTTAGGACCGGTGATCAGCAGGTGCATGCCCTCCTCCACCTGCAAACACACACACAAACACACATGAATGACTGAGATTATTGAGGAGGTGCAAGGAGAAGGTTGGTGAGGAGGTGCATGAGGTAGTGGAAGGTGTGGCGTGTTGGAGGGGGTAAAGGAAGAGGTGGAGGGTGAAGGAGGAGGTGTGGCATGTAGGAGGAGGTGAAGGAAGAGGTGGAGGGTGAGAAGGAGGGGTGGCATGTTGGCGGAGGTAAAGGAAGAGGTGGAGGGTGAAGGAGGAGGTGTGGCGTCTTGGAGGAGGTGAAGGAAGAGGTGGAGGTTGAACGGGGGGGTGTGGTGTGAAGGAAGAGGTGGAGGGTGAAGGAGGTGTGGCGCGGAGGGTGAAGGAGGAGGTGGAGGAGGTGATTCGGAAGCTCCACCTTGAAGTTGAGGCAGGAGACGACCACGTCTCCATTTGGGGTGATGATGGGGACGTCCTCACACACAATCTCCTTATCCACGTCAATCACGTTACCTGAACACACACACACAATCACTGTGGTTTCAAACAGTTTTAGGACAGATCCATTAGCTCTGTCATTAGCATGTGTGTGAACTGCGTGGACTATGTGTCAAACATCCTAACTTCTAGACTATCCTGCCTCCTATACCAGACAATAGATCTTGTGTGCATCTACACAGGATCTGGTCATACAAATAAGTGCCACTAATAATGCTAATGCATGTATTGTGTGTCAGGGTGTATACAGAAATTCTTAAGTTGAATTACTACCTTTTACTACCTTTTTTTACTACCTTCACAATATTTTTTACTACCAGCACGACTTCAAGCTGCAACTGTAGCAGCGTAAAGTGTGAAGTAAAGTGACGAGTAAAGTAATGAAATATCTTTCAACCAAATTTCTAAGTGGTTCAATTGGGGCCTTGAAAAAGAGGAAGAAACTAGATAATAATAAAGTGCAACTTTACACTGTAATAACAACATTTAATGAGGTAATTATACTTCACTGGACACTGGACACAACAACTGGCCAACACAGAGAGAGAGAGACACCTGACACAACCATCCATTATTGGTTGAGGCTCTCGTCAAACATTAGGACAAACGGCTCGGCATTGTTTATGGTATTGGTGTTGGGAGGCGCGCGCAATAGCAACACACCGCGGACCTACGGCCGACGGGGGGGGGGGGGGGGGGATTGTAACACTCCGGCCGACGGGGGGGGGGGGGGTGCACGCAATATTAACACACCGCGGACCTACGACCGGCAGGGGGGGGGCGCGGTGTGTTACTATTGCGCTCTCAAAAAGGAGGAAAAATACGCGTCCGGCTCTTTAAAGACTTTCCGCTCGCGCTGTCGGCTGGCCGCGCGCCTCCCCGTGTGAAGTGACGGGCGGAGGAGCGCAATTCAGATTTTTCAACCGCCGCATCAAAAAGATGGAAACAGTTCTCAACTCTTCCAACGGCTCCCACGAGCGCGCGCATGCGTTCGACGAGCACGGAAGCGTCAGTTCCACGGGAGTGTGCCCGCTTGTCGTGCCCCCCCCCCCCTAAAAAACATTTCTCAACGGATCTCCACGAATCACACAAGTGGTACATTTTGTCTTCAAAACAGCGAATTTCGCCGAAAGGTGACTAGTTTGCATGCCTGCGGGTACCAAGTTTGAGTCAGCGCGCGCGAGAGGTTCGTCGCGCGCGCGAGTCCTACTCGCAACATAAAAATAAATCCACTTAAGTTTTAGTAATTTGAGGAGATAGGCCTGCACGTAAATTACACAAATTGAAAAACTCATAGGCCAAGTTCGATGGGGGTTCGAAAATTTACTACCTCGTCAGATGACGTTTATTACTTTTTACTACTTTTTACTGGCCTTAATTTGGGCTAATTTAATTTACTACCTTTCACTACCTTTTACAACCCCGCGGGCTAAAGTGATTGTGTGCATCTATGTATGCGTTATCGCCGATAACGAATACATTAAAGGTTAGCTACGCTAACCTTTAATCTCCAGGGGCCCATCGATGTGTAGCGACGGCTTGCTCTTCTTTTCGACGCCAGTGGTGGTGGACTCCGAGGAGCGCTTGTACACGCCCCGCTGCACCTCATCGAACACCAGGAACATGTTGTGCACGCGCGCTGTGTAGCCTGCCAGCTCCGTCACCTGGCCATAAACACACACACACACACAGGGTCAAAGGTGATCCCCATAGCAACATAATCAGCGAGCAGGTTACTGTGACCCCGATTGGATTGATCACACAGGTCAGCGCCGACATGAAGGAGGCAACTTTTACTAAAGTGCAACCTAATAAAGTAGGTTGGCTTTGGCATCTCCTAATTATTTATCTCAAAGCAGCGATTTTACAATAAAAAACAATCTACTGCAGCAAAAACAATGAAAAACACTTTTGGAAACACCCGCCAGTGGACTCTTTGGATGCAATATTTTAGGATCATGAATAGTGAACAACTATAATCGAGACCACAAAAGCAGCAATCGATCTTCACCGAACCAAACAAGAAGCCTGTCTGGCAACCCTTCTTATTAAAAGGGCCCCTTTTCTACCACCAGGTGTGAGTGTGTCGCAAGTGCTCTCTATAGTGGAGTAGGCCATGTAGGGACCGTTGGCAAATGCAAGCAGCAGAATTTCAAACTAAAAATTACTTTAATTACTGAATGAAAAACCACTGTTCTATATATTGTCTTCTATATGTCTTCTGAGAAACTGTCTTTAACATTTAACAGTAAATAAATAAATACAAATAAAATAATAATAACAAAAATAACCTTTAACCTTTAAGCCTAAGGAGTGTCGGAGTTCCCATTTTTCTTGAACATATTTTCAATAGCTCAGGCTATGTATATTAGATTTTCATAAAACTACTTTTACTAGAAGATATCAGATGGAACACGTTAGAAACGTTAGAGACCCCGGGTCCAGACCCACCTGCAAGATGTTGGAAATAGTTTTTGTATGTTCATCCTAAAGGGACTACTTGTAGGATTTTTAGATGAATAAAAATCGCTTTAAACCTTCCCCGACTCTCTGTTGCGTAGACCAGCCTGTGGGCTGATTTCTATTCAATTTTAACCGGGACAATTTTGTGGATAATGACAAAAACGTTTGTTCTTTCATAACTTTTTTAGTTTGTACGTTTATTTATGATTATAACTAACATTAGGTTATGATTGTTATTGTCTCAACCCACGGAGCTCGCACTCCAGTGCTCTTAGGGTGACCAGATGAGATTGGCTGAAATTCGGGACGTTTTTTTGTTTTGTTTGGGGGGGAGGGGGGGGGGGGGGGAGGCGATTCGACTCAACCTCTCTACGGACTGAGAATGGACAGTTTTTAATGTTTATCAGAAAATAACTACTCAGTATTCTGCTTGAGTATCATTTTCGGGACAGTTGGGGCTGGATTCGGGACAAACTTTTCAGCATTCGGGACAAACGCTTAGATTTCAGGACTGTCCCGAATTTCTCAGGACGTCTGGTCACCCTAAGTGCTCTCAATGCACAAGCTCCAGCAGGCTGCAGTCCCCTTACCGGCCAAAGGGGGTCAGTAACGAGAAGGAATTTCTGATTCTTACATGTACTCCCTTTAAACACTTGTTACAGATGTTGTTTTTCACAAATAATGTAATATTATTGAAAAAAGAAATACAATGAAAAAGCTTTTGGTTCAATTACATTTTTGGGGACAAATTTAGTTAGTGTCGTAAATCAATGGGAATCTAGCTTTGCACACTAGATTGCCCCCCCGTCGTTGTGCATCCACCACAGTCTCTAAAGATTGTGTGGGAAACATTGAAAGTAGGACTACATGTTATTTCATGCATCATAAAGCTCTCCTAGCCATCTCTAGGAGAGAGAGTTTACTATTTGTGTGCTACTGATGAGACCAACACTGCCCCATATCTTCCATTAGGATTCCCTTCTAACTCAGGACAAAATCAGAAAGGATAAACATTTATTTAAAAAAAAAGACTAAACAAACATTTGCATGGGACAGAGGATATTTAAAGAAGCAAAGAGAACAAAAACACAAGGAAGATAAAGAAATAAATAATAAAAGAACAAAAACTGAAAAGGGAGCCACAGGCTGTTGACTCAGCTTTCTCGTGAGGAACAACAAACATTTCAGGCAACGTGACCTGGGAACACAGCAGGCTTTCTGCACGGCAACAGGTGGCTCAAGTATATTAATTAAAGTCACTGTGCTTACTGCCTTTCGAGACAAGAGAATATTCTGGAACAGAGATTACATTTCTTTGAATTCTGAAGTGCAACTTCAACTACAAGTTTGTGTGGGATTTATTTTGAAGAGAAAAAAAGAGACAAGAGAGACACAACTGAAAGTTATGTATGTACATGTACATATGCACAGCTATATATATACGCAACTCACGTGCACAATCTTGCTAGTCCCAGGATGTAATGTCTGCTGTCAACAAGACCACGGCTGGCTGGGATCCATTTACAATGGAATATACTGGCATAGGACCACATTATTAAGATACATATGGCTCTATATGTACATATATGTAGTTGAGGTGTTCTTGTTGGTTCAACTCTCTCCAGTTTCCTGTGTGTGTATGTGTGTGTGTGTGTGTGTGTGTGTGTGTGTGTGTGTGTGTGTGTGTGTGTGTGTGTGTGTGTGTGTGTGTGTGTGTGTGTGTGTGTGTGTGTGTGTGGGAAGGGGGGGGGGGGGCATCACAGATCAACAGATGGAGGATTAATCACAGCTAGGCTAAGCCCCAAGGAAAGAAGCGCACACACATACGGCCTGTTGTTGTATACCAGTGCATTTATTGTCTTAAATGTAGCTTAGCAAATAAATAACTACTACAGTACAGTCCAAGGCTACAGGAGAACAGGAGAGAGACAGTCATCACCAAATATATTCTACTGTCTTTTTAAACAGTTTCTGAACATATTGTTCAGAATAGGTTAAAACATACTATTTAAGTACACACACAGTGCCTTTCCCATGATGACTTTAGGTCTCTCTCTGTATTGCCATAAACATTATTCTCAGTAACGTTATTATCCATCTAAACAGACCAACTGCTGGCGATAAAAACGCCACCGAGAGACAACAAAACCTATTTGCTGATAAATTTGAATGATTTCTCACTCTTGTGTTAGCGGGATGTTTTTGCGCACACACACACACACACACACACACACGAAGTATACCAGTTCATTTATGTCTTCAATGTAGCTTGGCAAATAAAGCTAAGCTAGTACTCAAGAGACGAGCTATGAGCGATCTTTGAGATGTCACCTGTAATCATAATGTTTTGGCGCAATCTGCTAGTAGTGCGCTAACCATGTAGGTGATACACCTTGTAGAGACACAGGTTTGATTCCCACCTACAGTCCTAGGCTACATGTCCTCTTCAACTCACTTCCTATATGTCTTCTGACTCTCACGTACATACAAGCATAAAAGCCCATCAAATATGTGAAGCGAACACAATGTTTTTCTAGTTAATAAACACAGGATAAAATACGTTGGGCCCAGGGTGGAGCACACACACACGCTGAAACATGTCTCACTCTACCATGACACGCACACATACAGCGACATTTATTATAAACACAAAGACACTCGTGTGCATGCACACACACCCACAATTCATAACAAACACACACACACACAACCACACCCACACAACAATCACCCACACCCACACACAAAGCATATCATGCACACAGACTCAGGCATGTGGTGGTGCAAGAACACATTGCTTCAGGAATTTGTTTCTTTGCTCCCTGCTCTTAACTAGGCTGCTGCAGGCACGTGTTACAGCAGCACCGCCTACTGAGTCTCTGGTTACAGCACTGTACTGAGCACACTCACATCCTAACACAGAATAATCCCCACACCCCCACCTCATGTCACCCCGGGCTACAGTGTTTTGCATCGTGACTCTCGGAACGAGGAAAGAAGTGACTAAACAGGTTGGATCACAGCATTCAACCATCAATGAAATCACATGCAACACTGACTCATCCGCCCAAAGCGACAGTGAAGCAACAGGACAGTGACTTCAGATACAAGTCATTAATGACCAGGTTGCCTACTGTTGGACTGCAGAAATTGGGGATCGAACCCAGAACCTTTCAGCTCGGAATCAACCACCCTAACAACTAGACGTCCCTGCCCTACATGCAACATAATTATATTATATTAGAAGGAAATTTAAACACCCTGCCCATTGACTACATAGACATCTGGGTGGTTATTCCCATGATGCAATGCTTTGCCCCTGACCTTAACTTTACCTTAATGTATTGCAATACCTAAACTTAACCATTTCTAATGTATCATGGGAAAACGTATAGCTGCCTGCACCCAGGCAAGGTGACCTTAAATCCAATCCACATTGTACGTTTATTTTTCACAGCCAGAGTACAAGAACAATGTACACACTAATGCATGCACTTCAAGAGAGAGTGAGTAATAGAACAGAACTCCTTTCATAGCCAAATCCTCTTACAGACCTCCACACAGCCAGACAAAAAGCCTATTCTGACCACATTAGGAAGGTTTTTAGTGACGCTGTTCTGTTTGTGTGTGGAAATGTTACTTGTTTACATTTCATTGAATTAGCTAAATCTAACACTGTTGTATACTTCCTGAATAGACTAGTAGACTATGTAGTATACCACCTAAACGCATCTTATAACACAAGGAGTGTAGTTTGGACTCATTTCCTCGATGCACCTTATTAAAAAACACTCTGAAAGGCGCAATGACCTTTGCGTTCTTTACCCACTTTGTCACCCTACATACATGCTGCTGCAGTAAGTCTTTTATCCAAAACTCTCTCAATACATACTTACTGCTACTGTGTCAAATTAAAAGTCTTTCCAGCTAAACTGCCAATTAATGCAAACTTAGAGCTACCTCAGAGCAATGTGACCTCTATGATGGTCGTCACAACAGTAGCCAATATTGTAATATTACTGTAATACCACAGTAATATGACTATCACTGTATTCCCTATGGGTGGAACAGATGCTGCTTTCAGTGCATGTGTAAACTCAAAACATTAGCATTGCTTTTACTTGGGAACCATTTTCTCCCATCATTTCCTCATTTACCTATTGGTTTTCTGCATATCTGTTTTATCCCATGCATTTGCTTTGCACCGTTTTAACACCGTTTTTCTTTTTTTTGTGAAGAGCATTTACATTTTTATGTACAAACTCTGCTAGTGAGACCAATAACAATTTGATTGGATAAAACATGACCGCCTCTCACCTCCTTGTATGAGGACATGATCCTCTCGATGGCGTCGGCGCCGGATGCCAGCAGGTTGCGGGCCGTGGTGAACGCCTCAGTGCGCTCGCTCACCATCACCTGGACTGGACCATCCACCACTTCTACAAAGGGAGAGACATAAGGAGACAGAGAGAAGGAGACAGACGGGGGGGGGGGGGGGGGGGGGATAAGAAAGGGGAGCGGGAGAGGGGAGGGGAGAAGGGAGCATGGAAGAGAGAGAGAGAGAGAGAGAGAGACAGACAGACAGACAGAGAGACAGAGAGAGACAGAGAGGGGAGAGAGAGAGAGAGGGGGGGAGGGAAAGAGAGAGATAATGAAAGGGGGGAGAGAGAGTGGGGGGGAGAAGAGAGAGACAGTCATCACCAAAAAAGTTTAAGTGGAGGTCCACTACCGGCCACAGGACACATATTGTTCAGAATAGGTTAAAACATACTATATCATCATAGGATTCATTCCAAGGACACAGTGCCTTTCCTATGACGACATTACGTCTCTCTCTGTATTGCCATAAACATTATTCTCAGTAACGGTATTATCCATCTAAACAGACCAACTACCGGTGATACAAACGACACCAAGAGACAATAAAACTCAAACATATTTGCTGATGAATTTGAATGACTTCTCACGCTTGTGTTAGCGGCATCTTGTTGTTTAAAACATGCTAAAACAAATGTGGTCGTCCACCCGCCTGCCTTATCTAATTGAAATTGTGACTATATGGGACATTTCTGTTAGTTATCTTCCCATCAGTATAGTGACGTGGAACCCCTGTTATTGACTCAAGTCCACAGAAATCTACAGCACACACAGGTTCAAACAAGTTCAGAACGCCATATCATTAATGATTGGCAGTATGTAACATACATTTAACCTCAGAGCATAACTTAGGAGCATCTGTCCAACTTAATCCCTTGAAAGCTTATAGCTTAGCATCCTGCTCATTATGTACATTGTATACTGTTGTTATTAACTTATATTATTGATTGTTATTTACTAAGTATCCAAGTATCATTATATGACTTAGCAGTCTACAGAGGGGGCATACAAGCATTTCACTGCACACTGTACCCTGTCTATCTGTATAACTGTATGTGTATTGTATAGCTGTGTCAATGCATGTGTGGCGAACATGAAAGTCTAGCTGTACGTAACTAACCTTACCCCATGCCCGCCTGTGTATCCTTCTCCCTGATGTAAACAGATCAAATCATTTGAATATTTTTGTTTAATAGATCACACCCCTGACCTCTACTGTGCACGCTACAGGCTACTTGGGTTATCAAATGACAACTTCTGAACTCGAAATGATGAACTATGGTATAGTGCAGTAAAGTGAGTATAAAGAATAGAGGTTGAATAGAGGTTGAATATGTCTATAGCACTCCCCCTAGCCGTCCCTGGAAGGAGGGATCTCTCTTCTGTTTTCCTTCTTTTTTTTTCCTTTATAGGGCTTAGGGTTATATTATAGTTAGGGTGTTGTATAATGTTGGCCTGTGAAGCCCTTTGAGACTGGAACTGTGATTAAGGGCTGCATGACATACATTTGATTTGAATGCAGTGACTTTGTATGCATGTTTAGGAGACATGTCTGGATCTCAGACTGTTGTGTGTTAAAGGGTTATTCAAATCAATGTATTTGACTTCAAACCCCAGCTTCCGCAATATGACACGTTTTTAAGTTAAACAGTTCCATGATTTGACCTGTAATAGCGAGAAACCAAGTGACCGCCACCAACTGAATTCTCTCAACACGATTGGGCCATTGAGCTGTTGGTATGCGACACACCCCCCTGGATCTCGGCAGCGATCGGCTCAATCAGACGCGAGCTCTCTCACCCATGTCTGCGAATCCGGTGGCGGTGATGATGGGCACTGCCACCATGACGAGGCCGGCGGCGCTCCAGACGTACTTCATGAGGAACTGCTCCAACATGATGTACCACAAACGCTTTGAGAGGATCAGGTTCATCTGGGCAGCCAGTGCAGCGTAGCACTTCTGCAGCTGACGCATCTCCACCTGAGCGAGAGAGAGAGAGTTTAACACCTTACTGGTCACACTGTTCACTATTCAGCCATTTCGCATGCATTTATCCAAAGTGATTTAAGGTCAATTCAAATACAGGCCTGTTTAGCATTGGGGATTTAACCGAAATTCCTTTGGGTTGGGAGTCAAACACCATAACCACTATGCTGCCCTGTATTTGTTTAGTTGTATTACCGTTGTTACTGTGTTATTAGGGTTTCAATGGGGTTGTAATTGTTTCCTTTGCTTTGGAAAAGGTTCCCATGTCAATGAAGCTCTCTTGAATTGAATTCAAACAAAGTGTAAGGGTTAGGGTTAATAGGTAACAACACACATCACAACATGCATCACTAAACCAACTATTGGATTAGGACTAAACTATTTACTATTTAGTCATTTAGCAGATTCCCGTCTCCAAAGCACATTACAATGAATTCAGATACATGTCATTAAGGAGCAGGTAGGGTGAGGGCATTTGGCTCAATAATGACTGCCTACAGGTAGATTGCAGACATTAGGGATTGAAACACCTGTCACTTGGGGAGCGAACACTGCCCTCCATCTGCATCTGTTTTTATGACTGTTGTGATTATGTATTTATTATTGGGTTTTATTATGACTGTTTTTGGAAAAGGGCTTGTGAAAAGTTGGATTCCCATGGCAATAAAGAAGATGTTAAAGAAGTGATGGGTAATAATTATGACTCAACCTTTTAAGACAGGTATAAAGTAGTTGTTGATCGACTGAAGCATAAAGTTATTGATCTGATCAGTTCTGCAGCCTCTCCGCTCACATCACTGAAGCCTTCTCCAAAGTATACTCACATCCACACATGACCCAATGCCTTACATACACACATTATGGGTTATACTTACATACACACATTATGGGTTATACTTACATACACACATTATGGGTTATACTTACATACACACATTATGGGTTATACTTACATACACACATTATGGGTTATACTTACATACACACATTATGGGTAATGTGTGTATGCCTTACCAGACGATGAAGGGCTTGAAGAACCAAGATACTGCTTAAAAAACGGTGTGTGTGTGTGTGTGTGTGTGTGTGTGTGCGCGCGCGCATGAGAGCCCCCCCCCCCAGATGCTCACCTTGTGTCCTCCATAGAAAGCGATCTCCTCCGCGTTGGCGATGATCCGGGAGTGCACGTAGCGCAGGTAGCCCTTCCTGTGGGCCTCCTCGGCCACCAGCTTGCCGAACCGGGGCGAGCAGGCCCGCAGCACCTTGGCCGTAGCGAAGACCACCAGGCCGGCCAGCAGGGTGGGCCCGGACGCGTTGGCCCCCCTGGACCGCGCGGTCCGGATCAGCGTGTACGAGGTGAGCACCACGTCCAGGATGGGCTTGGTGAGGTTGGAGTAGAGGTGCGCCACGGACTGCGAGAACATGGTCACGTCCTCCGTGAGCGACTGGTCCGGGTTGGCCAGGCGGCCGTCCATGTGGCTCACCCGGTAGTACGTCTGCTGGGCGAAGTAGGTCCGGTACGCGTGGTCCACCAGGCGCGTGCGGAAGGCCAGCGCCAGCCGGCACTCCAGGTAGCGGATGACGCTGTTGATGAAGGTGGCCGGGATGGCGATGAGCAGCCACTTCATCAGCTGCAGGCCGAAGCTCCTGGGGTTCTTCTCCACGATTGTCTTCACGATCTTGCCGTCCAGGCCGGCCACGTAGATGGACAGGAAGGTCCTGAAGACCAGCGCCACGGAGTGCAGGGACAGCAGGCCCAGCTCTCGCGACACGAGCCGCGGGAAGAGGATCCGCGCGAGCTCCAGGATCTGCTTGAGGAACCGCGCGTTCACCTCCGGGGACGACTTCTTCTTCTCCTCCTGGTCCTCAGCGTAGGACTTCGCCAGACGCGAGGCGGCGGCGCCGTTTTCCACTTTGGAGACCGCCGCCTTGTTGTTCTCGCAGCCTTTCCGTTGGCAGAGCCGGGTCCAGATAACGGGGTACAGGGTCTTCACGCCGTAGGCGGCAGCCGCGAGGAGCACGGCTCGCCTCGCGGCGGTCGCGCGGTCCCATTTCACTTTGGACGCCGCATCCAGGATGTAGGACATCTTCCCCCCCCCCCCCCCCCCCCTCTCTAACGATAACACAGCGTCGTCCTAGTCGTCCTCGTAGATTAAACCCCCTATCGTCAATAACGCGGCGAATGAGGGAAAAATTACATAAAAGGAAAATACGATGAAAAGCGGGAGGCTCTTTGATGGTTCCGCTTGAAGATGGCCCGGAAACACAGACCGCTACATCCTGCTTCCCTGCGCCGCCGCGCCGTCTCATTCTGGCGCGGCGCCACCGTCGGCCGCTGATTGGCTGGCGCGGCGGCGCCGACGGCCGCTGATTAGCTGCGCGCAAATATGCAAATGAGCCTACTGTACTCTACTGTACATAACTCGTATGATTAATATTTTTTTTAATGCATTATTCGTTTGAGCGCTTTTCTCTGTACATGTTTTTTTTTTTTTAGATAGTTTTTTGTATTGTGTTTTAACTGTTTTGATTTTTGTAGCGTGTTTGTATTATTTCAAGTATCTTGCTTTATGCGTGCTTTGGCAATGTAAATTAGATTAGATTAGATCATACTTTATTTATCCCACAGCGGGGACATTCTGTTGTTACATCAGCAAAAGGTGTAATATACACTATAGAAGGAGAATAAAATAGAGAAAATAAATAAAAATAGAAAAGGCAAAAGACAACAACATGATATAATAATATTACAAAGTGTATGTTTCCAATGCAACCTTAATAAAACTCTTTGTATTGAATGTATAACCTATAGCTATTTACACGACAGTAAATATTGAATTCCATTCAAATACACAGTCCTAATTAAAAAAGTCAAACTTCTGACCTAAATGTGGGCGTTTTTTTTAATTTATTGCATTTGAAGCGGGGCGCGTGGCGGGACGGAGAGTGACGTAAACAGACGTTTGTTTGGCTCGCGCAGATATTTAACGTGACGCTAGTAAAACGTATTAAGATTTCATTGAATTAAACGAGCATTACAATTAGTTAAACTGTATTAATAACCATTAACTACATTCACTACATTATAACACACCCATAACGCATGTCGAGAATTTAGGCGTATTTTTACAATAGTCTATGAAGAAGTTTATTATCTGAAAATGAACTGGGTCGGCGGTTCAAGGTACGAAACAAGTAATAATATAATGTAGGCTAATAGTTGTTCTGCAATATAGTTGTACTGTAATGTAGCTAATATAGTTGTACTGTAATGGTATATAGTTGTACTGTAATGTAGCTAATATAGTTGTACTGAATGGTATATAGTTGTATTGTAATGGTATATAGTTGTACTGTAATGTAGCTAATATAGTTGTACTGTTATGTTATATAGTTGTACTGTAATGTAACTAATATAGTTGTACTGTTATGGTATATAGTTGTACTGTAATGTAACTAATATAGTTGTACTGTTATGGTATATAGTTGTACTGTAATATAGCTAATATAGTTGTACTGTTATGTTATATAGTTGTACTGTAATGTAGCTAATATAGTTGTACTGTTATGTTATATAGTTGTACTGCAATGGTAGTATAGTTGTACTGTAATCGCTGTCCTGTAATGTAATATAGTTGTACTGTAATAGCTGTACTGTAATGTAATAATTTCATATAGTTGTAATATAATAGGCCACAGTTATGTAATACCATATTCATTGTAGCCTACTCCTGTAGCGTAACATAATTGTAAGGCTAATATGTTTGAAGTCTTGTAAACATCTATTTCTAATAAACATCACATTTAATGTACAGGAGTCGGTACATGATGAGATGTGATACCAAGAAACAAAGGGTAGGTAAACTCACTAGGCCGAAAAATCAACTGGACACTTGAGACTGAACTTCTAATTTGAGAAGAAAAACAAATAATAATAAAATAAAATACAATTTTGTCCCTCAGGAGTTCTTTGAAAAGAGGAAAATGAAGCAGAGGTTACAGAATCTGGGGCTGTCTGAACCCACTTCAGGAAACATGGACCTGGTGACATTGTTCATTGTCAACCAGATCGCTGCAAAGAAGGAAATTAAAGGTGAGAATTAGTTTAGCCTGGATACAACACATCCATCCATGCATGTTTTTAGCTGTATATGATATGCCGAGGGATAAGGTTAAGATAAGATAAGATAAGATTGCATTTGGGAAATTCGGGTGTCACAGCATAATGGAAAAAAAACAAAGAAAAAAAAAAAATTCTATATATATATATATTATATATATATATATATATATATATATATATATATATATATATATATATTATATATATATATATATATATATATATATATATATATATATATATATGTTAATGAAAAAAAACAAAACTACAATATAAGAGGCTTGTGCTGTGATTGTAGATCCGCCTAAGGTGACTGTTCTCAGAGAGGATAAAGGACTTGCCAAAAACATGAAGAACAGACCGCTAGAGCTGCCCATGAGCCCAGGCTCTCCCTCTCAACTCAGCTTGTCAGAGAGTGAACCTTATTCCAGGTATTAAAGAGTTTACTGAATATTATCCATATTCACATAGCAAATCATCTTTGATTCACTAAATCACCATTGAAAACTACAGTTGCCATCATTTTGACCCTCTTGTTCAAGTTTCCATACATCAAATGTATGTGCCTTTGAACTTCAAGTTGTCCCATCCATTCTTGTGTTGGCTATTCCTTGTTCCTTTCACTCCTTTCTTCCTTCCCTATTTCCTCCCTTCCTCCCTCCTATCCTAGTGTTCAGAGCGTGAAGAAGAGGAAGCATTGCTTCCCAGATGGCTTTAAATGTCAGCAGGTGAGTATGTGACCCACATATCATGTACACCTGGCACATATCTGGTATACAACATCTAGTGTATATCTGATACATATTCATGGCTGGTACATATTAAGCCAATGAAACACCTAGTACATATGTGTTATATGTGTTGTATACCTGGTACACATCTGGCATATATTGAATCATCTGCTACATACTGTATCTGGTGGAATACATATATGCTTGACATGTGGTATACCATGTACATATCTGCCTAGTAAATGAAACTTCTAGTACACATCATATGAACATCTGCTTGATATTAATGAAGATTCTCAAAACCCAACGTACAGTTTCCAGGTCTACGGTGTCCTTTGCTTCAAACAGGCCACAGAGTCAAAGCGTAACGTTCAATCCTTTATTCACGGGTTCATGCAGGAAACCCAAAATCACAACTTGAAGTTCAAAGGCACATAGATTTGATGTATGCAAACTTGAACAAGAGGGTCAACATGATGGCAACTGTAGTTTTCTATGGTGGCTTAGTGAATCAAAGATGATTTGCTACGTGAATATGGATACTATTCAGTAAACTCTTTAATACCTGTAATAAGTTTCACTCTCTGGCAAGCTGAGTTGAGAGGGAGAGCCTGGGCTCATGGGCAGCTCTAGCGGTCTGTTCATGTTTTTGTCAAGTCCTTTACCCTCTCTGAGAACAGTCACCTTAGGCAGATCTACAGTCACAGCCTCTCATTTTGTGTATATTTTTTCTTTATTTATTGTAGTTTTATCAGCAACAACTCACGCTCTTTTTTTCATTTCCCACATACAACAGTGTTTAAAATACACATGGCAAGGGTGGGGTTAGTTGGTCTGTGGGGGATTTGTTGATTGACTCATACATGAAAGGGAGTTTGATTAATGCCAAGTCCATCACTTCTATTGTATCCTGATCAACTCATCAACAGTGGGGGGTTTGAGACGACGGTCTGGCAGGGAGGGGGTAAGAACAGAATGAAGGTGAACCCACATTAAAAGTTAAAAGGCACACACCAGTTGGACCAGTTGGTCTGTGTGGGATCTGTTGTCTGATTGATACAACAAAGGTGGCCATTTAATGATTGCTAATTTTGACACCTCAATTGCTTCTAGAGAGGATGCATCACAGTAGTATATACTTTGAGTGCGACATAGTTCTGAGGCACATGATATTTGAAAATATACCAATAAATCCATTCTACAATATCTACTTGATATGTGGTATATGGAACATGTGTGGTACAACCTGGTAAATTAAACATGTGGGGTGGAAAGAGTCATGTTCCTGGTTGTCTGTTTTACTCCCTCAGCTGTCTCCGGTGCTGGAGTCCACCTTCTCAGACCACAGCTCCTCAGAACCAGTCCAGCACCACCTCCCTCACCCCCTCAGCCCTTTCTCATCCTCCTCTGCCTGCTCCGGACAAGGTCCAGGAGGTAGAGTTCAGACTGTTTCCGCTTGGAAACCACTTGTTTAAGACATGTTTACGATACCCCACTTACTTTAGCTGTTCGGATACTGTTTTTGTCTTATGTAACCAACTTAGCCATTTGAAGATAAATACGGTAGGTTTCGTATAATGGGATTTGTTTGTTTGTGTTGAGTGTGTGTGGTTGACAGCTGGTTTAAGCAGCCTCACCTGCCCCAAGTCAGTCTGGTTAGAGTCTGGGAGTGCATGGAATTAATCAAGGCACACAGGTTAAATCAGCTATCACCACACTACTCAGGAGAGAGCTCTGAAATGCCTGCATTTAACACATGCTCTGGCTGTACCATCTTGCAAACTCTCCAATAAACTGGTGTACAACATCTACCTGTGTCCTGCATGGGGTAGGGTCGACTGCCACACCCTATGCTGTCATGACAGAGGCTCTCTCTCTCGTGTGTGGTGATAGCTGATTTAACCTGTCCGCCTCGATTACTTCCATGCACCACATGTGTGCATTACCAAGCCCCAGAGCCTGAACTAACAAACATAAGCCGCTTTTTCACCAAAAAGTACCCACCGAATGGCATATATATACCCTTGATATCATGAATCTAGTGCCAACTGTGTTGGTTTGATAGCAGTGTTTCCAGGGCAACCAGACCTCCAGCAGAGAGGCCTGTCCCAGCACCATCTCTGCTCTCCTACTGTTCCCCCCTGGACCACCTCAGACCTCCAGCAAGTCCAGGTACCAGGGTAACACAATATAGCAACATGAATTAACATTCAAGGGCCCCTATACTACATGTGAGGCTCGAATTTGCCCATTAGTGACATCACAAGTGGGAGTGTCCACCCAGATGACAGACAGATAAATCTAGTTTTGAAATGGCTCGTAATGACTAATCAACAGCCCACCTGGTGATGTAATAGGGGCCCTTCAACACTTAGGACTTCATACGATATATAGAGCTACTCCCTGAGCTACTACCTTACCGTGGTGGAGGGGTTTGCGTGTCCCAATGACCCCCAGGAGCTCCGTTGTCGGGGGCTTTTATGCCCCTGGTAGGCTCACTCATGGCAAACAGGTCCGGGGGGAGGGGCCAGACAAAGGGTAGCTCAGAAGACCCCTTATGATGAATACAATAAATGGTCTTGCGTGTCCCTCGCCCGGACGTGGGTCACCGGGGCCCCCCCCCTGGAGCCAGGCCTGGGGGTGGGGCTCGGGGGCGAGCGCCTGGTGGCCGGGCCTATACCCTGGGGCCCGGCCGTGCAAAGCCCGAAACGATGACGTGGGACCCCCTTCCCGCCGGCTCACCACCAGCAGGAGGGGCCAAAGGGGTCGGGTGCAATGCGAGCTGGGCGGCGGCCGAAGGCGGGGACCTTGGCGGTCCGATCCTCGGCTGCAGAAGCTAGCTCTAGGGACGTGGAACGTCACCTCTCTGGTGGGGAAGAAGCCTGAGCTGGTGCGCAAGGTTGAGAAGTTCCGGCTAGATATAGTCGGCCTCACCTCAACGCATAGCAAGGGCTCTGGAACCAGTCTTCTCGAGAGGGGTTGGACTCTCTTCCACTCTGGAGTTGCCACTGGTGAGAGGCGCCGGGCAGGGGTGGCAATACTTATTGCCCCCCGGCTTGGTGCCTGTATGTTGGTGTTTACCCCGGTAGACGAGAGGGTAGCCTCCCTCCGCCTTCGGGTGGGGGGACGGATCCTGACTGTTGTTTGTGCCTATGGTCCAAACAGCAGTTCAGAGTATCCACCCTTTTTGGACTCCTTGGAGGGGGTGCTGGAAAGTGCTCCCTCTGGGGATTCCCTCGTTCTGCTGGGGGACTTCAACGCTCACGTTGGCAGCGACAGTGAGACATGGAGGGGTGTGATTGGGAGGAACGGCCCCCCCGATCTGAACCCGAGTGGTGTTCATTTATTGGACTTCTGTGCTCGTCACAGATTGTCCATAACAAACACCATGTTCAAGCATAAGGGTGTCCATATGTGCACTTGGCACCAGGACACCCTAGGCCGCAGTTTGATGATCGACTTTGTAGTCGTGTCGTCGGACTTGCGGCCGCATGTCTTGGACACTCGGGCGAAGAGAGGGGCGGAGCTGTCAACTGATCACCACCTGGTGGTGAGTTGGCTGCGATGGTGGGGGAGAATGCCGGTCAGACCTGGCAGACCCAAACGTATTGTGAGGGTCTGCTGGGAACGTCTGGCAGAGTCTCCTGTCAGAGAGAGCTTCAACTCCCACCTCCGGGAGAGCTTTGACCATGTACCGGGGGAGGCGGGGAACATTGAGTCCGAGTGGGCCATGTTCCGCGCCTCCATTGTTAAGGCGGCCGACCAGAGCTGTGGCCACAAGGTGGTCGGTGCCTGTCATGGCGGCAATTCCTGAACCCGCTGGTGGACACCGGCGGTGAGGGATGCCGTCAAACTGAAGAAGGAGTCCTATAGGACCTTTTTGGCCTGTGGGACTCCGGAGGCAGCAGGCAGGTACCGGCAGGCCAAGCGGAGTGCAGCTGTGGCGGTTACTGAGGCAAAAACCCGGACATGGGAGGAGTTCGGTGAGGCCATGGAGAACGACTTCCGGACGGCTTCGAAGAGGTTCTGGACCACCATCCGGCGTCTCAGGAGGGGGAAGCAGTGCATCGTCAACACTGTGTATGGTGGAGACGGTGCGCTGCTGACCTCGACTCGGGACGTTGTGGATCGGTGGAAGGAATACTTCGAAGACCTCCTCAATCCCACCGACACGCCTTCCGGTAAGGAAGCAGGGCCTGGGGACTCGGATGTGGGCTCTCCTATCTCTGGGGCTGAGGTTGCCGAGGTGGTCAGGAAGCTCCTCGGTGGCAGGGCCCCGGGGGTGGATGAGGTCCGCCCGGAGTTCCTTAAGGCCCTGGATGTTGTGGGGCTGTCTTGGTTGACACGACTCTGCAGCATCGCGTGGACATCAGGGGCAGTGCCCCTGGATTGGCAGACTGGGGTGGTGGTCCCTCTTTTTAAGAAGGGGGACCGGAGGGTGTGTTCCAACTATAGGGGGATCACACTCCTCAGCCTCCCTGGTAAGGTCTATTCAGGGGTGCTGGAGAGGAGGGTCCGTCGGATAGTCGAACCTCGGATTCAGGAGGAGCAATGTGGTTTTCGTCCAGGCCGTGGAACAGTGGACCAGCTCTACACCCTCTGCAGGATCCTTGAGGGTGCATGGGAGTTTGCCCAACCAGTCCACATGTGCTTTGTGGACTTGGAGAAGGCATTCGACCGTGTCCCTCGGGGAGTCCTGTGGGGGGTTCTCCGGGAGTACGGGGTATCGGACCCCCTAATACGGGCTGTCCGTTCCCTGTATGACCGGTGTCAGAGCTTGGTCTGCATTGCCGGTAATAAGTCGGACTTGTTTCCGGCCAGGGCTGCCCTTTGTCACCGATCCTGTTCATAATTTTTATGGACAGGATTTCTAGGCACAGCCAGGGCGTTGAGGGGGTCCGGTTTGGTGACCTCAGGATTGGGTCTCTGCTTTTTGCGGATGATGTGGTCCTGATGGCTTCATCAGACCGTGACCTCCAACTCTCGCTGGACAGGTTCGCAGCCGAGTGTGAAGCGGCCGGGATGAGAATCAGCACCTCAAATCCGAGTCCATGGTCCTCAACTGGAAAAGGGTGGAGTGCACTCTCCGGGTCGGGGATGAGATCCTGCCCCAAGTGGAGGAGTTCAAGTACCTCGGGGTCTTGTTCACGAGTGAGGGGAGGATGGAGCGGGAGATCGACAGGCGGATCGGTGCGGCGTCTGCAGTAATGCGGACTCTGCACGGATCCGTCGTGGTGAAGAGGGAGCTGAGCCGAAAGGCAAAGCTCTCGATTTACCAGTCGATCTACGTTCCTGCCCTCACCTATGGTCATGAGCTTTGGGTAATGACCGAAAGAACGAGATCGCGGGTACAAGCGGCCGAAATGAGCTTCCTCCGCAGGGTGGCTGGGCTCTCCCTTAGAGATAGGGTGAGAAGCTCGGTCATCCGGGAGGAGCTCGGAGTAGACCCGCAACTCCTCCGCGTTGAGAGGAGCCAGATGAGGTGGCTCGGGCATCTAGTTAGGATGCCTCCCGGACGCCTCCCTGGTGAGGTGTTCAGGGCACGTCCCACTGGTAGGAGACCCCGGGGAAGACCCAGGACACGCTGGAGAGACTATGTCTCTCGGCTGGCCTGGGAACGCCTCGGGATCCCCCAGGAAGAGGCTGGCCGAAGTAGCTGGGGAAAGGGAAGTCTGGGCTTCCCTGCTTAAGCTGCTGCCCCCGCGACCCGACCCCGGATAAGCGGTAGAAGATGGATGGATGGATGGACGATATATAGAATAGAATAGTAAAGTTTTGGATACAGGTTATATTTAGTGTTTAGTCTCCAGTGATTGCTGCCCTGAATGTTATTTTCCTGAATGTGTTCCTTACTCTTTCTTAGTCAAAACAAACCTGATACTACCCACATACCAGCAAAGTTTGTATAGAATACATTACAATATTATTTGCTTGGTTTCTAATGCCAACTTCAAATTCATGAATCACTGTATTGGTTTTGTTTATTAACTTTGTGCCAACTTTTTCTCAAATTAAAAGATCTATAATGGTGTTTTATATAATGGTGTTTTACATAATGGTGTTTCACATAATGGTGTTTCACATAATGGTGTTTTACATAATGGTGTATATTTAATGGTGTTTTACATAATTGTGTTTTACATAATGGTGTTTTATATACTGATGTTACATAATGGTGTTTTACATAATGGTGTTTTACATAATGGTGTTTTATATACTGATGTTACATAATGGTGTTTTACATAATGGTGTTTTACATACTGGTGTTTTATATAATGGTGTTTTACATAATGGTGTTTTACATACTGGTGTTTTATATAATGGTGTTTTACATAATGATGTTTTATATAATGGTGTTTTACATAATGATGTTTAATATAATGGTGTTTTACATAATGATGTTTTATATAATGGTGTTTTACATACTGGTGTTTTATATAATGGTGTTTTACATAATGATGTTTTATATAATGGTGTTTTACATAATGGTGTTTTACATAATGGTGTTTCACATAATGGTGTTTTACATAATGGTGTATATTTAATGGTGTTTTATATAATGGTGTTTTACATAATGGTGTATATTTAATGGTGTTTTACATAATGGTGTATATTTAATGGTGTTTTACATAATTGTGTTTTACATAATGGTGTTTTATATACTGATGTTACATAATGGTGTTTTACATAATGGTGTTTTATATACTGATGTTACATAATGGTGTTTTACATAATGGTGTTTTACATACTGGTGTTTTATATAATGGTGTTTTACATAATGATGTTTTATATAATGGTGTTTTACATAATGATGTTTAATATAATGGTGTTTTACATAATGATGTTTTATATAATGGTGTTTTACATACTGGTGTTTTATATAATGGTGTTTTACATAAAGATGTTTTATATAATGGTGTTTTACATAATGATGTTTAATATAATGGTGTTTTACATAATGATGTTTTATATAATGGTGTTTCACATACTGGTGTTTTGTGTGTTGAGTTCCGTCCCTTCTCCCAGCCTGGATCTATGAGGGACACGACCCCATGGCCTTCGGGATCAAACCGCTACCTAACTGACACCTTGACAGCGGCCAAGGCCCTCTTCAGAAGCCCTCTCTCCCAGTGAGTGTGACCTCTTTAGGCCTGTGACATAATTTTAGGTCAGAAAAAAACGTTACTTGTTACTTCTGCTTCCACAACACACAACACCCATCGAAATATCAATCAACAGCTGGCTATCAATGTCCCAGTGAACGAATGTCCATCATACCACACTAGTATGACAGACGTGGTTAATGCTTATTCGGGGCAATATGCAGATGGCTACACCAAGACTACTAGTCTCATTGGGAGACTTTGTTCTTGGATTTATTTATTTATAGGGATGGCCAGGCCAGGGATCAAGAAGGTTTCTCTAGTTTTTCTATCAGGCAAGAGGACAGGCAGCCCCTGTTTGGTTTCACCCTGAACCAATCAGAGACAGTGGAGGAGTTTGAGGAAGAGCGTTTCAGCAGATTCGGCATGGAAGGTAGTCACTTGGAAAAGTTTGTAAAAACACAAATTAATGTTCTGTTGTTTATTTCAACCTTCAATTTTATTTCAGCTTCTCATTTCCTGAGGTCGCAATCAAAAATTCATCTGAAGGAGGAAACTCCTGCCACTCTTTCAAGATTACAGTATGCTCTTTAACCGTAATGTGCGAAAGTAATATTTTTGATTCATAGCAATGGAAAAGCCTGTTTGAATAGAATGTCTTGTCTCTTGTTGTCTGTTATGACCCCAGAGACCCAGAGGACAAGCCCATAACACAGGTAGGCCGTCACACACAGTTTTGCTGCTACCAAGTGGCCGTACTGATGCAGTACCACAACATATTGATTGCACAAAAGCCCAGAGTGTGAATTGGGAATTTCATAACAGATGCTTCTTTATCTTTAAAGTAAACACATAAAAAGCACAGAAGGTTTAGTATACTGACTGACATAATGATTGAAAAAAAGTGACGTTCCACTTTTTCAGGTCACTAACTGCACCAACATGGGCTCTCGTAAGTATTTACGTCGTCAGCAATGAGTGCTTGAGTTCATGTGGTATTTGATAGACAACAACCCTATTCTGTCTCAACACCTTACAGCGTGCGTGGAATCTTCTCCCAACTTCTCTCCTAAAGACTGTTGCTACAGTTCAGATTCTGAGAGTGTAAGTGAAGACATTCACTCAGCGCTTGTGACGTTTCAATTGTCAATAATATACTAGGATTGGTGACTGATTGGTGATTTGCCTCCTGGTGTTGAATTGTTAACTGTTATATTTTACACTCACTGCTTGCAATGTTGTACATCCCTCTGTGTGATATTAGACCGCAGGCTGTCTTTAACGTTGTTGTAAAAAGTCAAACTGTTTTTTAGGATGCAGCAGACTGCCAGCTGTGTCTCCTGGCTGGATTGTCCAAAACCTCTGAAGATTTTAGCGGTGAGACCCTGAACAAGAGTTCCCAGTGGACTCCACAAGTACCCTGCGCATCTCGGCCACCTACACCACACACACAACCCCCAGGAAAGTGCACAGATGAGCAGCCAGTGAAGATGAAAACTGTCTCTGATAACTGTGACGGCAGCGCCCTGCAGACAGAGGGCGGCCAAGTGCAGATAGTGTCTCCACGCCACGAAGGGCCTCGACCCCAGAGCTCCCAAGTCGACCCCTTTAAACTCCCCGAGACCAGAGACGCTGAGACACAAACGTGTGACGTCACAAAACGCCAGACGTCCGACGCCTCGACTCAATCGGAGGCGTGCATACCATTAACCTGGCACTGCGCCGCTCCAGTGAGCGACGCAATACTGCATCAAGGCACAAGGAGGCAGATCATCTCCAGAGACAGAGACGTGGAGGCCCCGAGTGCCTTGTTGTTAGAGGGCTTCCAGAAAGGAGAAGAGAATCGGCCCTTGAGGAAACCCAGCAGAGAGGAAGGGCGTGGACACTACATTAGCGGTAATGCAATTAAATACCGCACTTTAAACACGGAGGGAACAGTGGACAGAGAGGAGATGGCTCACCCCCATCTGGCTGCGCCCGGCGTCGATGACAGTCAAGGTATTAACGGGCCAGAGCTAATTCATTCACTTCACCTTTCAATTTGAATAAGCCACGATTTATATTAGGAATCAAAAGCAATTACTTAGCAGCCATCATGGCCTAGTTTGTTTTGCATAGATAGTTGGGACAGTTTAGAGATTAGGCCAAATGAATGAATTTGTATTATATTAAATGTTTTAATAGCGCCCCTCAAAGCCTACGTGAGATGAAATGTGTATTATTTAAAATAAGTATGAAATAAGCCATAAACCAGAGCATATCGTTCACTGGGTGTGAAGTATAAGAAGAACATCTTGTATTTGAAATGTAATAATTGTTTGTTCTGTGGAAGAAGCTCTTCTCTGTTTTAGTCAACTATAAACTATCATGTTGTCTGCTGTCTTTTTTTCAGAGAAAAGACGGAAGCTCAGCGAAGGAGGAGGAGAAAGGGGGACGCCAGACTGTGTTGTACCGGCTCCTGCAGTGAAGGAGCCGGCAGTAGTGCAGCTGCTAAAAGAGGTGACAGTTGGAGGAGTCAACAGGCTGTCGGAGGAGGTGGAGACCCTCCAAGAGATTGCTGACATCCTGCTCATGTTGAAGCAGAGGAAGAGGGAGGGTTAAACAAATAACACTGAAAGTGAAAATGGTTTGTTTGTTTGTTAGTCTTAAAATAGGTCTTAACATTTCGGTTTATTGTTGTTAATACAGTAAGTAAAATAAAACGTTTTATATTTTGGTTGTTTATTTAAAGTTTATTTATTTCTTCATATATTTATTCAAGTGTGTCCATGAATATATATTACGTTGTATATACTATAAACCATAGCAAAAACTTGTACAGCTTTAACAAGAATCAAATATACTCTACAGCAACATATTTGTCTGTAAAACCTCATAAACAGTAGAAACACCTTTTGTTTTACATAGAAAAACAAAATGGCTACTATGAACACACATACACACTCAGGAAAGAGTGAACTGAACCCAACAAACACAACTGACAGAATCTGAGTCCTAGTTTGAACCAAAACACTCCAAAGGAACAATAACATTGTATATCGAGTCAAATATCCGTTGCACAGTTGTGTTGGCGTGACATTAATGTGAGTTTTACCTGTGTGAGTCTCACAACTATACCACTCTCGTTACAAAACTAGTTTGTTGCCGTTTAACCAAAATACTTTTCAAAAGAATACCTTGACATTTAGAAATTTCCCTTTGTTGATATCACTTTACCTACGCTATATCATGTCAAATGATGTTCTGTCCAGTGGTGGGATTTAAGATTTTGTAACACCTTTTGCCACATAGTGACAGTATAGTAAATAAATAAATAAAATAAAATAATAATATTAATATTAACAATCAAACTATAGTTTAAAATGTCAAGGTATTACTTTTACTTTGAAAATTCTTTCAAAATACACATTTCTGAAACCCAATCTGCATGGTTTCGCAATGTTGGAACTAATATAGCTTGGCGTTTCAGACCAAGACCACAACATTTAAGCACAAAACCTTGGGCAATGCTAACCTTCTGTCCACTTTCAAATGATTTTCACTATACCAAACTATGTATTTTGCTAATAAGGTCACAGTTTTACGCTACAAAACGACACCCCAAATTACGCCAGGCTATTATGCAACCTTTAAGAACAACGATATTGTAAATTATATGCTGTGTCATTTGTACATGAGGCCATGGAAAATGAGAAATAAATAAAACAACGTGAAACTATAATATAAAAATAAAATTTCATCACTTGTTTAAGTTGCTATGCTAGAAATCTGTACATACATTAACGATGTTGATCTGAAGAACGCAATATGGTAGAATACGAGCGTTTGTGCATTTCAGTGGACAGGACTCTGTGTTATGGTCTTTAGGGCCACTAGTAAAACCTTTAGAAATCTCTGGTACACAGACTAGTACGACTGTATCCCGGACATTTGTTAACTTCATACAATACACAGGCACTAACATGGTCACATTCAAATAAGAAGGCAAAATAATGGAAACAAACAGCTTCACTTCATATCAATCTACCTTTCTCTACCTATCATATTACAACCATAGAACCGCCCATATTATATACACAATTATATAATGTAAATACAGTTTTATACATATATTGTATTACCTAACCTGTATTAATACGTGTAATCTTGTACAAATATCTGAAATCAATCATTAATTGATGACTGTAATCTGTGATCAATCAATCCATTGATTGATTAATCAATCAATCTGTAACATAAGTTAATTCCTGTGCTACAAAGACTGGTAAAATCAACATGGATATTTTTTAAAGCATAACGTCACAGGTGATTAACATCAGTTACCATATCAACAAATTATATTTCTGTTTGTCTATAAATATAGAACTGTTTATAATCTCCCTATTAACTCCTGTTCTTAAAATCCCTTCGCAACCTTATTGTCCTGCACATATTGAAAGATAACTCTGGTTCCTTTTCATTGGGGGTTAGTTTGTTTTCAGAGAGGGAGGACAGGAGAAGCGTTAGTTTGTAGATTTGTGCAAACACACAAACCACACCAGGCAATAGTATGCTCATGTTTTATTCAAGCTAATACACATATTTTGTCTTCTGTGTCTGCAACTATACTACCCCTTATACACTACTAGAATTACAGAGTCGAGCTGTTGGGTGGAGTCAACTTTAGAGTTATGAAATAATCTATTTCATTTATTTATTAAGAATTTAACATGCAATCGAATGGATGGATTATCGATGCCAGCAATTCTCAAGTCTCTGGCTTCACTACACCGATTCTAATAACGCTGTTCAACTACGCACACAAACATGTCAACGAACAGCGGAATCTCCGATAATGGTCACTCATTGAAACACTGATATGGCCTTTTTAAAGAGGTTATTAATTTCTGATGTCACAACTGGCTATGACATCCCAGTCACTTGATTAAAATCATGCTGTAGGGCAATACATTGTAACCGAACAATACAGGTTTTCATCTCACTGCCTTTGTTCAATCTAACCTAGATCTGTCCAATGTGTGTCTATGCAAGTCTCTCTCTGTCCTCTCTCCCCTTCTTGCTGTCCCCCTCCATCCGTCTTCTCTCTACCTATCTCTCCCCCTCTTGTCGTACTTTCTTGCTAATAAATAAATAATACATGAATGAATACATCGTTCAGATGGAAGAAGACACCAAACACCTCTTTTTTAACAATAAAAAAAACAAATCCAACGGGAGCCTAATCCACGTCGGACGCGTCGTTGTCCGACAGGTGGTAGTTTGACCCCTTGACCCGGATGTACTCCACCTGGCGTCCCTCGTCCGACTCAGTGGCGCCACAGGAGCAGAGGCGGCCCTCGAACAGCGTCTCCACCTCCTCCAGGCGACGCCCCTTGGTCTCGGGGACCACCGCATAGACAAAGACCACGCCCAGCGACGCAGCACTGGCATAGAGGAAGAACGCCCCTGTGCAGAGAAAGAGAGGGGAAAGGGGGGAGATATTGTAACCTTAATTAATAAACAAGTTATTAATAATAACGGAAATCTATTTTGAATCTAATAATCCATTTAAATGGTCGCTTGTTTTTGTTTTTTGCATTAACAAAACAATCATGTTGAAGACCCAGCATAACGATCGGTCTTGTGTGTGGTGGCAGGCAGAGCACAAGGAGATCTGGGGCCGTATTCACAAAGCATTTTATCTTACCGCTAGGAGTGCTCCTAACTCGCGCTAAACATTTTACGTAGGAGTTTTTTCTTAAAAGTTATTCACAAAGCCGCTGAAACCTACTCATACTAAGGATAAATCACTAAGAGTGACGCGCCGTTGCTATGGATTACGTCGATTATCGTGCATGAGTTTAGAAGCGGTCAGTACGGTGATTGGTTGTTCAGAGCAGGCGGTCTCTGTGAAACTCATCCGCAACATCCCACAAACGAGCCCACTAAATCACCGAAAAACAAGGAAATAGCCTAGGCTAGACATTAATTCCTATCAAATAGTTATGGACAGTGCAGTTAGCAGAATACACGCATGATGACAAGTTTGTGCAGACCACGATAATGACGTTGTAGCCTATATGCACGTTAAAGAGAGAGAGAAAAAGCAAACAATAAAAATACGTAAATTGCATTAATTCAAGGAGGCAATTAAAAGCACCGCAAACTATTATCCAATGAGCATATCTCCACTATTCAACACTTTAAATAACAGCCCATACCGGTTGTGGAGAATGGCGCATACAGTGATCACTGTGATCACATCCTCTCTCCACAAGATGTTGTGTATTTTTGTGTGCTCCAACATATATGGAGGAAAACAGCAAACAATAATAAATACGGATTCAACAAATAAAAGGCGACAAAGAGCTAATACGATGTTTTTTACGCATAGGACTAAGCGTAATCTGCGTAATCACTTACAGTTGTGGATTGAGATAGGGTGTCAAGACGTCTTGCAGGGATAGCCGCTGTCACCCAGCAAGACACCCAACTGGTACATTGTGCCTCTCAAAAAGCTGCCTCAGACCGCTCTCCATTAAAATACGCGGATCATGGGTAGACCCAGGCCACTTTGCAACATCAAGAATGTAAAAAGTTGCCGGTGACGTCACCACACCGAATGGCAGCCTAACCTAACTTCTCCCCGACATAACGTTAATTTCGCCTCGTTAAATTGCCAAATAACAAATTCTCCAACTACACAATATCTGAATAACGGGGTGAAGATGGGAAAGAAGAATGGACAAAAGAAAAATACTTCTACGGAGTCCAATAACGAGGAAGAAACCCCGAACAGCTCTCCTGCACAGGTACACGATGAGGAAGCTAACGCCGAGCCACACGTGGCTAGCTTAACAAATGTCTTAGAGGAGATACGGGGCTTTCGTAAAGACACGAAACTACAGCTAAACGATATCAAAGCTGAGCTCACCAAGGTCAATGCTAAGCTAGCGGAGGCAGAGATGCGTATTGAAAATGTGGAGGACCGTGTTCAAAATGTCGAACAGGTGCTAAGCAAGATGATAAAAGTGATGACTCAGCAGGAGAATAAACTGCTTGACCAAGAGGGAAGATCCCGACGGGAAAATCTAAGAATATATAATGTTCCCGAGGAAGCGGAGGGGCCCTCTATGGTGGAGTTCGTACAAAAGTTACTACGGGAAACTTTGGAGGTCCCCCCCACCACGGAGCTTGGCATTGAAAGAGCGCACCGGGCGCTCGCCCCGAGACCGTCCGGAGACAGAGAGGACAAGCCGCGGTCAATAATAATCAGGTTTCTCCGCTACACAACTAAAGAGGAGGTTTTGCGCAAGGCATGGGGGAAAAAGAAGGTGTTTTTGAACGGGAGACCAATTTATTTTGATCAAGACTACCCCCCAGCTATTCTACAAAAGCGTAAAGATTACTCCGAGGCAAAGCGCGTGTTAAAGCAGAAGAATATCCGCTTCCAGACCCCGTTCCCTGCCAAACTACGGGTGTTTTACGAAGACGAGACGAGGCTATACCAGTCAGCGATGGAGGCAACCAAGGACATGAAAGACAGAGGACTGCCCGTCACCGTCATCACACCTAGGGAGAGCCTGGCTGAACAGCTGTCCCGCTCCGCCTGGGACGCGGTGGGAGCGAGGCAGAGGGGGACGGGAGAGGAGCGAGAGCGGAACATCAGGGAGAAACTGCGTGCCTTCAGGAGACAAGGCTCGTCCCCCACAGGAGAAGAGCTATAAGTTATGAGTAAGGTGGTGAGCTGAACAATCTCTTGGGTTAAAACAGTGCCAGGTTTAATTTACTGAAAATGCAGAGATCAAGATGTGACCTTCCCTTTCTTTTTCCTTTTTTACTATTTTCACATCCATTCTTTTCTCCCTATTTGAATGAGAATATATACATGGGAGTGACACAGATACTTTTTTTTGTTTGTTGGGCAATGGACAGATGCTGCAGTGGGGGCCCTCAACCTACAGATAGAAGAGGCCTTCCCCCACAGCTAGGCTTTACTTGCAGCTTAGCTCAGGGTCACTTACAAAAGACCCCAACCTTGGAACCACATTTGTTTCATTGTTTTGTTCATATGTGTTTCTATGTTCTAGTTGTTCAGGGAGTAGATCTGCTAAGTTTTGTTTTGTGGATATTAATGTTACATAGACAGATAAATACGTATGTCTAGTTACAAAGTGAAATTCATCTCATATAATATTAATGGGCTTTTGAATCCAATTAAGCGTAGCAAAATTCTATCTAAAATGAAGAAAGAACAAGCCCACATAGTATACCTTCAGGAAACTCATTTAAGCGATAATGAACATGGAAAACTTAAGAGAATGGGCTTCACCAATTTGTTTTTCTCCTCATATAAATCAGGGCATAGAAGAGGAGTTGCTATACTTATTTCGAACAGGCTGAATTTTGAAAAGGTATTTGAAATGGGAGATAAAGAGGGTAGATTTATTTTAGTAAGAGGGAATATAGATGGGCGGCTAATAACTTTATTAAATATACAGTATATGCGCCCCCTGGAAGTGATGTTGGCTTCTTTAAAAAAATCACTAATATTATGGCAACAGAAACAGTGGTCTGGTCTGCGGGGGAGATTTAAACGTACACCTACAACCCGGGTTGGATAGCTCGAGTAAAAAAAACCTTGGAAAAAAGTCCCTACATAGAAAAGTAAATGCACTTTTTGAGGAGGTGGGTCTAATCGACATATGGAGAAACCTTTTCCCTAACAGGAGAGATTATACACACTACTCTGCCCCACACTCCTCGTATTCAAGAATAGATTATTTTATAACATTTGGAAAAGATAAGGACGTAATGAATGACTGGAATTGGGACGATAGATCTAAGTGACCATGCACCTATCTACTTATACGTTGACTTAAACCTGCAACCAAAGAATACCACATGGAAATTTAATTCAAGTCTGCTCAATGATTCTAAATTTAAGGAACAAATTAAGAGAGAAATAAGCCTCTACTTAGAATCTAATGACAATGATGAGGTCACACCTCCCATTCTTTGGGATGCCTTAAAGGCTGTATTAAGAGGGAGAATTATAGCTTTTTCATCATACAAGAAGAAAATGAGAAATAAAAAAAAAGAGGAATTGCAGAACAAATTGAAGGAACTAGAAAGAAAACATAAATTACATTCTGAGCAAAAGATATTAGACGATATAAAAAAAATTAGGACTGAAATCAATGATTTAGCTACACAGGCAATTAAAAAAAATCTAATGTTCTTGAAACAGAGATACTATGAAAGTGGGTCTAAATATATGAAGATATTGGCCTGGAAATTGAAGAAAAAAATTGCAGAAAATACAATTCATAGAATTAGAAATCCGAGAACAAAAGTAATGCAAAATAAATTAAGTGAAATTCAGGAAGCTTTCGAGGTGTTTTACAAAACCTTATACTCTAATGTCCCAGGAGGAAATATAGCCCGAATCGACAATTTTCTAAATTCTTTAGATTTACCCACATTAAATGAAGAACAAAATGAAATAATGACTGCTGATATAATACAAGGGGAATTAAAAAATGCGATTAGTAGACTTAAATCAAATAAATCGCCAGGATCAGACGGTTATACAGCCGAATGGTATAAGGAATTTAAAGAGGAATTAACACCTACTATACTTCCAACACTGAACTGGGCTTTAAAAAAGGCACAAACTCCACCCAGCTGGAAGGAGGCGATCATATCGGCTATACCAAAAGAAGGCAAGGATGAGACGGAGTGTGGTTCATATCGACCAATATCTGTTCTTAACGTGGATTACAGATTATTTACCTCGATTATGGCTAGACGATTAGAAGAGTTCCTACCGACATTGGTCCACAATGACCAGACAGGTTTTATACAGCAACGCCAAACACAAGACAATATAAGAAAGACATTACACATCATAGATTATATACAAAAAAATAAGACTGAGGCATTAGTGATAAGTGTTGACGCTGAAAAAGCATTTGATTCAGTTAATTGGGTTTTTCTTTACAGAGTGTTACACAGGTTTGGCCTTCATGATACAATTATAAAAACTATACAGGCCCTGTATAACAATCCTACAGCCAGAATTAAAGTCAACGGATATTTATCTAATAGTTTTACCCTAGAAAGAGGCACCAGACAGGGCTGTGCATAGTCACCTTTACTTTTCGCGCTATATTTAGAACCATTGGCCCAACATATTAGACAAAACAAAGATATAAGGGGAATTTCTATTAATGAGACTGAGTATAAATTAGCCTGTTATGCGGATGATATTTTGTGTTTTTTGGGGCAGCCGACAAACACTCTACCTAAATTGATGGAATCATTTGAACAATATGGTAAATTGTCGGGATATAAGGTTAACATAGGTAAGACCCAATTACTTTCATATAATTACAGCCCACCTGAAGAAATTAAGAAGAAATACCCATTGATATGGCAAACAAAATCCATCAGGTATTTGGGGATTAACATACCCATAGATCTTACAAAATTATTAGAATGTAACTACCTCCCAGTACAGAAACAAATCAAGGAAGATATAGCAAGGAACCTAATCCCTTTCTTTAGCCTTTCTTCAAGAATTGAATCTATTAAAATGAGTATAGTACCTCGATTATTGTACCTTTTTCAGACCCTACCAATTGAGATCAATCAAAGTCAATTCAGCGAATGGGAAAAAATGCTGTCAAGATATACTGTATATGGCAAAGCAAAAGACCAAGGGTCCGTCTTAAAACTCTACAACTGACAAAAGAAAAAGGGGGATGGGGTCTGCCCTCTCTTAGAGATTATTTCCTGGCAACACAGATAAGAACCATTATATATTGGTGCAACCCAAAATATAATGCTCAATGGAAAACTATTGAAGAGAAAACATGTTCCACCCCCATACAGGCAGTTATAGCAGACAATAATTTGCAAAATTACATAAACAGTATTGAGAATCCATGGGTGAAATGTACTCTAAAAATGTGGAAAACTATCATAAAAGAATATAAATTAGAAGGAGATATTATGTTTCTTAAATGGTGTGCATATGACTCAGACTTCATTCCTAACCAACTGGACAGTAGATTTAAGGACTGGACACTTAAGGGATTAACAGCTTTATGTAAGGTAATGAAAGGAGGAACAATGCTCAGTTTTGATTCACTCAAAGAGAAATACCTTTTGGAAAAACAGGATTTCTATCGGTATCTGCAAATGCGGCATTATGTTAATATAAAGATGAAAAATGTGTTGGAGATAAATGTAAACTTGATAGAAATGTTTAGGAAAGCGTATAACTCTGATGTAAATGGGAGAATAATTTCATGTGCGTACAAAATGCTGTCAAATCTTAAAACACATTCAACTTTATACATTAGGCAAAAATGGGAACAAGAAGGTGGGATGAATGTATCTGAAGAGGAATGGACAATAATGTGGAGGTTTCATTGGAAATGTACCAGTTCACAGAAATGGAGGGAATATAACTGGAAGAACTTGATTAGATACTTTATAACACCCTCTCAGAAATCCCACTATGATGGACTCCCCCCTATATGTTGGAGGAACTGCGGTAACCAGCATGCAAACCACTTCCACGTTTTTTGGGACTGCCCTGTCATCAAAGACTACTGGAAGGGAATACACAATGCCCTACAAGGCATTTTCAAAGATGTTCTGCCTTTAGAATCCAAAACTATGTACTTTGGGAATTTACCTAAGACCTGGATGAACAAGGACAAATACTTATTGAACGTTCTGTTGGTTGCAGCTAAAAAGGCTTTAACCAGGAAGTGGTTATCGCAGGAGAGCCCAACTCTAAATGGATGGATGGACATCACAATGGACATTTACAAAATGGAAAAGATAACAGCATTTGTCAATCACAAAACAGAGCAATTTACTTCACACTTTAAAAAGTGGATTCACTTTGTAACGCCCCAAAGGCCTGATTTTGTTTTCACTGATAGCTAGTCATCTCACAAACAGACTACTCCCTAACTGTTTTACTGTTCTTTCTACTTTAATTTTATTTCTTTACTATATTGTGTCGGTATGTGTGTGCTTTTGAGAGTCTTTTTCAAATGTGACTATTCAAGTCATAGTGGTGAGCACACACACAGAAACTATGATGAATGTGGTGGAAATGTTTGACACTAAAAACCAATAAAAAATAAATTATAAAAAAAAAAAAAAAAGAATGTAAAAAGTTGCATCAACAGCAAACTGCGTGTTGATGGAAATGTACTTTCTTTCTATTGACGAACACGTCCTCATCTTTTGATGGCGCAATTATTTGTATGTGCGTCCCGTCAACAGCTCCGATCACACCGGGCATACCTGCATGCCATGAAGTTGGCTTTGATCCTGTGTAGTTGTTGATTGTCCAAAGGAAACCGGATAAACTGTTGGATGATATTAATGGTATTATTTCAGCCTTAACCAACTTTGAACTGAGCTCTGTCAGCTCTTCTAGCCTGTATGTAAATATATGATCATTGTGGAATCGTGTGTGTGTGTTTGTGTGTGTATATATTTACATATATGTATGTAGGCTACATATATATATATATATATATATATATATATATATATATTAGTGGTGGGCCGTTATCGTTGTATCCAGCCTCAGTGATCGCAGGAAAGTCATTGTGCCGTTAATCTATTCTCAAAGTTGGGTTCGGAGCTGGGTCTATACCGGATGTCCACCAAGGAAGGTAAGCGCCGCGGAACGGCTGCGCTGCGGAACGGCTGCGTCCTCTGCCCGGCGACCCCCTCCCCACCCCGTCAGTCGTAGGTCTGGGGTGGGTTACGATCGCGCAGACTTACTATTAGTCATTATTTAGGTAGCACACACATATTATGAATGCCTTCGACAGAATTCAAATGAGCCATTTTAATCTAGATTAAACAAATTAATATATGCCCACCACTAATATATATATATATATATATATATATATATATATATATATATATATATATATATTTTTTTTTTAATTCTATTTTTATTATGTGTCCTTAATAAAGTTTGAATTGAATTGATATGTGGTCTACAGAGCGCGTTGATGGTTTGGTTTATGGCACGGCTGACTGATGGTTGCGATATTCCTAAATTGTCGGCATTGCAAAGTTGCATTTTCCCTGTTGCCAAATAACGTAGTGTTGCCAAACATTTTATTTCCTAATCGAGTTATTCCTGTTAGTCGGGGATGTTATTGCATCCCGCACTAATTCCACAACAAGTTTTATACCCTCACGATTTAGCCTATATCTCTTGATCAATTCACAGTCTTCCATTGTCTCCAAAACATTTCGTCTCGCAGTCATTTTCCGATTATTTGTGAATAGGTCTTACTGAGTTAGGAGTCCTCTCGAGGACTTTTAAGCTCTCCTAGACTTAGGTGTTACTTTTAGGCCTAAAATACTTTGTGAATTGCTCTTAGTGAAACAAATTAGGAGTCCTTATTTTTTAGACTGACACGCCCATTATTTTTAGGAGTTTCTCCTAAATTCGCCAGTTAGGAGCTACTTTTAGCCCTAAGATCCTTTGTGAATACGGCCCCTGGTCTTGGAGCTCTTAATAATTTAACAGAAAGTTAACATGCTGTCAAATGGAGACAGTTCTCAAAACAGTAATGGACAACTGATGCCCAGGTACACTAGTCACTTTGCAGCAGTAAGGTTAAATACCAGGAGAACATGCACGCACACACAGACATTCACACACACACACACACACACACACACACACACACACGCGAGAAGGACTGGAAAATGATTACATTCAATTTAAATACATGCACCAGTATGAATTATGCTCTCTCTCCCTTACTCACCCCATCTCTCTCTCCCTCTCTCCCTCTATACATGTAACATGTCAGGGGCTTAATGACCATCTGACTACGTATGACCCTTGACCTATGCTCCTTCTTCCTGTCTTCCCTCATTACATCCAAGTACATGTTATGTTAAACACCATTTAGCTTACACTTAAACTGATATTGATTTTTTTAGGTGGGTCTTTTTTAGGCAGCTAAAATACATTTTCCTGCTGGCCCCGTTCACAGTAGTACATTGCTTAGCGTCTGTGCTGGTACAGCTGTCGGCTTCTCCAAACGGGGAAAATGTAGTTCTGGTTGTACCCTGAGGGTTTACTGACACACCCTTGGACTAATACCAAAATGTAACCATTTCCTAATCCTAATTCCTAATTCAATTTCAATTCAATTCAATTGCAATGGAGTTCTGCTGTACCATAGTAGGTGAGGTGCTGGGCAGTGTGCAGGAAGGTGAGGGAGACCAGGACGTTGAAAGACCAGTTGACCCCCGCTGAGCAGGCGTTGCCCGCGCCACGCGCCCACAGAGGGTAGATCTCTGAGTTTATGGTCCAGGGCATCGGACCCATGCCTGGGAGAGAGACAGCAGGGGGGGGGGGGACCACATGAGAGAGAGAGAACATGGGGGAGCATAGGACAGAGAGAGAGAGAGAGAGAGAGAGGGAGAGAGAGTGAAAGAGTGTGTAAGGATCACAATAACACAAGAAATTCGTTTTTTTTCTCATAATACTCTCACAAAGTTGAATCAAGCATGCACATGGTGTCGGTGTTTGTGTGTGTGTGTGTGTGTGTGTGTGTGTGCAGGTGTGTGTGTGTGTGTGTGTTTGCAGCTGTGTTTGTCTGTGTGTAGATGTGTGTGTGTGTGTGTGTGTGTGTGTGTGTGCAGGTGTGTGTGTGTGTAGGTGCAGGTGTGTGTGTAGGTGTGTGTGTGTGTGTGTGTGTGTAGGTGTGTGTGTGGGTGGGTGTGCGTGTGTGTGTGTGTGTGTGGACCCACCAGGTGCGAAGGCAGCCAGGTAAAGCAGCAGGCCCAGCAGCACCAGCCAGGAGTAGGGGGTGGGACAGTAGTTGTAGGCCCAGTAGGTCTGCTCTCTCCCCTGGCTGGAGTTAGAGCACCTGGGGGAGGAAACACACACCCGGCCGGTCAGGCAGCTTCTACAGCTGGTGGGAGGTGATTTAAGTGCATCAAATGTGATTTAAGTTCATTTTGAAGGTATTGATAGGCTTTTTAGTTAATATAAGGTGGCATTGAGTGGTTCAAGACTAACTAAGGCAATGCAAAGTTTCAAATGGAAGTTAATTTAAAGTAATGGACAACGGGATCTAAAAATGCAAAATAACCATAGCATATCACAGAGGGATGTATCCACTACACACCTGCCAAACATCTTTTCAAGAAAATGTCAAAAAGTATATTAATATACATCTCAACGTCAGCTAAAAATAAACATCTTGGAAAGCCTCGGGGCAGGGTTGTAGGGGCGTGAATCCCTGTCATATGTCAATCATTTAGCTTCTCTGCTCTCTGATGTATAAACCATGAGGGCAACTAGATGGACTATTTCAGAGCTTATTCCCATGATGCATTGCTTTCCCCCAGTTCTTAGCCATACTAAAAACGTACATCAGCATGACCATCTTAAGAGATATGAAACACATAAAGTGATGCTCCAACTGAGGACGTCCTCCCTAACCAATCAACAACCAGAATACAATATTGACAACAATAATTTCCAAATGTCATCTTCAATTCTCTATCACTGCATTGTACGCGAGTGTGACAAACTAGCGGTAAAGCGATAGATAGAATTACACGTTTATGATAGAGCTTTACAAATTGTCTAGTTCTAGTTGGACTTGGTCGGGTGAGGAGCACACGTCGTTTTCAGGATAGACGATAATGTTTTGGGATTTTCGTGTGCAAAATAGAGTTTGTTGGCGGTGTGCTGCTAGATGCTGGAAAAGCTCATAATAATGCAACTCGGACCAGAAAATGACACGGTGAATAAAGTACTGCTGACCCCATTTCATTCTTTGCCGTATCAATAAAAACGTGGAATTAAAATGGGATCAAACCAAGCGCCATCCAGCTTCACATGTGTCTCACATCCTTGTGGAGGAGAAGACCTCTGACTCCACCCACGACCTCACCTGCCCTGACTCCGCCCTTCCATCATGTGACTCACCTGCCCTGACTTCACCCCCCCACCTTGTGACTCACCTGCACTGACTCCGCCCCTCCCCCCCACCATGTGACTCACCTGCCTTGACACTGCCCCCCACCATGTGACTCACCTGCCCCATGCGGCACGCTCAGTGGACACCATGTTGACCGGCACGCAGGAGGAGGCAAAGAGCGCCGAGCTGTTGTCACGGTAACAGAAGCCACAGCCGGGGTCCAGCATGCACTGCTCACACACCCTACAGGTACAGGAGAGATTACTGCAGCTCCCTTCCTGATTAGTCGGCTTTGGCCCCACCCACATTATAAACGGATATACGTTGGACAGACGACTCAGCCAAACATTTCAGCTGATTTAGGTTGAGACTAGAACTGTTATGTGTTATATATTTGTTTAAGTATTAGATTAAGGATGAGAAGGAATGAGACACACATTGGCAGAAATGAGGCAGACAAACAAACAGGCAGTGATTGAGTTTTAATCATGCTGTTTTGAAAAACAGGAAGCGATATGAGTCACTAATTGTGTGTGTGTATGTGTATGTGTGTGTGTGTGTGTGTGTGTGTGTGTGTGTAGTTTGTTTGTGTTTGTGTGTGTAGTGTGTTTGTGTGTGTGCGTGTGTGTGTGCATGCAAGCGAGTGAGTAAGAGAGAGAGCGAGAGAGAGAGCTTGTTGTTCTGATGTCCTCTATGACAGAACATAGCTGGTAATAGATGGTTTGTCTGTGTGCTCGATCAATACACTCAACCAACAGTCAACCAGCAAATCAATCATTCAGTCATTTAATCAATCGGTAGAATTGGGCCTGTCAGTCTGAACAAAACAACCCGACTGTGACATCAACGCACACTAGTGGTGTCAAAGGAATAATTCACCCTAACAATATTCTAAAAGCTGTTACTCTCAAACAGCGAACATTTAGTCATTATTATTGAAGATGTTGCCAAAATTGTGTAAGCACTCATTCTCAGGCTTCTAGACAGCTATGATTTCTATTGAACTCAAATCCCAAAGTGCCCAAACTGTATGATGGAGCAGCGTCCTCAGATAGCGTGATTGTTTTTTCGCAACGCAGCTCTGATACAATGGAGGAGCAGCTGGTTTTACTGTTACATATAATCAGTCATTGTACATTTACATACAGATAAATAAAACAAATAATATGAGGAATCACGCTGAAGATAGGTGCATTCAATCTAATGCCAAGTGTACATACACATATTAAAGGTGTGTTGGATTGTAATAAAAAATATCTATATATATAATAGTGTAATGATAATATAATAATATAATAATATTATAATATAATAGTGTATATTAATCACAACACATAAAGACATGATCTCTATTGGCAGTCAAAGGGATGTCAAGGAAGATAGTGAGCCATATGCTAGCGGGTTTTAGCATGATATCGCGAAAAAACAATCACGCCCAAAGGTACACCACCAGCGTAGCTCGTAGCTCAGACGTAGCTTGGCGTCGGATAACATCAACCACCAACTCCTCTCTCCCGTGCTTCCTTCCTATGTAAAATCTGTTGGGCTGCATAAACCTAAACCGGCACAAACTAATAAAATGACATATCACTTACACCAGCTGCTGCCAATATTTCTAACACAGTGTCATCAGAATCCGAATAGATAGTAGCCATCTTTGATATATCGCTAGCAGCTAGCAGCTGGCAACTGTTTTGATAGTCGGACTGAGCCGTGCAATGGCTTATAGGCAAGGCATGTGTCACTGTCTACTTTGAGCTTAAGGGCTTTTTCACACTGAGGTCACACCTGAATGTGCTGCTTGTTATCACCCAGAGGATCCTGGGAGTCGAACACCCTAACCACTACACTATCCTGCACTGTCAGTCTTAATGTTATTTTTAATAAAGAGTCATTCAAATGCATATTTGATCTGGAGACTGATAAGAGAGCTAATATACTCTGTCTATTCTATGTTCTGTTGTGTTTCCTCTCAAAATATGGAAGAAGGTTCTAGGTAAAGACAGTACGGACAGGAAGTACAGACAACAGACAGGACGTACATACAACAGACTGGAAGTACAGACACAGCACTTCTTGCGACGGCAAGCTATACTCACTGGTACTTGACGCACGTGGAGTTGGCCAGGGCGGGGTCGGAGGGGTGAAAGGTCACAGGGGGGGTGTCGTGGGCAGAGAGGAGGAAGCCCACCGCCAACAGAACCAAGCTCACGCACGTTCCTGTCCAACGACACAGAACCTCAACTATCTCATATCTAACCCCAGACAGAACCTCAGCTATCTCATATCTAACCCCAGACAGAACCTCAGCTATCTCATATCTAACCCCAGACAGAACCTCAGCTATCTCATATCTAACCCCAGACAGAACCTCAGCTATCTCATATCTAACCCCAGACAGAACCTCAGCTATCTCATATCTAACCCCAGACAGAACCTCAGCTATCTCATATCTAACCCCAGACAGAACCTCAGCTATCTCATATCTAACCCCAGACAGAACCTCAGCTATCTCATATCTAACCCCAGACAGAACCTCAGCTATCTCATATCTAACCCCAGACAGAACCTCAGCTATCTCATATCTAACCCCAGACAGAACCTCAGCTATCTCATATCTAACCCCAGACAGAACCTCAGCTATCTCATATCTAACCCTGGGGGCCATCAGCGTCATGTCAACTTGCTGTTATGTCAAACCGATTCCTTGTGCATTGAAAACAATCAATGATGTCATCATTTATGAGTGCCAGTGGTGAGTTGACACCAGCGTCCCCCCTTAAAGAATTGAAGCTTGGCGATTGTTTTGACGGAGCCATCGGACGCAATTATTATGGCAGCGCTTTCCAGCCGAATAGAAAAGCTGATGGAACGCTCAGTAGACACAACTCTGATGGCCCTGGTGGAGCTGAAGAGTGACATCACAACTCAAAATGGGTAGTTCTTAGTTGCTGTACAATCAATAATCATTAACCATTAATCAACAATCCTATGTAAACCAGGGACAGAACATCAACATTCTCAGGGAGCTCAGGGACTCACAGCTACAGAAATCAATACAAACAAAATCAATGATCACTAATCAATAGATGGCGTCTCACCCATCAGGCTGCCCAGGGTAAGCTTCCTGCGTCCCATGCGCTCCACAAGCCACACCCCCAGCAGTGTGAACAGGAAGTTGGTGAGCGCCGTCAGCCACGACAGCCAGATGGCCAGACGGTCGTCACGGATACCGGACATCTGCAGGATGGTCGCACTGTAGTACCTGAAGAGACGGACAGACAGATGGATGAATGGATGGAGAGACAGGTGGACAGAAACGAGGTAGGCAAATAGGGAGACAGACAGAAGGATTAGGACTGGTTAGATCCATTCATTTGGAAAGAGGAGACTTGTGTCTAGATTCTAGAACCACATGTTTCAGGGATTATGCCAATAAGGACATAAATAGTGCAGGATAGCCAAGTGGTTAGGGGGTTTGACTCCCAGATGACATTCAAACCCAAATAACCACAGTCTATGTAGGCATCCTGTAGCTAACCGCTACCTGCTCCTGAATGACATGTATCTGAATTCACTGTAAGTCACTTAAAAAATGAATGAAAATCATCTGCTAAATGACAAGAGGCAAGTTATGGGTGGTAGAAATAGCAGGTAGGGGTTAGGACATCTTGCTCAAGAATACCTAAAGGTAGACTGCTGATGTCGAACCCAAAACCTTTCGGCTGGGAATCAAACACCCTAACCCAGTGTTTCCCAAAGCCTGGGTCGGGACCCACAGGTGGGTCGCACAGGATTTTAATTGGGTCGCCAAATACCTCTGCAAAATCTTAAGATTATTTTCATCTGCAGTACATACTTTGTCCACATGGGGGTGTTGCCGTTTCTACCCATTGGCATTAAGCTGCTGCTGCCCTCTCACGTTCAGCCTAAATCTCGCGGGCTCACATCCATACCAAACGAATTTCAAAAATTGTCGAGTCAATAAAAATAAATGAGCCTGTTTTTGATATTAAATGTGCTCGGATAATTATTATATGATGAATCTAATATAAAAGGCTGCTATAGAATAAATTATGGTTGTTGTACTAATGATATGAAAAAAAGGAGAGCCTGTTAAACTAAATGCATTTGTTTGATGTAATTTATAAAGTTATATTTGAAATGTGTAGGCCAATATTGGTTTACTCATTAAAAGATGAGCCTGTTAACTCACTTAAATGCATTAATCAATAATAAGTGCAAAACATGAAGTTATTAAAGAAATGTCTCTTTGAAATGTGTGGTTCATCCATTCAATAGGTCTATAATACAATATTCCTAGCATAAAGTGATGGGGAAATGGCAGTGATAAGGTTCAGGAACGTACATTTATGTGCAATTATGCTCTTCTCGCGATGCCATAACGTGAATTGGGTCGCGGTGGTTTGTCATTTTCAAAAAGTGGGTCCCCAGAAGAAAAGTTTGGGAAACACTGCCCTAACCCCTCCACTATCCTGCCTACTGGAGATGGGGGGGGGGGGGGGGGGAGAACTGAGATCAGGGGTGGAACCAACAACCCTCTAGTTGCTAGGCAACGGGTAATCCCTGCAGAGCTACCACCACTAGCTAAGATGTTTGAACTTTGTGGTTGTACTTGGAAGGGACACGTTTTTCATGTTAACTAAGCAAATCATTTTCAAATGTTGTTTTTGTAACGTATTTCCCATGCAAATTCATGCAAATCACTCAACCAATTAAACATCTCCCCCTCCTTCCTATTGGCAACTAACAGTATGCGTAGAAGGGCGGCGAGAACAACACTTTCAACCGGTTTCATGCACCTTCAATTACTAACATGGCCATTACAACCGTCGCCTCTTTAAATACCGACCTCTCATTGGCGAATTAGCCAATCAAGCAGAAATAGCCCGCCCCCAGGGGGTCTCTCTGGGGCTCTTTAATTACAGTCCTCTCCAAGAGTCACCGGCTTATTCTCCAGATTTCTGTTCATCAACACCACCTCCAGACCCTACACAGGCCCACACACTCACACACATGCACGCACATACACACACACACACACAATCACACATACATGGACACACACACCCGACCAGCACACACACTCACACACACACACGCATGCACACACCCCTTTCCTCTCTTTTACTCTCAAGGCACTGCCGTGGGACAAATGCAAAATAATGTTTTTGAATTTCTGTGGCAAAAAAAGACTCGAGTCCAAAGTGAGCAGAAAAAATACAGCACTGCTACATTCAATCTCTGTGTGCTTTGCTCCCTTCAAACAATATGATTGTATTCATTTTTTGGGTCGTACTACTAATATGAAACAAAATTGCCACTCTGTGTGTTTTGGGCTTTACACACACCCAATGTATTCAGGACCGTAAAGTCTTGTGTGATTCTGGGGGAGAACATTATACTGTAAATGTTGCTTCACCGACACAAATGTATTCAAAAAGCATATTCAAGACATATCTGTAAACATCAAACTAATCTGATGCAGTCCAACCTGGAAGACACATCACAGAAATGTTAAGATTTGTATTGATTTGTCCAAATGCATTTTGATTTGAAAAGGCTTGTTCCACCGCATGGATTTAGCAAGGGATGAATGCAGGGTCCTTCAGTAGGGCCAGTCGTATAGAGTCTAGAGATAGCTGTTCTGTTTTCAGTTCAGTTCAGATCTGTATTGCCCCTGTATTGAGGTGGAATTTGATTTACAGTAGAGGGCAAAAACACAGACACAACAAAGACCTGAGACATTAATCAAAACAGTTACAGCAAACAACCAAAGAAAACAATATTTCTGTTTGTTAAAAGTATTGAATCATTGGAGTGGTAGCCATAATAAAGTGCTGCTAAGCAGTGCAATCAATGTTTAGTTCAAATTAAGCACATTTATTGCACTTGGAACAAAGGAAAACTTAAAGGGGAAATGAACCCAAAAACAACACTATGCTCCAACACTATATTTCATCACATGAATAAAGTTGATTGTGCTGCCATCAAATGTACTAACTCCATATAAAAAAGAAAAGAATTTAACGGCTACAGTAACGGTGATTTGACGCGTCATCAAATCACCGGAAGAAAAATGCAGGACTACAAGTTAAATATGAACGTTTTGAATGTGAATCTTCAGGAGAGCAGCCCTCTCGGACACACACACATGCTGTTACCGCTGTTTTATTATCATCCGCACTCCCACACCATCACCGGGGCTTCATAGTAATGTGTCCGAATAGAGCAGCCCTCTCGGACACACACATGCTGTTACCGCTGTTTTATTATCATCCACTGAAGATTATTCTATGGCTCTGGTCTAGTGGGTGGAGCTAATGACTCAGATCCGCGCAGTGCATTCTGGTTAAGTGAGTCCATCAAAATAGTTCCGAAAATTATGCTTCAACACACTATCTAATCTAATGAACCGAAATCATGCAAATTTCGTTTTTTTTCTCAAGTAAAATGTATAATAGAAATAAATTACCCGTGATAACAGGCTAGAATGTCTAAAGTTCATTTCCCCTTTAAACCTATTGCTTTTTACCCTTGGGGACCTGTATCTCCGCTCAGAATAGAGAAGAACCAATTCCTCTGCTAAAGAAAGCTGCTGCGTGCCAATTATTTTGCTGGCAACTTTGACAATACTGAACAAACAATTTTTGTTTTGCACTGTGAGGTTCCCATATGAAGAGGTTAAAGGTCTCCTTCACCGGTAAACTAGAACAGCCTGAAACAGGCGCACCAGAGCATTTTCACCAAAACCGGCTCACAGGGCATTCATTAATACTAGAGACCACTGCAAAATTAACGAAAAAACAATGAAATGAGACCTTTAAGGTTAAAAGGTTAAACTGGACTCCATGAAGGATTTGTAAAATAAAGCCATCAGTGTCTTGTTCACATTAAAGGTATTCAGCATACTGCAGATCACACCCACAAGCAAACACATAGCAACACCTGCCTGGATTCACACATACAAAAGTCAGCTCTACTGGAGCTGGATCTATATAGATCTATAGATAGAGGTATATAAATAGATACATAGACCTATAGATGTATATCCATAGATCTGAAGATAGATAGAGACATATAGATATACATATAGATATTACATAGACCTATGTTTATACATAGATCTATGGATAGACATAGATACATACATCTTATTACAGGACACAACTGGTTTGTTTTCATAGTACCATTGTTGCGATATCAATGTCATTTTTACATAATCTTAAGAGTGATAGTTATTTGACAGAGTAACAGAGCATGACACACACACACACACTAGCAGATAATTACACATTTAGGAACGAGACGAATACAACAGCAAACAAAGTGACATTAATTAAAGTAGCAATGAACTAATACATGAATAAATAACACTATTCAATTGTGTTATGTTCTGTATCTCTGTCTCCCTTTTACCTTGGATTCAGTGGAAATAAACCAAAGTCTAGTTTCCACCTCTTAAAAGGCATCTTAATCTTGGCTTTTCTCTTGTCTCTTTCTCACCTTTCTCCCCGTTCCTCTGCCTCCTCCCCCTTCCCTCCATCCTTTTCTCCTCCACCTCCTGACTCCCATTCCTCCTCTCCTTCATCTCCCCCTTTGTCTCAAGTCCCCAGCACTGCTATGGGGTCAAGTCCTGAAGGACTGTGGGTCCATAGGAGGGGGCTTTGTTCTGTGAGAGTGAGCCGGCAGTGGGTCTAACAGCCCTTCTGCAGAGTTGGCTCACAGCTAGAGACATACCAGCATAGCCAGTGTCCTTCTTCAGCACGCCACGTATGTTATCCTCCGATAACATACGTGGCGTGTGTTTTAAAGCGATGAGGTCAGGATGGCGCATGCTATGTTCGGCGAGTCTTAGTCTCCTTTGATGTATCTTTGTGGTCACCAGCGGTGGACCAGAGTAGAGATCAACATTGTTCATGTGTTCCATCCACGAGACGTCCGGGGCCATATGGAGCATCCTGGTCTAACACCCGTCCAGCCATTTCTCCTGGGCAGCGGCGAGTGTCCATGTTTCTGCCCCATACAACAGGATGAAATCAACAGTGGAGATGAAGAGGTTGCACTTGATCTTCCTGCTGAACCCAGACTTTCACATTTTCCTCATGTTGTGCAGCACTTTCCAGGTGATTGTCCTTCTGGTCTTGAGGACCTTCAGGGAGGATGAGATCCAGGCACCAAGGTACCTGAAGTGTTCCTGGTGCATACTACTGTGTTATTGGTGTTGAAGGCCAAGACCTTGGTTTTCTTTGAGTTCAGCTGAAGTCCCACTTTTAGGCGTTCCTTTTCAACTGCCTGCAGGAGCTCGCAGGAGCTTGCTCAGCAGTGTTTGAGAGGAGTGCGATGTCGTCGGCATAGTCGATGTCAGTAGCTGTGACAGCTGGTACACAACGACTCCTCCTGGGTGTTAGGGTGACCCCGAACTCCGCTTCACGTCCAGTGATGGCCTTCCTCAACGCATGGTCAAGTACAATAATGAAGAGGTAGGGAGCGAGCGTGTCACCCTGCAGCACGCCGGCGAGGAGGTTAAAGGTGTCTAACTCACTGCCAGGCGAGTTGACCTTGGCTCCAGTGAGCTTGCACTAGCTTCTCAGGAATGCCGTATGCCCTCAGAATGTGGATGAGTTTGCCTCGTCCTTCTTGAAATCGATAAAGGTCATGATTGCTGGGAGGTTTCTAAACACACCTGCACACCTGCAGAGAAACACACACACCTGTAGACACACACACACACACACACACTACACAAGCATTTACAGTGACATTATTACTCTTTCATTTCTTATTTTTAGGCTACTAGGCTGCAGCAGCAACTCCTAACTAACTTCATTATCTCCATTTCACTCTCCTGCTTTTGATCTCTCCATCCCTCTTTTTCTCACATTCATGCATCAGCCAGTGAAGACGACACTGATGATGATGATGATGATGATGATGATGAAGAAGAAGAAGAAGAAGAAGAAGAAGAAGAAGAAGAAGAAGAAGAAGAAGAAGAAGAAGAAGAAGATGATGGTGGTGGTGGTGGCGGCACCAGCAACATCGGCTGTCAAGCCAGGCGGAGGAAGTCGCACCTCGTTTCCTTGACGACCTTTAACACGTGTCACCGAATGACATGAAACTCTTGGAGGTGACAGACCGGCAACCAACCAAACGCTTCCTCTGGTAACAGAGTCTCATATTTAATAGAATCAAGACAGTCATTCTACATCGAACCCCACATGTGAAATGTGGAGCTTTGCATGCCGAGTGGAAGTGAGCTGCATAAAAATAGCCACTCTGTCATAAATGTATCCAAGGATATTTCATAATAATTATTAAATGGTGTGTGCATGAACATGGATTAATATGTGTTCAGATGCTCTTGTGATGGTAACAACAGCAGTTAATTCTTACTGACTTACTGCCGCACGCAAGGTTGGCACACAAGGTAGGTCAAGGGTCTTTTTTCAAGTCTTTCAAATGAGATTTTCATGCCACATATTTTACAGTAATACATACATTATAGAACGGCCGTTTTTTCCTATATATATATATCTATGATATGGCAAACTAAAAAATAGAAAAGGCAATCAGTGTTTTGGAGGTAGTTGTGTAAATGTAAGTTTATGCAATATTGTAGTTGTGTAAATGTAAGTTTCCTTTTATGCAATCCATGTGAACAAGGCACTCCTTAACTTCACAACAATTATAAAGGCACTGAACGTGAAGGTCTCTACGTACTAAACAAGTTGGTTAAAACAGTAGAAGAACGTAAAACAGACTAAATGAAACAGAGAAAAAAATAAATATAGTAAAAATAAAAATAAAAATAATTAAGCAAATAAATAAAAACAAAATATAAAAAGTCTGGTACTCAGAGACCTCTAGCACTTCCATCATAGTGCAGGCATGTGCGAGCTGCAGAGCATGATGCCTCAGCCCCACCTCCTCCAACCCATCCCCCCCCTGAGGAGGCCCTGGGATATAATTAGTCATTACAAGCCTTGTCAAGATCAAAGTCAAAACCTACCCTCTAGTGACATCACAAGTGGGAGTGTCTACCCATATGTGTGATAGATAGATCAGCCTAACAGCCTATCCAGTGGACCGTACAAACTGGTAGGTTACCCATTCTTCTAAATGTCATAGACAAGCTGAAACAGGGGGTTCACTTACCCTTCAAGGGAGCTTGACACTTACAGCCTCCAAGAGCCAAGAGGGTGCCCTCGTGGGACGTACCTCTTGTGTTAAAAGCCCTCTCCCTACCGCCCTTGGAGCCCTTGGAGCGGGCAGAATTGAAATGGCTGTTACCCTGTGATCCTACCCATCATCTCTCTCACCCAGAGGCTCTCCCTCTTCCATATCAATCAGGTTATCAAGTTGGCCAGCCTCCAACCGCCTCTGGGCTCGTTCGGCCTCGCTGAATGGAAACCACCAACAGGTGGTTCAGCAACAGATGGTTGATTTCAATAATGAAATAGTACAGTGTTACGGCGGTCACTACGGTTCAATGAATTCTGTTCTCGGTCACCCAGAATCTTGGTGAGAAGATTCTCGGCAACAGGTCCCATGGTGACAGGGGTTTGTACAGGGGCCGCGCTGCCTCACGCCATCTTACATGATTTTGTTGCTATACAATTCTCAACCTTGGGTGCGTAAGATGGATAAAATCCAGTGTTAAGTGCTGCCTTTGGCCGTCATCCAGGAATTCATAGAACCGTGGTTATGTCCGTAACTCTCGTTCTAGTTCTGTCTCTTTCTCCTCTAACTGTGATGAGGATGCCATTTTACTATCTTAGTTATTTAGCAGATGCTTTTGTCCAAAATGACCTCCAGTGAATTTTAGATACTTGTCACTAAGGAGCAGGTAGAGGTTAGGACATCTTACAAAGATTACTTATAAGGATTACTTCAAGGATGCCTACAAGTAGACTGCTGGCATTAGGGATCAAACCCAGTATAGGTTGGCTTGGTTGGATCAATCCCAGTATATGTTGGCTGGGTTAGATGGAACCCAGTATATGTTGGCTGGGTTGGATCAATCCTAGTATATGTTGGCTGGGTTGGATGGAACCAGTACCCAACACTGACTGACACTTGAATTCATTACAGTTTTCTTCACTCAAAACGACATTGATGATCTTCAACACATAACAACTTTCAATAAAGGAACAAAGTGCTTCACACCAAAACAGGAAGATAATGACAGGGAATGAAACGTTGTAAAAATAACTGAATATCGCATGCAAGTGCACGCACACACGCACACACACACACACACCACAAGCTCCACACACACACTTTCAGACAGCGCTTACAAAATCAATCATTCCCATCTCATGAAAAAAACGTTATGCCGAGTCACACCATCAAAATCACTTCTCACTGAGAGGCAAGTATTAACATGCTGTTAAACACACACACACACACACACACACACACACACACACACACACACACACATACAGACACACAGACAGACACAGACAGACACACAAATGCAGAGAGACAGGGTGGTCATTGATCATAAAAGAAAAATATGTGCTAGCCTGACACAACACACACGACACACTCAAATACAGACAAACACACACACCGTTTCCATGGAAACGGCAAGCCAACCAACTGGCATTGTGTAATAATCTGTTCGGTGGGTTTGGAAATGTGTCTTCTTATCTCTACAGGTAAACTACCTGTACAGGTAGACAAACACTGCAGGTAAACCACCTTTACAGGCAAGCCACCTCTGCTCAACCACAAGTAAAGTCAATTTAGCAGTGGTTAAAATGAATGCTAGGAACTTGCAGAGACAACAATAGGATTGCCTGCTTGACTCATCTCTCTTCTCCACCCATTATCTCCTCCTGTATCATTTCTTCTCCTTCTCTCTCCACTCCTTTCTTGAGCAAGTGATGAAGGACCAAGTGCGAGAGTGATGAAAGGGTGAGGAAGTGAGCAAAGAAGTGTGCATACGAGTGAGTGGATGAGTAACAGAGAGACTGAACAGAGTGAGTGAGTAAATGAGAGAGTGATGAATGAGAGTTAGTGAGAAGCGGATCTAGGAGTGAAATAAAAAAACTAGAAATATGGTTTGTTTGTGTGTGTGTGTGTGTGTGTGTGTGCGTGTGTGTGTGTGTGTGTGTGGTGAATAAATGTGACACAGCTGCATTCATTAGAAAAATAGGCCAGATCCCAGGAGGGACACAAGCACAGCCAGCACACACACACACACACACACCTGCAGCTCATACCAATCCATCATCATTAGTTCTAGTCATGTGACCTGAATCTCCATTCCTCCCTTACCACCCTCAAAATAAATCCTTTCTCGCTGAGAGGCAGTGGAGGGACTCAGGTATCAGCACAGAGGGGGCGGATCGTTCTTTGTGGGCCCCTAATCCTTTTAAAATGCAAACACAAATAAGATGTATTCATCACACATTATGCCACACAAACCTGTATACGTCAAATAAAATATAGAATGAGCAAAGTTCTTAAGACACCAAAAGGTTACAACAGCATTTGATCCACTGCACTACTGCCAATGTGCTGTGAATATAGAAGACTAAACTCATCGCACCAAATGCTGTTAAGGTACTGCTCAGGACACAAAGCGTAACTTATTTCAAACATACACAGTGCATTGTCACCAACCACGTGAGAGCTAAAACGTGCACGGGTGCGACTACCGGTGCTTTGGTAGGTGACACGCACGCCAGGGCGAAGTCCTGAGAACAGCGCCAGACTCTATGGATTGCAATTGGAAGATCAATGAGAGCAGAACATTAGCCTACACATACCATGTTGAAATCATCAAATCACATATAAGTACAATTATTAGGCCTATCAAGGTTAGTAGTCTACAATGCCCCGGCCCCCAAATGAAAAACAGAATGGGCTATGCTACATTGCCTAGTATTGCTATATAATAATATGAAAGAACGAATAATAATGAATCATGCAGTTGAGAACTGTACTCTACGTGTATGGCGATGTATGTCAGACACAACAACTTACACTTATCATAAAATTTGATTGATTCGTTTAAGAGACATTTAATAAAGGGCTCATTTGGATTATTCCAGCCAGACGGAACACAAACACTTATATCCATGATGATGAATTCAGTTTGACGTTCAGCCACACATATTTAAGCAAAGTTGTTCAGGGCCAATAAAGTTAAACACGGTGGTCTCACATCACAAGTAGTGACAGTAGCTACACAACATCATAAGCAGACAGCCTATAATATGACATGAGAGACACACGTGATTCAAACATAGCATAACATACCCACACGACCAAGACCGAATCACACGTAGTCAATCAGTAAGCTTTATTTGATAGTCATAGCAAATATTGTATTTATTAACTTTAGTTTTTATTAATAAATAGCCTGTATGAAAAATAAATATATATATATAGGCCGACATATTTAATGCTCTTGGTGCCCGACAGCAAGGACGCTCCAAGTTACTGGCCATAGGGGCCCTACTTAAGGGGTACAGCTACTGTGCCAGCAGAGCTGTATATAATGACAACACCAACAGCAGCTCAGATAAAAAAATATTATTTTACACAAATGTTTTTTACACAAATCTTGTCATGTTAAATACACATATATTATTTGATACATCAGCATCACTAAACATTTATAATAATGAGAAGGCATACATCTGCAGGAGCAAGGAGAGAAATAAGGGGTCCCTAGTGAGAGGAGGCCCTAGGGCGCCTGCCCCTTCTGCCCCCCTCTAGTCCTGCTACAGCTGCGGCAAGTATTAACATGCTGTACACACACACACACACACACACACACGACACTGACCCACAAACACTCAAACAGAGTGTGTCCACTCAAACACTTGTACCCCAAACACACACACACACACACACACAATACAATCTTATTTGCGATAGTTGCCTGCCATGTTAACGCACGTATCATAAAGAAATCCTTCAGAGAAAAGAAAGTCCAACATGGCGTTGAAACTCTTGTGCTTTAAAACATTTGCTGACCTTCTTCAATCCTGTCTGTGTTATTATAATATATCCTGTCTGTGTCATTATAATATATCCTGTCTGTGTTATTATAATATATCCTGTCAGCGTTATTATAATATATCCATGGTCTGTAACAGCTGATAATGGAGATTGCCAAGTCCCGCTCCCACATCAGCCGGTGGGTTTGTTTCATATCATGGACTGGTCTGTGCCGCCTTCTGCAGCTGACATTGTAATCCTCGTCTTCACGGTATAAATGCCAGACCGTAATCTCTGTGAGCCTGCTGAGGTTCGGTTTCGCCAATACTACATGAACTCTGGAAATGGTATGGTGCATAAATAAACATCGCCATACACCTATTTGCAAACTTCCATGTTGCATGTGTATAAGCACTGCTACTTTATGCATTGAATGAGATGCTGAAAGTGCATGAGCTGACTCTAAAAATCGTGGTTTATTAATGGTTATACTACATTCTAAATATAGCCCTCAAACTATTTGTCCATGCAGCGATACTTTATTACTTGAATGAGAGACGCTAAACACCCTGTTGCACATTTGCCTGCTGCCCTCTCCACTGTAAGATTTCCTCTTCAGTGTATTCTGGCTAAAATAAATATTTGTCTCTCCTTCCACTCAGTGGAAGGAGAGACGAATATTTATATTGAATATCAATACTTGGCTGAAGTTAATCCTTATTTGATTCATAGATTGATATTCATTGCTAGCAGCCATTGTAAAACCTTGTGCAGCTCTTCAGGCTAACAACAACAAGGCAGATGAATTTCACAGAGCCAAACTTCAAGCTTATTGGCCAGGGTGATTTTGCCGGGAGGGGACGGCTCAGGGCATAAAGCGCTTGTAGTTTTTTGAAAAGAGGCTTTTGTTAGGCAACTTTGAGACCTTTAAAATATCGAAAATCTGCGGAACGTCCCTTTAAGAGACGTTTGTACATTTTATTTCACGTGGATGTCACGGCTAGTTGACTGAACCCAGGAGCAGACACAGACAGTATGGACGGTTGAAGGGTCTTTATTCCACACACACTCAAAGGGGGGAATGAGGGGCGAAGCAGGGATCGTCGTCGGGACAGGCAGGGTCGGGAAACCGGGACAGGAGACAGGCGAACGAGGATCCAGAGGGGCGAAGCGGGGATCGTAGTCGGGGACAGGCAGGATCGGGAAACCGGGACAGGAGTCAGGAGAATAGCTGGAGAGACTTGCATGAACGAAACAGCGAAGAACAATCTGGCAACAAATGAACAGATGACGGGGTTCTTGAAGGCTGGGACTGATGAATGATTGAGAGCAGGTGAGGCAGCACACAGGTGAGGTGAGTGGAGGCCGCACCCTCAGACACAAACAGGGAAGGAGGAGGAGCAAAGGGAGCAGGGCCATGACAGTGGATCAGATATTTTGTGCAGCTGACCAATATATATTGGACAATCTTGGTCAGAAATGTGATATCTTTAAATGTGATAATGTGGACATCGGTATTCTATCCATTGACCAGCATTTGATGGAGGGGATCAGACATTCTTTGTTCCAAACCCTCAAGGCTTTTGGCTTTGGAGATAATTGTATTCCCTGTGTGGGGTTATTGAATAAGGAGGCTGCCTGTACGGTCAAGATAGGAAGTCATGTTAGTTGTCCTATTCTAGTCACAAGAGGCAGAGGTGCCCGATTTTCTAAGGTTATATGAGGAAGCCAAGTTATGAGACAAGTTTAACTGGGGGAAAATGTGAGGCTTTACAGGTAGGTCAATGGAGGTGGGGGGGGGGGATCCCAAGCCTGCCTGCAGGTGCCTGGGAGTTTTTTAGTTCACTCGGCTGCTGTCCAGGATTGTGAAGGAGGTCCCTTTATCCCTTCCAGAGTTGTTGAGGGAATCTGCTGGACGCTGTATTGATCAAGGGCGGATGGCGGAAAGTACAGTTTCCCATCTTTGCTGGTTGCTTCTGCTGTGGTGAAGTGGAAGCAGTGGGGTGGTAGTCTCCTTAACTTTACAACCCAGATTGGGGACAGTGGGGAAAGTATGTAAGCAACATATTTTGTTTGTCTCAAAGTAACACACGTTTGCTCCTTGGAGGCCATAAAAGTGCCAAGGTAGGTAGAGTTTTTTGGTCCGGCCTCGTCTCCTAAGGGATGCTGGCATTGCCTGTGCAAGTACAAGGAACTGAGAGGGTCTACTGGAGAAGGCGGTGGCATGATTGTCTAAATTGAAAAGGTTGCTCCCTCAGTTGTCCTTCAGGGGGAAAGCCAATACTCTGGTGGTCTCCATGCTCTGGCATAAGCTCAGGGTCCTACTTCCACCAATTGGCCTCATAGAAAACATACAGAGGACCATCGTTGAGCTCTTCTGGTCTAGGCGGCATTGGTTTAAAGCTCCTGTACTCTACTTGTCAATGCAGGAGGGAAACGCCTCTACACCCCTGGACTAAGCTGGCTGGACACCATCAAGTTGCTGCTGTGGAGGGCTTATTCCCCTATCACCGGACAGACGTGGCCACTTCTGGATTAACGATTTCTACTATTTCTACTGTTACAGTTCTGCAGTCCTGGCAAGTGTTCAAGGCGCAGCACAAAGCCAGCCCCAGCACAAAGACAGCTGGAGCGGCTGCTGGAGAGGCTGCTGGAGAAGCTGCTGGAAGTATGTCCCTGCTAGGACCTCTCAGAGCATTGGCTGATGACCGTTCTCTATCTGACCAATGGGATGATGAATGTGAGTACCTTTCTGGCTGTGACTGTTTCTCCTGCTGTTGAGGGGGTGGCAGGAGGAAAGTGGGAGGGATCTGCCATCTTTCACGACCCCCCCAGTCTGTTTGAGACTGTGGGAAAGAATGCAGCCTACTACCTTAAGGTGGTTCAAGTGTGCTCCCGAGGTTGTCGGGGTGGACTGAGGTTTTTGGCCCAGACTCTTTCCCTGATGGATGCTGGCGGTCCCTGTACAAGCCACCTGTCGACAAATGGATAGGTGACCTCCAATGGAGAATTGTACAAAGGGGTGTAGCTCCGAACAGACATATGTCCCGCCTGGATCCAAGTAGAGGGGAGGGGTGTCCTTTCTGCATGGAGCGGGAGTTGGTGGGGCACCTTTTTGTTCAGTGTAGCAGGTTGGAGGGGTTATTTTCACAGCTTAAGAGGTGGTTTATTTTTTGCCGCTTGTTTTTCGACCATGTTACACGGCCACACAAGAAGATATTATCCTAATAATTCTCAGGAGTAGCAAGGCTGGCCATCTGAAAGACCAGGCAAATAGGAAGGGTCTAGGGTTTCAATATTTTAAATTGGCTGAGGAAAAGGGGCTGTGGAGATATGTTGTGTTCCATTGAAGATTATTTGTTAGTGCTTAACTTTTGATTCTGTGTGTATGTGAGTGAGAACTAACTTTTCTAATTTTGTGTCTGTATATGTATATATCATTTCATAACTGCAAATAAACTTGAGCTTTAAATTCAAATCTACGACAGCCTCTCGCTCTTCATCTGTAATGAGATTCGATCCACTCCACAAATAAACACCCTCCAATTCTTCACCTCTGGCACATTCTGTCCCTCCCTCTGCTCTAGCTATCTATACCTTTTACCCCTGCTCGATCTATCCATCTTTCTCTATATCGTACTGTCAACACAGTGCATCTCGCTAAAGGCCACATAAAAATGTGTACACACACGTGTACACACACACACTCAGACCCACACATGCACGCACACATGCACCCACTTAAAGACACACACACACACACACACACAAGTAATGCGCAGTTAATGTATTTTCTCACCTGAATCTGCATATTGCTGTAAGTGCACCTACTGCTACTCGAATTTGAATTACACCCGCATCCGCTTCCCAACCTATTGTTAAAAAATGGTGTGTGTGTGTGTGTGTGTGTGTGTGTGTGTCCCCTGCTGGCCATTTACGATTTTTCTAAAATTCATGAAATTTGAACAATGTATAACTATTAGGCTAATATTGGGCTATTATATTATTAGTTGAGATGGCAGAGCAAGTTTAGGCCGTTGTGCGTTGCTGCATTGTGTGCTGCCGAAAAATACAATTGCTTTGTTATTATTCTCGTTTCATATGAAGGAGAGGAGATTTGTGGACAGCCATAATTTGAAGGAGAATTTCCCTAACTTGTTGCCAACCTTTTCAGCATGCACATGAGTGCAGCCTATTATCCTATTGGTAATGCATTTGGATTAATGAATACATTTTTCAATGTTGTATTCACCATTTTTCACTTCAATCAGACATCTGTAATTTTCACACTGCACTGACCATGCTGTCATTGTGTAGTTGCTGAATGATGGCCACTTACACACGGAAATATTTGACTTCTAAAAAGGCCTAAGCATAATAGTTTTATTGTCTACTCTATTGTCTAATGTGAACACATTATCAATATTACATTTTTAAATTAATAGCACAAAAATGAAGAAGCTGATTTTAACTAACCTGCCCGCAAATCACCCGCATATTATAAAAAACAAAAAAAGGCTGTCCTGCTAGTGCGTACAACAACGGTTATCATCAGGTCCCGCGGGCCAGATACTCAACCCGTGCCTCTCTTACTGTGCGTTCACATCGAAAGCGCACAAAGAGGAATCCGCCTTGTCCACTCCACCTAAGTCGCTTTTGTCTCCCTTCAGAATGTTCGTTCTTGCTTCTAAATTTAAAGGGCCAGCGCGCCACACGCGTTAAACACCACCACACAACTACTGCTGGAGCACAGCCCATTTACCGACATCACATCTTGATCACGGAAAGTTACTTGATAAAGTCATTAAAAACAGAATTACTCCCCAATTACTCACCAATCATATTTACGGAAATGATCATCCCAAATAAACACTGATTTTGCCAAATGTATGACGAAATGGACAGGGTAGCTAAATGCAAACACAACTAGCTTAGCAAAAGTTTTAAGAACAGCGTTTTTGATTGATGGGAAGTAGCCTAGTACTAGTAATTTATTCGAGCCTACTGTCAATGTTGGAATGTTGGAACGAATGTTTGGTAGGAACTAAAATTACGCAGGTTGTTCTCTGGGACAGATCTGACCGAGGGACGACATCAGAACGAGACATCCCCATTGGCTATCGGATAGATTTTCCACCTTTCCCTCCTAGACGCGTCATAGCTCATTACATAAAGTTGGAGGATTTTAAACTTTTTTAATCCTCCTAAGTCGCCTATTCCACCCGCCTCCGCCAATTCCTCTTTTCCCTCTTTGTCCGCCTGGCTCCCAATACCAATGAATGACTTCCGGGATCATTTTCCTCTTTGTCCACTTTTGGTGTGAACGCACAGTTACTCTCTCATGCCTAACTTCCACTGGATCCGTCGCGGGAGCGCTCCGTCCTCCGCGCGGCTTCAGGTCCCACTGGGAGCGTCTCAGCAGCGAAGCGCTGTGAGGCGGCTGGATTTGCGAGATCATGAGATCACGCGAGAACCACAAGACAACGCGAGAATCACAAGATCACGTGATAATTTGTGTCGAAAGAGAACAACAAACAAATAAAAGGTTACTTTGTCCGTCAGAAGTTGACTTGCTGTTGATTTGGTCATTTTTCCTAGATTTTTGTGCTTCTACCATGAGCTAGTGGGCTATATAGTAAATGTTTTCTTTTTTTGTCTGGTTTGATTGTGTTTAGTGTTGTGTTTATTGATGTTATATCCTAATGTGCAGCTAAAGTCCAGTTATAAATGACATGGACCAAAGATTTGTGGCTGTGTTCGATCAGGAGGGTGTTTTATTTAGAAAATTGACCGGATGCTCTATGGCTTTCACTATCTGACTTCCTGCCCCGCTCGATCTGCTCTGTTGGGCCTGTCGCGTGCTGGACTCTGTGCTCTGTGAGAAATAGAACTGGCGTGTATCTGGAGCAACAGCCGCTTCTTGGCCGCTTCTGGAGTCTGGTGGAATCACACGCATTGACTAGATTGGCCGCGATCAGCTCCAGCGGCCGTTACGCTCCCCCGTCGGATCCAGTGGAAGTTAGGCATCTCACACACACACACACACACACACACACACACACACACACACAGGTGACCTTTGCATGCTATATTATGTGGCTAATCGAATCAAGATGATCCATGCAGCTAATGGGGAGGAGGAATGATACGCTAAATAGCATGGCGGCCAACATGGCTACTTTCGATAGCGCCATATTCTTCATCCAATAAAATGGAGAGAAAGAAAGAAATAGAGACTAAGAGAGAAAAAGCGAAATAGAAATAGAGCTGGAGAGAAAAAGAGAGGGACAGAAAGATAGAGTGGGGGAGAGCGGAAGAGAGACAGAAATAGATAAGAGAAAAAGAGAGAGACAGAAAAATCGAGTGGGAGAGAGTGGGAGAGAGATCTATTTTTAGGATTATTGTTGCTGTTAATATAATTTCTTCTTTGTCTGTCTTTTTGCACATGCTTTGACTAATCTAAACACTGGATTCCCATGCCAATAAAGCTTTTTGAATTGAATTTTTGAATTTAATTAGAGAATGAGATTGAATAGGCAAAGAAATAAAGAGAGAAAAACATTTGAACAAAAGTCTTCCATATATTAGGGAAAAAACCGAAAGCAAATATGAGATTGGTTTCATCTCATTACCCAGAGACAGACACACAGCTGACCAATCAGCTTTCAGAACAACCAGGCACACACACACACCACTGTCTACTCAGACATACAGACAGTCGCCATGAGTCCTATTCATTTATCCATTGACTGGTAGACAAACAAACAGACAGTTCAGCCAACCAGAAAGCCAGAAAATGAAATAGAGAGACAAGCAAACTAACATCCTTTGGGACAAAAACAAAAGCCAAACCTTGGCTACGATACACATGAGTTATTGACAAACGCGCCTGCCAGTCCAGAGGGTTTGTTTTCATGTATAGCGACGGTTCAGAAAAAACTCTTGCTAGGTTTCATAGATGAAACAACCCTGGCACCCTCTCGCAGGTAAAACCCTGTTAAAACAGCTGAGCTCTGTAGCTCTGATTGTATTCCTGTGATGTGAGAGATGGGACTCTTAATAAGAAGGCCTTACAGTGTCAGTTGGAAACAGTTGCTTTCATACCAAAGATGGCTGTGGTGCTAAGGGACTTTCATTAGGGAGACATGATAGTCTAGTGGCTAGGAACTCCTGGGTTCGACCCCTAGATGAAAGGTACTGGGTTCAAGCCCCAAGGTCTGTAGTCTACCTGTAGGCATCCTTGAGCAAGTTGCCCCCTAATCCCTACCTGCTCATTAATAACATATATCTGAATTCACTGTAAATCGCTTTTAATGAAAGCCTCTGCTAAATAAATGAAGTATGGCTTAAGTTTAACAAAAGGCAAAAACAAATACAACTAAAATTAGTACTTGAGTCCATACCTTGAATATGGATACTTATTTTGGAATTTTTGTTGTATTTTATTCATTCTCTTTCTTGAGTACTCGTAGTGAGATTTACCAGGAGCTTAACAGCAGGTGAGACTCACACAGTTGAAGGCGTTGCCTTCAACCTTCGTTGTGTAACACAGTTACACAACGAAGGTCAATCAACACAATCAAATATTCACTGATTTAAATATGCTTTCCTGTTCAACAAATGTATTCAAAAGTTAAGTTAAATTAAAACTGTTATTTTAGAAGACGTTTTGCTGTAATGAAAGCAACCTGGCACAATCTCCATTATCAACTGTTACTGGCCATAGATGTCTTGTAAAGTCGTGGACAGGATTAAAGCTCAGCAATATTTATAAATATTTATTCATACTCAAATGTTGGTATATAAGACACTTAAACTTTACATCATACTGTATATGCATTTTTTATATTTGTCAGAGGCTTTAATGATAGGAAGTAGCAATAACCTAAGACCTAACTACACACAGAATCACCTTCTCACCAACTACATCCTACTGCTATTTAAATAGTAAATAAAAAGAAACAGTCTAAAAAGTAATTGCTGAAAACATGTGAAAAGACTGTATAACCATTTAATGTTGAATTGTGGAGTTAAAACGTTTTTCAATTTTTAACAATTTTCGTGTTCAGGATTTTATGGGCGGGGCTTAAAGGGTACATGATGACATAACGCGCTACCCACTAGCGGCGCCAGGAATTTGATTGTGGGTGGCCCTCCAGAAAACTGGATGGGCCAAAAAAAAAAACCGGTTCCTACGGAAGCCGAGTACGGGCCGTGGTTGCTCCTAATTTTTTAGGCCTGTTTTCTTGTGATAACGACTTAATTATCTCACTATCTCGAGATAGCAAATTCATGGTTTTGCCGAGATCGCAACTTGACTTCCCCATTGATGTTCTTACAGCATGGGTCGGGAACGTGGGGCTCGCGAGCCCCCAATGGCTCTTTTGCCGACGGCCGGGGCTCTCGGACGAAATTAGTTGAGGAAAAAAAAAAAATGTAATCAAGGAATCAGACTGTCTACCCTAATATAATGCTAAAATAACAGTCAATACTAGGGGAGAGCTGTGTCGATTGAAACACGTCATTACATTCGGAGAAAACCGTATTTTTTTTAATCAACCCGACTCTCCCAACACGCACACTCCCAACACCCCCCCCTCGTCAACAATCGCGCAGCACCCCCCCCCACCCCCCCTTCGTCAACAACCGCTGGGGGCACAAAAAAAATATTTGCACCGGGGCCTATCATGTTGTTACGCCAGTGGAAACGATGCAATGTTAAACGCCACTTCGGCACTCACCATGCACAATTTGCAGCAACATATCCTATGTAAGTTAAATATCCAAACTTTTGCTTGTAACCGTCTTTATGTGGCTCTTCTGAGATTTTTTTGTTTTGTTTTTTGTAAAAGTGGCTCTCAAGGCAAAAAAGGTTCCCGACCCCTGTCTTACAGTAAGAATTGACAATGTCAGAAGGAGAGACCACGATTTTACTTTAATCAAGGAAGGACTGACACAAGCCGAAATGGCATTGTGTCTTTCTATTATGGACAACATTCATATAAGTCTTCATCAGTTAAGAAGAAGACTAGCCAGACTCCAACTTTATAAGCGAGTTTGCTTAAGTGAGCCTGACGCAATTTTCCGCTTCATTGCGAACCAGATCCGAGGCCCTGGCCGGCTTCATGGCTGATGTTGGAGTGGTGTGGAGCTGCCGGGTTGGTGTTACTAGACACGCAACATAATTAAGTTGTGATCCCGAGATAACGGGCCTACAAAATGATAAGCAATCACGGCCGTTCTCGGCTTCCGTAGGAACCCCTTTATCTCTGTTTCAGCGCTTTTTCTGCGGCATTGAGGACAGCGACTCACCCCGGATTTCCACCGGGGATGTGAGCGTTGCGTTACGGCTGTGTCACGTTACGGCTGCGTCGCGTTACGGCTGCGTCCTCTGCCCTGCGTCAATTTCCACCGGACGCGTTATGGCAGCGTAGCGCTGCGAGGCGGCTGGATTCGCAGGATCACGCGAGAACTACAAGACCACGCGAGAATCAGGAGACCACGCGATAATTTGTGGATGTCAAAATAGAACAAACAAATAGAAGGTTACTTTGCCTTTCCGAAGTTGACTTGCAGTTGCTTTGTCTGTCAGAAGTTGATTTGCTGTTGATTTGGTTGTTTTTCCTAGATTTGTGTGCTTCTACCATGAGTTGGTAGGCTGTATAGTAAATGTTTACTTTTTTGTCTGGTTTAATTGTATTTAGTGGTGTTTATTGTTGTTATGTCCTAATGTGTTGTGCTGTAGCCTATAGACAAAGTCAGTTATAAACGACAACTATGTTTTTATTTTGAAAATTGACTGGATGCTCTATGGCTTTTACTATTTCACTTCCTGGAGGTCTCGTCCCCGGTGGAAATCCGGGGTCAGTAGCCTACCTGTGAGGTTTGGCTACGGGAGGACGTGATGGGGAGAGGGGTGGGGTAGAAGCCGCTGATTGGCTGAGAAGCTTTCACTCAAAGCTTTCCTCAGGCTGCTTATTGGATGAACAGCTAGAATGAAAATCACTCACTACTCACTAGAGTGATAGCTCAAGATGGGTGGGCCTTAAATGGGTGGGCCCAGGCCCACCCGGGCCCAATAGTAGCGCCGCGGGTGGTGCTACCCCTCAGCATTGCCCCGCCCCTAACAACCAGAGTCTTGTCTCAGGAAGCTTGTCACGCTCAATTACGAGTTTGACAGTTATTAGTTTGATAGTTATTATTTGACAGTTGAGAGGCCCCACCCCCCATGCGCAAATGGCGTGGTTTAGCATCTTCAGCGGACATGCCCCCAGCGTCTCAGAGCTGAGAATAATGCTTATTTTTAAAAGGTTTTGAATCCTAATTTTATATACATGGCGACTTTTTTAATCATTCAAATTTGGCTGGGTGGTTAATGACACATTTTTCTATAGTGTGATAAACTCTAAACACATATTTCCCTTTGCTTTACACAGTCTTTAACACTTATGCTAGCTTCCATTAACACTAGCAGGTTTGAGCGCGCATGTGCGAGCGGGAGAGAGAGAGAGAGAGAGAGAGCAAGAGAGAGAGAGAGCCAGAGAGAGAGAGAGCCAGAGAGAGAGACAGTCTGTTGTCGGGTCTGTCAATCATAATGACAGCAGATGCCTTGGCAACTCTCCAAACTGAGACAGAGTTCGGAACGCTCCATGTTTGTTTTTTTACATCACTATTTTTTTCTGACAGGTAGTATATACCTGTCACCATGGCAACACAAACACAATCAAGCAACACCACAAGCTCCAAGAGAGATGGGAGTAAAGGGAAGAGGACATGAGGGGAGAAGAGAGATAAGAAGAGGAGAGAGATGGTGTGACAGGCGAAGACAAGAGACAAGAAGAGAGTATTTGAGAGCAGAGGAGAAGACGTGCATGAGAGAAGAGGACAGGAGATGAAAAGAGGGAACAGAAGAGGAGGGAAGAGAATCACATACTATTAGAGGATTCATGTTTCCACTCTTTCTATCTCTCCTCTTATTCTCCCTCTCTCTCTGTGTTTCTGTCTTTCCCTCACATGCTGTCCATCTCTCACCTCTCATTCCCCTATCACCTCCTCCCCTTTCTCCCCTGGGGCCACCTCCTCCCCTCTCTCCTGGGAGCAGCTGAGCTAACCAATTAAAGACCCTCCAGAGCTCTCAGAAGATGGACGCACTCATAGTGTTGTGGTGAAGACTGTGGTGCCATTTACTTGCCTTTGTGTAAGGTGGTAAAAGGGAGCGTCCATTAAATTAGCCTACACTTAATCTAGGTAGGCTCATCAATAAAGAGACAACTGGTGAAACACATTGTGAAGAAAGGTCAGGCCTGTAGCCGATATTCTGTGGAAAGAGATTAGTGGAGTGTCAGAAGCAGATGTTAAAGGGAGGTGTAGGAGACCAGAAAGTGACAGAAGTGTTGCCCAGCAACCTTTTTGGTGTGTTGGAATCACAACCCTACATGCGTGTTCACCAAGAACTTGAGAGCTGTCAAATTGAAATGATGAGGATTTCAGGAGTTTCCGGGGAAACATTCATTATTTATGTCTGAATTCCTGTTTATTTTTATGCATTGAACAATTAACTTAAATGTGCTGTAGACAAGTTTTTTGTTTTAACGTATCAATATGAAGTAAATGTTGCTTGCACAGTGTAATGGCTACAGAATAATGACACCATCGGCATTTAGATTGGTTCCCTTATCTTCCCTATACGCCTGCTTTCACTCTGCAGCTCTGTCTGCCACCGGGTACGATCACCCAGGAAAAATTAAGGTCCCCTTACGGCACAAAGAAAACGTGTCAACCATTGCACGTGCAACCAAACCAGGAGGAATAGTGCTTTTGTTTATCCGGTAGATATCGCTAGCTATCCCCATTAGCTATCCCCAGTAGTGGAAATGACGGTGGAACAACCGAAGTAAAGCCAATCTGATGACACTACTTATATCTGCGTACACTACGTTTTAGCATAGAGTATACTACCTGAATAAACTTTATGTCGCGACATGCCAGGTGATCCAGTCAGCCTACCAACCCAGTTCGCTTTTCTCAACACATACTAAAGAATTTGTATCTGCTTTCATGTCTCCATTATAGACTAAATTAATTAATAAACTGACAGTTTTCCTCCTAATGTTTTCTTCTACTCCCCCCTCCAACCGGACGCCAACCCCTGCTGGCGCTACTTGTTTATGCGAAGCAATACTCAAACTATGGTATTACTATGCAATGCACATCATTACAATAGCTTTTGCCTGTTCCCAAATAAAATGATGCCAATTTCACTTTACCTCCTCAGTGAACATGCCTTTTTCGTTATTATTTCCAAAGTGTTGATGGTTTCTTTCGCAGAGATTTCCAAACTACTGTGCGTCTTGTGTTGTTTGTGGTCGCTAGCAGTGGCGTAACTATCGGTAAGCAGGTACTCCAGTCGCTTACGGGCCCCAGCCAATCAGGGGGCCCGTCAGCTTTCAGTGAGGACCGCCCACAACTATGAATCGAATTTGGGGCGCCGTCACCAGTGTTTTTTGGTGCCCCCCCCCCCCCCCCCCCCAACAAAATGTTCCGCTAGCACCCCCCCCCCCCCCCCCCCCCCCGCCGTCAACAATCGCGCACCCCGTAATGTTTATGGCGGCGTGACGCATTGTAGTCTATAGGAGGGCCCGTCTTGATCATCCTGCTTACGGGCCCGTCGTTGGCTTGTTACGCCACTGGTGGCTCTGAGGAAACTGGAAAGCGATCCGTTTTGTCTTTGCGACAGCGGCACAAAAATAATACCACTTTGAAATGCTAGGGTTGGAAAAGTTGAAAAGTTGTCAGACCTTTTAAATCCCATTTAACCAAACAAAGAATTAGTACACAAATCTAGAATCCACCTAGCATCTGGCATCAACATCATAGATATTTAAACTGCAGCAATCAATGCTTTCAAATGCAATGTGTTTCTTACCTATAATAGCCTAGCCTGTGATATCATGTGATAGCCTAGCCTGTGCAACATAATGTAACAAAGTGTTTGTTGGACCAGAGAAATACCGCAAACAGGTAATGTAATAAGTGAAATGTCGTATGGATTTCAAGTCAGAGAAATACAACACGGTCCTTCATCAGGTGACCGCGACGGTGTTAATCATAACTCACACTTGGTAACGGGTAACCAATGGAGTTGTTGAAAGAGATACAGAAGGCTATGATAATTGATAGCTTCTATAATAACCACAGGAACTCGACAGACTATTAATTGAGCGGTTTATGCCATATGATCAATCAAAATGATCAAATCCATACACAGTAAGCTGATTATTAATTTTAGTTGTTAGAGGGAAACAGAGACATATTGACATATCCCGCAACAAGTTGACAAACACGCAATACAAAACACGTACACATGAAAACACACATCTATACACACACACACACAGCAGGCAAAGTCTGAAGTCTGAAATGTCAAAACTCTGCTGATTCACAAGTGTGAACATATACATCAACACCCACACACACACACACACATACACACACACACACACACACACACACACACACACACACACACACACATACACGCACACACACCATACCATACATCAACATCCACACACAAACATTATACCATACACACACACTATCACACACCATACACATACACAGAAACCCCCCCGCCCCCCCCAACACGAACAACCACTCCCACACACTCCAACACACACCCACACACAAAGTCATCCAATTGCTCTCACCTCTGACAGTTGCTAAGCAACAGCACACATCCAAAGATTGTTTACAAAGCCCACAGTCAGGAGGATCATCTCTGATGGGAGCAGGGACGAGATGACACCTCCCGCCCCCCTCTCCCCCATCACCACCCCCATCATCCATCCATTCATCCATCCATCTTTATGTCCACGGACAGCAGAGATTGAACCGAGGACATTTGGGCGGGGAGACGAATGCCTAAGAATCACTGTGACCCCCAAAAGCCCATAGTAGTACATTTATATTTACATTTAGGGCATTTAGCAGACGCTTTTGTCCAAAGCGACTTACAATAAGTTTGTCAGTAGAAAACTATTAAATTATAACTACTAAACAATATATCACTGTCGGTAGAGCCAATATGTCAACAGAACAAGTTTCTAAGTGCATCATATTTGCTAGGCTTAGCTATGCTTTCTGGTATACAGCATGGATAGCTAGCGTAAGATGCTATACGATGCGTATAGCATCTAGTACTATTTAAATTACTATTTAGTACATGATATGAAACTGTTCTATATTCATATTACTTGTTGGTGAACGTGTTTAAGACTTTAACTCACATGACGGCGTTGATTCCAGACAGCTGTTGGAACATCTGCAGACCGCATCCCACCAGCAGAGCACGACGCACCGGGGCGTAGGTCATCATCCTCCACAGCACCGGACCCTCTGGAACACACACACACACACACACACACACATATATATAAACAAACACCTGCAAAATACATACAATGTATTTTGCAAAAGCACACACTTAAAATATAAGTTAGTCTAAACATACTCAAGTCCAAATGATCACAGAAGGAACGTATGAAGTAATACCTACATGATGATTCTGAAATGTATAGTGAACCACTGTGGCTCAACCCATCATCTGCAGTGTGATATCCAGCCCTGAACTTATCTTCGCCTGAAAACAGACAGTTTTCAGTGGGCGTTCCCTTGTCCTGGCTCTGTGAAATGGCCCCATGCACTGATTGGCTATTGCACGGCGCCGGGAGATGAAGGATGTAAAACGAGACATGACAAAGTGAACTGTTGAAAAATCATAGACAACTTTACTCCACCTGTGCTTCTGCTTATGTTTCTTGCTTACGTTTCTCGTTTCTATCTTGAAACTGCTTCAGTGTGGTGCAGACTCGCATCACCTTGTTGGCTAGCAGTGCAGGAAGATATTCTTACATGATACTTCTTTTTTCTGTGAATAGTCATAAAATAATTTCATACAAGTACTCAAATGTGGAAATAACTTGAAATGCACATCTCTGGTGAGCATAAAACCAAACCGCTGTATTCAGAGGAAGTGATGCATTCATGACTGACAACATTTCCATAGTGCTAACTTGGTGGAATACGATTGGTTGCTCCCCAAGGAACAGACTAGTGGACTTTTATTGGATTAGCCAATAGGAAATCAGCCTGGCCTGAGCCACCGAGAGAATGGTGAAGATCTAATGAAGGCTAACAGAGATAAATATAGAGAAGCACACACACACACACACACACGTGCGCGCCAGGAATAGCTTGATTTCCACTATTAAGCTAATCAGTTGAGCTGCTCTGAGCTAGCAACATCACAAAGCAACCAGTCTGATGAACTCTCTAGAGAGAAGAAGGGAGGATGAGGGAGCGGGTGGGATAAAGAGAGAAGGGGAGAGCTAGAGAAGGGGGGAGAGAGAAGGAGAGGAAAGGGTAGAGAAGGAGACGTCAGAGAGAAGGGGAGGAGAGACATGGAGAGAGATAAAGTGGTTGGTTATCAAGAGGGGAGAAGATAGAGAAGATAGACAGAGTGAGTGAGTGAGTGAGAGGGGAGTGGAGAGATGGCACCACATCCACTCTCCTTTCCAGGTCCCTCAGCCAGGCGCATGATTGGCTGGGCCATCGAACATCAGCCAATCACAGAACAAAGAGGCCTAATGAGGTGGGACAATGGACCTGATGCACAGCTGCTTCTAATGGAAGAATGATTCCATCCAGCTAACAATCTTTCTGTTCATCATGCATCCATCCATCCATCATCCTTCTGTAAACCATCAATTTCAATCAATTCGTCAATCAATCAATCAATTGATCAAGCCGTTCTTTTTTTGTTATTGTCAACCAATCTTGTTTGCTTTGCAGTTTATACAGAGACACATAGAGACACAGAGACACATAGAGACAGAGACTCATAGAAACACAGACACATAGCGACACAGAAACACAGAGACACATAGAAACACAGAGACACATAGAGACAGAGACACAGAGACACATAGAGACACAGAGACACATAGAGACAGAGACACAGAGACACATAGAGACACAGAGACACATAGACACAGACACATAGAGACACAGAGACTCATAGAAACACATAGAGACACAGAAACACAGAGACACATAGAAACACAAAGACACATAGAGACAGAGACACAAAGACACATAGAGACACAGAGACACAGAGACACAGATACACATAGAGACACAGAGACACATAGAGACACAGAGACACAGAAACACATAGAGACACAGAGACTCATAGAGACACAGAGACACATAAAAACAGAAGACACATAGAGACACAGAGACACAGAGACACAGATACACATAGAGACACAGAGACACATAGAGACACAGAGACACATAGAGACACAGAGACACAGATACACATAGAGACATAGACCCATAGACACAGACACATAGAGACTGAGACACATAGAAACACAAAGACACATAAAGACACATAGAGACACAGAGACACAGAGAGCCAGTCGTTCTTTTTTGTTATTGTCAAACTGTTCTCATCGATCTTGTTTGCTTTGCTGTTTACACACAGACACATAAAAACACACAGACGCATAGAAACACAGAAACACAGAAACACAGAGACACATAGAAACACAGAGACACATAGAAACACAGAGACACAGAGACACATAGAGACACAGAGACACATAGAAACACAGAGACACATAGAAACACAGAAACACATAGAAACACAGAAACACAGAGACACATAGAAACACAGAGACACATAGAAACACAGAAACACAGAGACACATAGAAACACAGAGACACATAGAGACACAGAAACACAGAGACACATAGAAACACAGAGACACATAGAAACACAGAGACACATAGAAACACAGAGACACATAGAAACATAGAAACACAGAGACACATAGAGACACAGAGACACATAGAAACACAGAGACACAGAAACACAGAGACACATAGAAACACAGAGACACATAGAAACACAGAAACACAGTGACACATAGAAACACAGAGACACATAGAAACACAGAGACACAGAGACACATAGAAACACAGAGACACATAGAAACACAGAGACACATAGAAACACATGACACATAGAAACACAGAAACACAGAGACACATAGAGACACAGAGACACATAGAAACACAGAGACACATAGAAACACAGAGACACATAGAAACACAGAGACACATAGAAACACAGAAACACAGAGACACATAGAAACACAGAGACACATAGAAACACAGAGACACATAGAGACACAGAAACACAGAGACACATAGAAACACAGAGACACATAGAAACACAGAAACACAGAGACACATAGAAACACAGAGACACATAGAAACACAGAGACACATAGAAACATAGAAACACAGAGACACATAGAGACACAGAGACACATAGAAACACAGAGACACATAGAAACACAGAGATACATAGAAACACAGAAACACAGAGACACATAGAAACACAGAGACACATAGAAACACAGAGACACATAGAAACAGAGACACAGAGACACAGAAACACAGAGACACATAGAAACACAGAGACACATAGAAACACAGAGACACATAGAAACACAGAGACACATAGAAACACAGAGACACAGAGACACAGAAACACAGAGACACATAGAAACACAGAGACACATAGAAACACAGAAACACAGAAACACAGAGACACATAGAAACACAGAGACACAGAAACACAGAGACACATAGAAACACAGAGACACAGAAACACAGAGACACATAGAAACACAGAGACACATAGAAACACAGAAACATAGAAACACAGAGACACATAGAAACACAGAGACACAGAAACACAGAGACACATAGAAACACAGAGACACATAGAGACACAGAAACACAGAGACACATAGAAACACAGAGACACATAGAAACACAGAGACACAGAGACACATAGAAACACAGAGACACATAGAAACACAGAAACACAGAGACACATAGAAACACAGAGACACATAGAAACACAGAGACACATAGAAACATAGAAACACAGAGACACATAGAGACACAGAGACACATAGAAACACAGAGACACATAGAAACACAGAGACACAGAAACACAGAGACACAGAGACACATAGAAACACAGAGAAACATAGAAACACAGAGACACATAGAAACACAGAGACACAGAGACACAGTGTTGGAGCCATATTGAAGTTTATTTGAGTGTGCCTTTTTGTAATTTATGTTTAGATACTTATTTAGACCTGATCACGCTTACCTGATGACACCTTGATGACGTGGGGCGTGACCCCTCCCCTTGACGTGCCCTAGTGGTGCGAAATGTAGTTCAAGCTCAAGGTGCTCAGCAGGTGAGCGCGAGTGAAAGGAAATAGTTTTCGAACGCATAGTGTAGGCATGTTTATTCGCATAATATTTATCTTTTGTTTGAATAATTCTGTTGAAAGTCAACCGGACTGGGAAATAAATCATTTTGGATTTTACTTTACTCTCCGTGCGTGCTTTTCATGGAATGCGCGTCGGACTACTCACTCGCTCGCCTCGTGTGGCTGTTAAAACTCGATTAGAAATAGCCGCTACAATTGTCGAAAACTAACCAAAGATCGACGCAACAACAAGGAAGGACTACAAAGTGGATTACGTACTTCTCTCTTTGTGGATTATATCGATGCATGGACTGAACGTTTGCTGTTTGCACCGAAGTTGGACACGGCCGGCGTGAAGGAAACATCGGGTCGTGAGTAAATGAATGGACACTTGCAAACAATATTCATTGACACATGTTAACGTCAACATTGACGAACACATGTAGATAATATTGACGGACAAACAGCAAAGCTTTCTTGATCTCTGTTTGATACACGGACTGTAAACAGTTTGAATTAACGTTAAGATGACTGACGTGGAGGCCCAGAGCGCTGCGGAAGCAGAGACACTTTTAAAGTCACTCATGGCAACGCAAAGAGGTAAATTGGGAGCTTGCACTTGAAAGACGAACGAGATTAAAGCCCTGCTTATCGAAAATGGAGATGTTGGCAAGGTAGAGCAGCTCACGAAAGACTTGTTATCAGGTATTGAGGACTTTAAAGCAGTGCATACAAAAGTGCAAGATCTTCTTGCTGGTGAAGAAAAGGAAGATGATAATGTGGATTGGTTTGAGCCACGAATTATGAACTTTAACTATTTTATGAAGGATGTTGAAAGCTGGAGAACGAAACAGCACAATTTACAAGCTATTGTTGAATCAAAGGATAGCATATCCATGGTTGGCTCCTCTTCCTCCTCTGTTAAGGTAGCCGCAGCTGAAAAGGCCGCACTGGAGGCACGCTTCGAAGTTTTACCAGCGCTGCATGCGTTGAAGATGGAGGAGGTAGCGTTACAAGCCAAAATGGAGCAATTAGAGCTAAAGGCACAGCTAGATGCTGCTGATGCTAGATTGAAAATGTTGAGTGAAGATTCTGAACAGCCTGGCGATGCAATGAACGAATATTATGATAAAAGTCAGCCTCGTAGTGTTGAAAACACTCTTGCTGAAACATCTGCTATTGAATACGCTCCTGTTGCCACAGTGCCCAAAACACCGTTACAGAAAGCTGTCAAGCATATAGCAGGTGAGCAGGCAGCCGCTACTACATCTAGCCCTCACATTACCTCCAGTGGTGAATATGCTGAAAATAATTTGAGCGTTTCCATGCTACAGACTCAACATGAGATCACTGAACTTATGTTAAGACAGCAAAATCTTTCTTTATTGCCTCAAAGGGAAGTGCCAGTATTTAATGGAGATCCATTATCGTACCAGTCGTTTGTACATGCATTCAAGTACTTGATTGAAGACAAGACGAACAGTTTCCAGGATAGGCTTTATTTCTTGGAGCAGTTTACATCAGGAAAGCCCAAAGACCTGGTGCGTAGCTGCATGCATATGGACCCTCGTAGAGGCTACACTGAAGCCAAAAGGTTGATTGAAAGACATTTCGGTGATGAAATGAAAATTGCCTATCTTGCTTATCTTGAAAAGGCTTTGAACTGGTCATTTGTAAAACCCGAGGACGGAACCGCATTACATGCATATGCCTTGTATCTGAGGGAATGTTATAATGCTATGCAAGACTTGGAGTACCTGGATGAATTGAATGTTGCTTCAAACTTGAAACTGCTGGTGTTTAAAATTCCATACAAACTTTGTGAAAGATGGCGAACTCTAGTGTATGGCTGTGCCCAGAAGAACACGCGCATTAAATTCAGCCACCTGGTAGAATTCCTAGAGACCCAGTCTTACATGTTGTTACATCCGGTATTCGGAGATATCAAAGATCCCTCTCCAGTTAAAGGCGTAGCACTGAAATCTAGAGTGTCCAGCTCAGAGACACTAAAAAAGAGTTTTGCAACCTCTGTGACCTCACCTGAAGAACTAAAACCCAGACAACCATCTACATCGCCCCAGCAGAGTACCACCCAAGCTAGTGTCTTGCCTGTATGTAGTTTTTGTGAGAATGCACATTCTGTCACAGACTGTAAAAGCTTTGCCTCCAAGGCGCATGATCAGAAAGTTGAACATCTGAAGAAGAACGGTCACTGTAGACTGTACCAAAAGAATGGAATGCCAAATTTGCAAAAGGAGACATCCTACACTGCTGCATATTGGTAGTATCAACCCCAAGCAGCAGACCTCACTAAAATCCACCACCTCGAAGGAAGCCTCTGTCGAGAGTGCTCTGATTTCAGCTAATCATGCAACAGGGGCCAGTAATGACTGTGCTATGGCTGTCGTTCCGGTTCAGATTAAAGCTGTAAAAGGAAGTAAGATCATCCAAACCTACGCCTTTCTTGACCCAGGCAGCTCTGCAACATTCTGCACTGAACACCTGATGAACCAGCTGAACTCCAGAGGGCGAAGGACTGAGATTATCTTGAAAACCATGGGGCAAGAAAGACCTGTGAAATGCTACGAGCTCACAGGACTGGAGGTTGGTAGCATAGATGGTAATGCGTATATTGATCTACCAAAAGTGTACACACAAACAACCATCCCAGTCTCAAAAGGCAATCTGCTGACTCAACAAGACCTGAGAAAATGGCCATATTTGAGTGAAATCAAACTGCAAGAAATTGATGCCGAAATTGAGTTGTTGATTGGAATCAATGTTCCGAAAGTAATGGAACCTTGGAAGATAATCCAAAGCCAAGGAAATGGACTGTATGCGGTTAAAACTCTCTTCGGATGGGTGGTCAATGGCCCACTCAGTAGTACTGCTACGGAGGAGACCGGAACAAAGATTGTGACAACCAATCGCATCTCACTGGAGAACCTCAAAGAACTGCTAGTGAAACAGTACAATCATGATTTCCCTGAAACGGACTACAAGGAAAAACTAGAGATGTCTGTTGAGGACAAAATGTTCATGGACATGGCAACAAATTCACTCGTTCTGAAAGATGGGCACTACTACTTACCGTTACCTTTTCGTGACAAAGATCTAACCTTGCCTGACAACTACAATCTGGCAGCACAGCGTGCATTAGGCCTGTCTAGAAGGCTAAAGAAGGATACCTTCACCTTCCGGGTAGCTGTAAAAAACAAAACCCCTAGCAGGCGTAACATCCTGTCTGTGGTGAGTTCCCTTTACGATCCACTTGGTATTCTCTCTCCCTTTACTCTCAAAGCTAAACAGATCCTGCAGAAACTCTGTCAGGACAAGTATGGATGGGACGACATCATTCCTGATGAAATAACTGGACCCTGGAAAAGATGGCTCACAGAATTGGACCAGATATGCAGATTCGAGATGGACAGGTGCATGAAGCCTGAGAACTTTGTTGTGAAGACTGCTGAGCTGCATCATTTCTGAGTCCGGATATGGAACTGTGAGTTATATCAGACTTACAGATAAGATGGGTAATGTTCATGTCGCCTTCATTCTTGGAAAATCCAGAGTAACTCCCATTTAACAGGTGACAATACCAAGACTGGAACTTGCAGCTGCAACACTGGCTGCGAAGGTTGACAGAATGTTACAGGAAGAGCTTCACATGGAACTGAACACTTCCACCTTTTGGACAGACAGTACAGTGGTACTGAAGTACATCCACAACCGAACAAAAAGATTCCATACCTACGTTGCGAACAGAGTTGCGGTGATCCACAACCTCTCCAAAGAACATCAGTGGAGGTACATCCGCTCTGAAGATAATCCAGCTGATGACTCATCACGTGGCTTGCATATAGAACCACTTCTGAATTCTACCAGGTGGCTCAATGCCCCCCTATTCCTGTCAAGGGATGAGGGTGAATGGCCTGGCATGCCGCAAGATCTCAGCCATATCCCTCCAGGTGACCCAGAGGTAAGGAATGATGTCACTGTGAACTCTGTCAATCTCAAGAATGATGCTGCTGCCACCACCACTTTAATTGAGTATTTCTCTTCTTGGAGGAAATTGCTGAAAGCTGTGGCATGGCTGCTCAAACTCAAGAGACTCCTGCTTCAAAGCTGCAAGAAGAGAGTCCTCAGGAACAAACAGATTGAGCCACAAGGCATAACTGTTGAAAACCTGGATGAAGCAGAAGAATCCATCATACGCTACGAACAACACCGTTACTTTGAGACAGAAATGAGACTCTTAACACTGGGCAAAGCAGTAAAAAGGGACAGCCCCGTATACAAACTTGATCCACTTATTGATAAGGGCATATTGAAGGTTGGAGGACGGATGAGTAAGTCACCTATTCCAAGGAGTCTGAAGAACCCGGTCATCCTTCCTAAAGACTTGCATGTAACTAAGTTGATCCTGCGACATATCCATCAGCAAGTTGGACATTCAGGAAGAAATTACATGCTCTCAAGTGGACCCAACCGCACCAAGAAACTCCTGGCCACTTGGTCGGGTAGAGAAGCCCCTGCCTGGGTCCAAAGGTCTGGTCCGCAGTGTGCTGGTGAGAACTAAGACCAGCGTGCTGCAGAGGCCCATCAACAAGCTCTGCTTGCTGCTTGAAGCTGAGTAATCAGCTTAAGAGTTTGACTCAGTCAGACTCACAACATGGCCTGTTGATACGCACGCTACATAAACTGACAAACCTGAACATATCATTGCGTGCCCACACATCACTACATACATGTACATTCATGGACTTTTTCACCTCTGCACCACATCTACATTCATTGTTTGCACATACTTGGACTTTGACACTTTTGCACTACACTTACATTGGACTTCAACTTCTTTTTTGAACTTTTTCGAACTTTTTTTGACCATTTAAAGGACTGCGAATACACAAAATTGTTAAAAAGAAAAAAGGGGAAAACCAAATGTGAACTTATGTTTATTGATTGATATTGACTAATGTACATTGTTCAAGGAACATTAGAAGGATTATGGTACTTACTAGTTATGGCTCCCCTTTGAATTTTATTATTTGTAATTGTCTTGCGGTAGCCTAGACAATTAGGGGCCAGTGTGTTGGAGCCATATTGAAGTTTATTTGAGTGTGCCTTTTTGTAATTTATGTTTAGATACTTATTTAGACCTGATCACGCTTACCTGATGACACCTTGATGACGTGGGGCGTGACCCCTCCCCTTGACGTGCCCTAGTGGTGCGAAATGTAGTTCAAGCTCAAGGTGCTCAGCAGGTGAGTGCGAGTGAAAGGAAATAGTTTTCGAACGCATAGTGTAGGCATGTTTATTCGCATAATATTTATCTTTTGTTTGAATAATTCTGTTGAAAGTCAACCGGACTGGGAAATAAATCATTTTGGATTTTACTTTACTCTCCGTGCGTGCTTTTCATGGAATGCGCGTCGGACTACTCACTCGCTCGCCTCGTGTGGCTGTTAAAACTCGATTAGAAATAGCCGCTACACAGAGACACATAGAAACACAGAGACACATAGAGACACAGAAACACGGAGACACATAGAAACACAGAGACACATAGAAACACAGAGACACAGAGACACATAGAAACACAGAGACACATAGAGACACATAGAAACACAGAGACACAGAAACACAGAGACACACAGAAACACAGAGACACATAGAAACACAGAAACACAGAGACACAGAAACACAGAGACACATAGAAACACAGAGACACAGAGACACATAGAAATACACAGACACATAGAAACACCGAGACACATAGAAATACACAGACGCATAGAAACAAAGAGACACATAGAGACACAGAGACACATAGAGACACAGAAACACAGTTAGACCGTACATCATCTCAGCTCGAGCCTGTAGGACAGGCAGCACATTTCACAATTTCTATTTCAACTGTTTTACTCTTCACTATTCATTCATTTAGCAGATTATTTAACTTACAGTGAATAGTGTCATTAAGGAGCAAGTATGAAGGTATATTTGGTGCAAAAGTCACGAGCACATTTAACTACAGATTTCGCATGCGCACACTAAAGTCACAAACGTGTAACTGTAAATTTGAAGTTGTATTTTTTTTTTCTATACCTTGTTAACACAAATCCTTGTTACGGGTTCACAAATCCTTGTTACAGGTACACAAATCCTATCCTGTGCATCACAACTTCCTGGCCTTATGCACTCAAGACTTTTGCCCCAAATGCACTGCAACGATTGGGGCAAAACACATTTGCACATCCGTGTTTCATAATCTGAGAACATGCACAACATTCGTGCATTTGTAAACCGTAAATTTGAAGTTGTACATATTTTCGTTTTACCTTGTTAACACAAAATAGGGCTACGGGTTCACAAATCCGTGTTACAGGTACACAAATCCTATCCTGTGCATCACAACTTTCAAGTGTCATGCCCTCAACACTTTCGCCCCAAATACACTGCAACGATTGGGGCAAAACACATTCGCACATCCGTGTTTCATAATCTGAGAACATGCACAACATTCGTGCATTTGTAAACCCAAATGTGAACTAATGCATCAGAAGTTGTGCATCTGTGAAATATTTTCTCATTATAAAATGGTATTAGATCGCTGTGGTCATTGAGCATTTTCTTGCACAACTACAAGTCAATTGATACAAGTGTTCGAATCTGCTTCTACGAGTTTGCAGCTGTTGTTTTCCGTACGGATACTTTTGCACCATATACACCACCTAGCGAGGTGCAAAACGGAGTTGTACTTGTGCACGCCGAGCGAATCGATCGAAAAGAAAACAAGGCGGCCGGATCTGGATCCTGGATCGCGCCCAGGCGTCGTCACCATAGCAACGGTCGCTGACACTCATGGGAACTGTAGTGTAAATTGACGCAACAATCCAATGAAATTACGATATTTCTCGGAAAAGAAGCATACATATTTCTTAGCGATGGCTACTACACAACACTGCTGTATCGTTAATGATCAGGAGTATACATTTATACTGTAGTATAGCGGCCCATGCTGCGGCCCGTCATGTATAAATGCAGGTACATCCATTTGGGTCGGACTAGGAGCATTCAGGGTCCTGGACCGGCCCACCACTGGACCGGCCACCCCCCCCGGACCGGACCGGCGGGGGGGAATGGGACCGGCCATCCTCCCGCCGCCGGTCCGGTCCGGGGAGGGGGGTGCTCCCAGTCCAGGGTCGGACCTGGACCCCCCCCCCCCCCCGACAAATGTGTTATCGATATTTAACGTAGCCTATTGAGGATACGTTTCAATTCAATGTAAATTATCCAAGAGGTAAATAAATAACGAAAAAGATGCTCAAGGGAAATATGCCTTAATGACAATAATGTGTTATATGTTGACATTTAACATATCTGGGATACGTTTCAACCAAACATAATCCTATAGGTAAATAAATGGCAAAAAATAGGCTGAGAACGAACGTATTTGCGATACGTTCAATGAAACGTAATCACGGACAAAATACGTTTTCAGACAAACGTAATTGAGAATGGTTGACCATCGCTACATTGCGCATGCGGAGCGGGAAGATATATAAAGAAATAAGTAAATTGTGTTTATTATTTCGTTTTGGTTTCATTGTTTATTATAATTTCCGTTTCGAGCTGAAAATAGGAAAACAAACACCATTATTCAATTGTTGGTGCATAAAGAAAAAACAGAAAAACGATATATTGACTCGTTTTTTCGTTTTTCGTTTGGATGAATGAATGGAATAATTAAATGATCGGATCATACACGGACCATATGAGCAGGGATGCCTGGGCGCGATCCAGGATCCAGATCCGGCCGCCTTGTTTTCTTTTCGATCGATTCGCTCGGCGTGCACAAGTACAACTCTGTTTTGCACCTCGCTAGGTGGTGTATATGGTGCAAAAGTATCCGTACGGAAAACAACAGCTGCAAACTCGTAGAAGCAGATTCGAACACTTGTATCAATTGACTTGTAGTTGTGCAAGAAAATGCTCAATGACCACAGCGATCTAATACCATTTTATAATGAGAAAATATTTCACAGATGCACAACTTCTGATGCATTAGTTCACATTTGGGTTTACAAATGCACGAATGTTGTGCATGTTCTCAGATTATGAAACACGGATGTGCGAATGTGTTTTGCCCCAATCGTTGCAGTGTATTTGGGGCGAAAGTGTTGAGGGCATGACACTTGCAAGTTGTGATGCACAGGATAGGATTTGTGTACCTGTAACACGGATTTGTGAACCCGTAGCCCTATTTTGTGTTAACAAGGTAAAACGAAAATATGTACAACTTCAAATTTACGGTTTACAAATGCACGAATGTTGTGCATGTTCTCAGATTATGAAACACGGATGTGCAAATGTGTTTTGCCCCAATCGTTGCAGTGCATTTGGGGCAAAAGTCTTGAGTGCATACGGCCAGGAAGTTGTGATGCACAGGATAGGATTTGTGTACCTGTAACAAGGATTTGTGAACCCGTAACAAGGATTTGTGTTAACAAGGTATAGAAAAAAAAAATACAACTTCAAATTTACAGTTACACGTTTGTGACTTTAGTGTGCGCATGCGAAATCTGTAGTTAAATGTGCTCGTGACTTTTGCACCAAATATACCTTCATAAGCAAGTAGGGGTTAGGGCATCAGCTCAAGGACGCCTCCAGGTGGATGCAGACATTGGGATCCAACCCAGAATCTAACATCTTGACTGTATGCACCTTACTAATAATATTCTGTAACAATATAAATAACATAAAGGGTCTGAAGAATCTGATCGAAACCATCCATTATTTTCTTCCATCCACTCATCCACTCATCCTCTCCTCGGGGACTGGTGTTCTGCTCTCTCTGGGTAATGACCTCGGCTACCACTTCATGCAATCAGTGCTGTTCTCTGATTGGCCGATGACCGTGGCCTGGTCCACTATATGCAGACGAGGGGAAGCGGCTGTTATTGTTGCTAGGAGACACACCCATGATAGGTAAACACACTAGCATCCACACAGTGGTGTAGGTTAGTTTGAACATTGGGGGCAGACACATTAAGATGGGGGCTGGGGGTCCTCCCTCAGGAAATTCACTTCATTTCCTGCATTCTGATGCATTTTTATGCACCAATGTGTGCCTTTTCTGCATGAATTTATGGTGGAAATGTCTTTATTTATGTAAAGGAAAACACAGCACCAGTTGACAATTCTAAATATAAGTAAGGGATAATCCACGACGAGGTGTGCATTTATCATGTAAATAATGCATGATGCAGGGGCTAAAAACCTCCCGACGCAAAGCGGAGGGATATTTTTCAAAAAAATAAAAATATAGCTCGCACTACTTTGTGTGTGCCTGTAAACAAGTGGCAAATGACCGGAGAAATATATATATCTGACTAATGCCTAATATCAGTTAACATGAGATTCATATGGAATGCAGACGTTACCTTATTACTCCAGTAAATAGAGACGATCTTAGTAACGACATGGCAACGTTACCTTATTACTCCAGGTAAATAGAGACGACCTTAGTAACGACATGGCAACGTTACCTTATTACTCCAGTAAATAGAGACGATCTTAGTAACGACATGGCAACGTTACCTTATTACTCCAGTAAATAGAGACGATCTTAGTAACGACATGGCAACGTTACCTTATAGCTCCAGTAAATAGAGACGATCTTAGTAACGACATGGCAACGTTACCTTATTACTCCAGTAAATAGAGACGATCTTAGCAACGACCTGGTAACGTTACCTTATTAGTTCAGTAAATAGAGACGATCTTAGTAACGACATGGCAACGTTACCTTATTACTCCAGTAAATAGAGACGATCTTAGTAACGACATGGCAACGTTACCTTATTACTCCAGTAAATAGAGACGATCTTAGTAACGACATGGCAACGTTACCTTATTACTTCAGTAAATAGAGACGATCTTAGTAACGACATGGCAACGTTACCTTACTCCAGTAAATAGAGACGATCTTAGTAATGACATGGCAACGTTACCTTATTACTCCAGTAAATAGAGACGATCTTAGTAACGACATGGCAACGTTACCTTATTACTCCAGTAAATAGAGACGATCTTAGTAACGACATGGCAACGTTACCTTATTACTCCAGTAAATAGAGACGATCTTAGTAACGACATGGCAACGTTACCTTATTACTCCAGTAAATAGAGACGATCTTAGTAACGACATGGCAACGTTACCTTATTACTTCAGTAAATAGAGACGATCTTAGTAACGACATGGCAACGTTACCTTTACTCCAGTAAATAGAGACGATCTTAGTAATGACATGGCAACGTTACCTTATTACTCCAGTAAATAGAGACGATCTTAGTAACGACATGGCAACGTTACCTTATTACTCCAGTAAATAGAGACGATCTTAGTAACGACATGGCAACGTTACCTTATTACTCCAGTAAATAGAGACGATCTTAGTAACGACATGGCAACGTTACCTTATTACTTCAGTAAATAGAGACGATCTTAGTAACGACATGGCAACGTTACCTTATTACTCCAGTAAATAGAGACGATCTTAGTAACGACATGGCAACGTTACCTTATTACTCCAGTAAATAGAGACGATCTTAGTAATGACATGGCAACGTTACCTTATTACTCCAGTAAATAGAGACGATCTTAGTAACGACATGGCAACGTTACCTAATTACTCCAGTAAATAGAGACGATCTTAGTAATGACATGGCAACGTTACCTTATTACTCCAGTAAATAGAGACAATCTTAGTACCGACATGGCAACAGGGAAGCTTTCTAAACGTAGTCCCCCCGAGTCCGATCCAAGTTGACAGTTACTAATGTTTCGTTCAGCGCACTCATTTTTAGACCGGTGATGAGGCTGCTTGCGTCATGGCCGTGGATGTATCGAAAAATAATGCATACCTCTCCAGCCAATCAGAATCGAGTATTCACCCGGGCAATGGTATAATGGAATATAATGCAGTAAGGCTCTCAGGCTGTCTGTATTGCTTTCAAATATTTATTCTCCTGTAGATCAACTTTTCTCATTTAATGTTATCCCTGCTGAGGGAACACACATGTAGGCATGATTTACTCTTCTGTCCTGTTGTGTCTTTTGTTTGGTGACGTAACCTCTTTAAATGTGCATGTGGCACCTATTAATGTCAATGATGACTTAATTAATTTTAATTAATTTATACTTTTGTGTTTCAGCAAGATTTCTGCTCATGTTCAAAACTTTCTGCACATTCAAAACATATCACACATATCTGTGCTTTGGGATGATTTTTAGGAATCATGTACATCTGCACTATGGTATCTATGCATCCACAGCATCTTAATCATCACCTGATCACACACGCAAGCACACACACTTGATTTTAAAAACAGATGGATTGATGGATGAAAGGGTTAGGGATGCAGGGTTAAAAAATAACACCTCCCACCAGCCAATTGTGGATAGATTTGATCATTTGGCAGGTAAAACAAATTCAGGGTTAAATATTAACAATTGCTTGGCCAGTAGATGTTTCATCTCTGGCAGATGATGGATGTATTGGATGTAAAACAATGGATGGATGTAAAACAAGAAGAAGAAATTATAATGTCTAAAGGGATGATAACAAAAGCAAGATTGAGAAAAATCTAATTAAAAAACTCACAAATAAATTGGCTGCTACCATAGCGACGGTGCCGGGTACACACAGACACACACACACACACATTATAAATTCTATTTCAAGTTCCAGCAACAGGTTATTGTGTGCACCGTCACACCCAGTCCTTACAACAGAACAAGGTTTCATTGCTTTACACTCCGAGGAACATAATTATCACATTTTAAGAGTCAAAATTCACAGCTGGACTGGGGAGAGGAGAGCGAGAGCGAGGAGTGTGTTGGGAGATAAAGTGGGGGGAATATACTGTATATATACTGTATATATATATATATATATATATATATATATATATATATATAGAGAGAGAGAGAGGGAGAGAGAGAGAGAGAGAGAGAGAGAGAGAGAGAGAGAGAGAGAGAATCAGATAAGATAGGAATAAAGTGTTGCATGAAAGAGACGAAGAGAGTGGAGAGATGTTTAAAACATGTTTCAGCAAATGTAAGCTGGAGACTTCATACGTGTGATGACATTTAGAAAGAAGACAGAGGGACAGAGGGTCATTCCATGTGATCGGAATCAGCAGCCAGACACAGACAGATAGACCGACGTATCACAATTTTGCTACTACACACAATACTGAAAGTAATGTGGGTTATACAGAGATTATGTGTATACAATAAAATATAAAATTCCATGTGTGTACATATATGCATATGTGTGTGCTTACATACATACATACATACATACATACATACATACATACATACATACATACATACATACATACATACATACAAACAAAGAGAGAGCGAGAGAGAGAGAGAGAGAGAGAGAGAGAGAGAGCGATGGCTAGAGATAGGAAGTGGTTAGTTATCGTGGAAGTAAGGAGAGCCCATCAAGACAGATATGCAATCACTCTCCTACTCCCCCTTCTCTCCACTTCTCTTTCTTCCATCTTCTTTTCTGTCCCCTCGCTCCTCTCTCTTCTCCTCCATCTTTCCTCTTCACCTTTCCTCCCTCCTATCCTTCTATCCTATCCTATAAGCAATACCATCTGTTCCACGGCAAATACATGAAATATGATTTTCCAAAACTAAATCTGAATCTGAAGGAAACCATACAACAGAGCCAGAGCACATTAAACCTGTTGGCCTTGTTGTTCGGCTTGTGTTAGACTTTTATATTTGTCTGTTAAAATTCAAAACAACTTTGGATTGGACAGATCTGAGCGACTCGGCTCAGCCAATCAGCCGTCGCTCTGCGTGGCTCCGCAGGAACCTTCTAGAACAGTGCGCCCGCCTGTTGAAAGGCCCCTTTCACAGTGATGTCACTTCATTTCCGCCTTTCCGTGAAGCAGTTTATCTGTATTTCCATTTTACGGTCGCACCGAAGAAAATTCCAATAGTATCTGTCTCAGGAATGCTCAACAACAGGTATAGTTAAGATTAATAATGTTTATGTATTTACAATCATTTTTTCTTTGTAACATTATTGATCATTTCCAATTCACCATTCTGTAACTGCCTTAGATGGTTGGGAAAGTAAACTAGCTAGCAGCAACAGGTAAAATACGCATTGCTGCCTGCCTGTGCTGTAACAAGTTTAATTACGCTTTACGGTAAGCATTTATTTGTACTTTACTTATACTTTAAAATGTATTTTTTAAATTCTACCAGATGTACAAGCGACTTGGTGAACTCCCATGTTTCGGAGCGGAAGTAAACATAACCCGTTTCGAGTCAGAACGGAACATGTCTGACGTCGTGTGAAAAAGGCCGATTAGACAGGCTTCAAGTAGCGCTGCACCCTGTCGTTTAGTCCTCTATAACCCCCCCCCCCCCCATAGACGACCACTCAAACCCCCCTAGACGACCACTCACAGACCATCGCCGGTGCACTCAGAGCCTCATTAAAAGCTGCTCACTTTTAAAAATCATGTTTCTAAAAATATATATATGGAAAAAAAAGGTTGGTGCTTTCTGTCCGTCCGTCTATATGTCCACCCATCTCCTCTCTTGTGAAATATTTCATTTATTTATCGAACGGTATTCAAGTTTTCATCTCTAGTATAATTATGTGTGTTCAAACTAAAGGGCTTTAAACCAAAAGTTTCTTTGTAGAGAAAATAAACAAATGACAGGCCGACCAAACAGAGGTCGCAAAACTTTAACCATTAATTACTAACTAAAACTAAGCTAAACAAAACTTACTGATGACAAGGCAGGTAAGGTCTTTAACAGGCTGACAAAGAAACAGATAAAAGGCACAAATGTCTGTCTGTCCTTCCATCTTTCTGTGTGTGTTTAACTGATTGTTCTCATCTCTGACAAAACCAGATACATGTAATGCCAATTATAATGGCAACACATTCTGCATTAGGAACCGCACGTCAGGGACATTAAATGAAGCATATGTTTTTTCTTAGCTATGCCCCAATTATAGTAAAAAAAATCCCCCAATCTCCCCAGCGTACCCTGCAGGCACACTGGAAAGACGCCCTAGACATGCTCCTTACCGACCTGTATCTGAATTCACAGTAAGTGGCTCTGAAAAGAAACATCTGATAAATTACTTAATAGTAAATACAAGTTCTGTATGAGGCTGGCAATTCACGTTGACGCAGACTGATGCGGTACAGCAGCAGATATCTCTAAAAACACACTCACACATTCATCTCTCTCTTTCTGGCATGAGGAAGAGGATGTAATCAGTGCTCATTGACTGCTGGAGATGGGAGTGCACTGAAGCAGCTTGTTGAGAACATCGACGCTCCTCCCCCCCCGCTTCAGAAGCATAAATACCAGAGTTTAGGTGACAGATGAGCACAACATACCCACAGCCCTCATCTATCAACTATTCCAAAACGGATAGTTCCGGTCCTTAATTCTGATTGGCTCGAAGCTGTCTTGAAGCGGTTAATAAACTATAAAATAAAACACACACCTGTGAGTGCATAACAATTCATTTTTAGTATTAATGCGCCTGTATGCTAGCCTGTGTTGCTTGGCAACCATTTTGCTGTCTTAAGGAACTATATTGCTTGGCGGAAGAATGATTTGTTTTCAATAAATGATCGCATTTTATGTTGCTGTGTGTTTATTCTATTGAAATCTTACTAGGTAGTCTATAGTAATCATTTTAGTAACCGTTTTATAAAAGGGTTAATCCCACATTTGCTCGAAAAACTTTGTACACATGCTTTACACATAGATTTATTCATACGCAACATTGATAAATGAGAGCCCAGGTGATGCTGTTACAATGCTGCCTTACATCCTTCTGGCTGTCCCTGGCAACCACACTTCAACCACCCAGCTCTGAAACCTCATATCATATACTTCATACACATTGTATATCCACATACTGTGGTAGTGGCAGGGAGCGGGGAGGGGGGTGATAATTGAAGGGAGATATCTTGCAGCCCACCGGCTGACACTCCTTATATGAGCCTTATGAGGAATTTCTGCTCCAAAGAGGCAAACCTGTGGATTGTTGAGCCATCAGGGCTTGTGGATAAAAGAGGGGGCAGGTTGCCCAAATGGGAGAGGAAGTACAGGGAGTTCCCATAGTGAGCTGAACTGCCTGGAAGAGAAGCGTGAGAAGTAACTATGTGATTACCCGTTGATGTCCCGATGCCATCGGCCTCCACCAATGACGAAGCCACCAGATGTCCCTGCAGGTTGCTGATGGCATGCTGGGCGGAGGAAAGTGGTCTTTCTCCTGTCACCCTGGAAAGAGCCAACGGAAAAGACACCACGGCACTCTTGGACTCCGGGAGTATCGTGACCCTGATCCAACCTGACTTTGTCTAGTCCCCGAACCTGACTGACACCGTGGCCATCCCGTGTATACACGGTGAGACTAAGAACTACTCCACTACCCTCCTCCACCTACAGACCACCAGGAGACAATACACGGGCCCAGTGAGAGTCGTCCCAAACCTGCCTGTGCTGGTCCTTATTAGGAGGGATTCCCAGATATTTCGACACCTGTGGGCCAGTATGTCCGGAGACAAGGGGAACTGAGGGGACCCAAAGGGAGGAGGACGGTGGAGAAGCGAAAGGGGGAGAAGGAGTGAGGCTCAAATGGGTGGATTACAGGAAGTGAATCACTAGGTGTCAACAGACCCCCACTTGGAGAGTGACTCAGAGGAAGCACGACGGGAGGAAGGTGAGGTGAGTCTGGGCGACCTGTTCCTGATGGACCATGAGGTGGCACCAGAGCCCGCCTCACGAGCGGGCCTGTTCGGGACGGCCAAACTGGAGGATCCCAACCTCGCTAGCGCTCTCCAGCAGTTGACGTGGTGGAGGGGAAGCCCATGGAGGGGGCAAGACAAATCCCATACCGCCATTTTTCCGTAAGAAATAAATTGTTGTATCAGTTTGTGAAGAAGAACGAAAAAATGTGTGGAGTTGTTGTTGGTGCACCATCCATTTGTCAAATCTGTCCTGCAGTTTGCGCACCCCCACCTTCTTGGGGCTCACCTCAGGGTGGAGAAGACCGGATCAAGGCACGATTCTACTGGCCTGGTGTGAAGAGACCCGTGGAGAATTACTGCCGCAGCTCCACGGAGTGCTAGTAGGTGGCGCCAAAACCACTTCAGCCCCTTAGTTCCCCTTCCTATTATTTCAGTCACTTTCAGCAGGATCGCTACCCAAGAGCACCGGAGGGCAACAAAATATCCTGGTGATACTGGATTATGCCACCAGGTACCCCGAAGCCATTCCCCTGCACACCATGGCTACCCGGATTGATGAACTGATAGAACGGATTATCAGCATGTTCTACCTGACAATGGTTATTGGCAGGTGCCCATAGTTTCGAGGCGTGGGAGAAAACCGTTTTCACCACTCCTGATGAGCTGTTCCACTTCAGGAAGCTGCCCTTTGCACAGCGCCCCACCCACCTTCCAGAGAATGATGGACCAGGTACGCCATCCACATCATGTGCGGCGGCATACATCAATGTATCGTCATCCACAGGGGCTAGTGGGAGACCCAGCTGAACCAGGTGAGTGCAGTATTGCAGGCCTTAAGGGGGGCAGGGCTAACAGCTAACCCAAGGAAATGTCGGCTCGGCCTGCAGGAGGCTGAGTACCTGGGGTACTCCATCGGGAGGGGATGTGTAAGACCCCAGGTAAAGAAAGTGGAGGTGATACGCGACTGGCCAAGCCCCCTCACCAAGAAGCAGGTATGCACATTTGTGGGGTTAAAGAGTTACTACCGGAGGTTTATTCCCCACTTTGCCTCCCAAGCCAGCACCCTGACGGATCTGACCAGGAGCCATCTGCCTGCCAAGGTCCTTCCAGGACCTAAAGGGAGCAGTGGGTTCTGGACCCGTGCTGGTAACCCTAGACTTCTTCAAACCACTGGTGTTGCAGACCGATGCGTCTGAAACAGGGGTGGTGGCCATCCTTTCCCCAGCTACAAGGAGGTGAGGAACACCAAGTCATGTATATTAGCCAGAAGCTGTTGCAGCGGGAACAAAGATATTCCACGGTGGAGAAGGAATGTCTAGCGATCATGTGGGCGCTGGAGACATTACTAGATATTACTTATTGGGATGAGACTTAGTAATGGATCGTAATGGATCATGCACCACTGGTTTGGATGTCACGAAATAAGGACAAAAAAGCCCACACCCTTGAGCCTGCTGCAATATACATATTACTTCTATATTATTTATATTATACTATATTATTTAGAAAGCACTGTGAAAAAGGATATCTACTGTAACTGTTTGCACAACCACTAATCAATAATAAAAAATCATAATTACTAACCTTTTCGTTCTGATTCCGTAGGCTTTACACATTTTTTTGAAGTTACTCCAATTTTGTTGTTCTCTCTGTCTCTTCTTCAAGTCATCTAACCTTCGTAAAATGATACAATCATCACCATCATACCCGAGGTGCGTGAAGAGGGGAAGTGTGACACACTGTTTCCATGGCAACCAATGTGGCACTAAAAGCTCTTTTGTTTTTCCCCAGGTGTGAACACGTGCCCCCCCCCCCACACACACACACACACCAACACAATAAGTTACATGCAACACAACGCTTTAAACCGCTCGCCACCCCCCCCCCCCCCCCCACACACACACACACACACACACACACATGTCAGACACACCTGATAACACCTGCTTCACACCTGAGAGCTGACCTGAGCAGACACACCTTGACTGGAGCTTTTCATACCATGGCCTTAAATAGCAACTGTAGTCAGATAGACAGAGAGACAGACAGATGGATGGACAGACAGACAGGCAGACAAACAGACAGAGAGGCAATTGGTAGGCGGTGAGGAGAGACAAATGGACAGATAGAATGACAGAAGAAATAGTGACGGACAGAGTCTGTCCCCTCCCCGCCACCCACCTCCTACAGACTCCTTCTCCTCCTCCTCGATGCTGTTTTTGATGCCGTCAAACTCCTCGTCGATGTTCTGGTTGCCACGGATCTGGCTGAGGACACGTCTGGCCTTCTGGGTAAGGCCGCGCTGCAGCAGCCAGCGAGGGGACTCTGGTAGGAAGAGGAAACCCACAAACTGGACCACTGCCGGCACCGCAGACAGACCCAACATGTACCTGGAGGAGAGAAGGGGTGGGGCAGGAGAAAGGGGAGAGGAGGAGAGAAGCGGAGATGGAGGGGAGGGTGGTGGAGGGAGAGAGAAGAGAGGGGAGAAGGTGGAGATAGGGAGGAGAGCATGGAGGAGTTAAAAGATGGACAAAGGGAGGAATAGAGTGCCAGAGTAAGGGACATCTCTGTACTACTGCACTCCTACAAAACATCTTGAAGCTAGAAGAATTGCCCATTATCTTATATTCATCACACCCAATCAGAGCCTGCCAGAAGAGCTGGGGTGCCTTGAGGCAAGGCTAGCTGTGACATGACATGTCAGATACATTTGTCACAAGTGTGTATAGACAAAGAGTTGGTGTGCCTTAGCCCAAAATGGTTGGAAAACACTGATCTAGAACCTTCTCCGTTCCTGTGTCAACTCCAATAGCAGAGAGAAGGAGAAATGATCCATGTCAAAAATAACTACACTGTTGTCTCATATAGAAGTGTACAGGCCCTGAAGGACAACCCACAGACAGACAGACAGACAGAAAGAAAGACAGACGGACAGACAGACAGACAGACAGACAGACAGACAGACAGACAGACAGACAGACAGACAGACAGACAGACAGACAGACAGACAGACAGACAGACAGACAGACAGACAGACAGACAGACAGACAGACAGACAGACAGACAGAGGGGTAAGGTAAGATAAGAATAAAGAGCTGCATGAAAGAGAGGTAGAGAGCGGAGAGATGTTTAAAACATGTTCCAGCAAATGTTAGCTGGAGATTTCATGCGTGTGATGACATTTAGAAAGAATACATGTCATCGAAAGCCACAGACAGGCAGACAGACAGACAGACAGACAGATAGTATTGCGTGTGTGTGTGTGTGTGTGTGTACAAATATGCATATATGTGTGGGCTTGTATATGTGTGGTTGTATATGTGTGGTTGTATATGCGTGTGTGTGTGTATATACCGGTATATACACACACACACACACACACACACACACACACACACACACACACACATACATACATGCATACACACACACACACACACACGTGTGTATATAGATTAGATATAGAGTTTATGTGCATGTGCGTGCGTGTGCGTGCGTGTGTGATTGTGCGTGTCTCACCTCCAGCCGTCATGGGGCAGGTAGCTGAACGTGGCGTCGATTAGACTGGCGGTCAGCTGACCTGCGCTGATGAAGAGCGTGTTGACGGTGACCAGTTGACCACGGAGGTGGGGGGGGGACGCCTCCGCGATGTACATCGGTACAGTCATCGACGCTATGCCTACCATACAATAACACACGATATGACACATTACATCACCATTAGTAGTTCCGACCAAACAACCTGATTGGTCAACTCGAGCTTTAGAACGTCATCAAATGAACATGAAGCATCAAAAGACTTTAGGAAGCCCCCGATCTCTAGAAAGCATTAGCTCAAGTTGGCTGGCTGACTCAGTAACAAGGGCTTGAAAGCGTAGCTAGGTCGTTACTAAGGTTCGTCCTATTGGCTGGAGTAGTAAACTACTGTTTACATGACATTTTACAGGTATTAGTCAGATCCCATGTAAGTTGTTTCTCGAGTTTCCCTGTGATACAAATAACAAAAAGTTATTATTTTGAGCGTGAATTGCCTCGCAGTATGACTAGATTATTATTGTTTTTGTTGGTAACCATGGTTAATTGCAATATTACACTGGAGGGTGTCATACCATCATTATTGGCACTTCAGTGATGCTTGCTTGCGGAAATCGGTGCAAGCACACACCCTCGAGTGTAATAGTGCTTCAATATAACACATTATATAACACAACACTCCACAATGTAGACTAGTACCGTCACAGACGCTACGCGTACCACAAAACACAATACAACACATGTAACACAACACACATTACAACACAACATATTATAACACAACACATTATAACAACACAAAACACATAACAAAACACATTATAACACAACACACAATACAACACAACACATTTGAACACAAAACACAATACAACACATAACACAATACAACACATTATAACTAAATAGATTATAACACAACACACAATACAATACAACACACATTATAACACAACACACATTAAAACACACCACATTATAACACAACACACAATACAACACAACACACATAACACAACACATTATAAAACACAACACACATTATAACAAAACACATTATAACACAACACACAATACAACACAACACACATAACACAACACATTATAAAACACAACACACATTATAACAAAACACATTATAACACAACACACAATACAACACTACACACATAACAACACATCATATAACACAACACACAATACAACACAACACATAACACAACACAGCGCTATGTAGACAGGTACCACCATCAACACTATGCCCATACACATTACACACATTATAACACAACAATACACATTATAACACAAACCCTTTACCATATGTAGACCGGTACCATTATGGATGCTATGCCTAGATATATTACAACACACAAATTTATAACACATTCTAAACACATAATAATAATAACACAATATAATACGAAATGAAACACAAAATAACAGAACGACACACATTACACAAGACATCACAACAAATTGATCAATACTTCATGTAGGTGAACCAGATAATTTCTAAGTGCTTTGAGACAATGTATAGCGCTTGCTCTAATGAATAGAGAGTAGAGTGCTCTCTATTCTCTCTATTACAGAGACAGGACATTAAGGAGCAACTAGGGGTTAGACAGTGAATACAGAGACAGGTCATTAAGGAGCAGGTAGGGGTTAGATAGTGAATACAGAGACAGGTCATTAAGGAGCAGTTACTAGCCACTAGAACCTAGCCAATAGACTAACCTGCTGTATAAATGCAGTAGAGAAAGAAGATAGAGAGACAATAGTGACACGATAGAGAGAGGTGATAGAGATACACCATTACTGTAAACATACAGTGTTGACTAACAGTATCCACACAGTGTGTATTGTTAGCTGTACACACAAATGCAAAAGTAAAGTACAGATTTATACAAGCGTGTATAATCCCACAACAACAATGCCATGGAATACACATGCACACACAATATATCCACACACGCGTGTGCACGTGCGCGCACACACACATACACACACACACACACACACACACACACACACACACACACACACTGAGCCCACATGCTAAAACAAAGAGTCTGTGTGCTTGTGTTTTAAATGCAAGTGTGTGTGTTTATGCAAGTGTGTGTGTGTGTGTGTGTGTGTGTGTGTGTATGTGTGTGTGTGTGTGTGTGTGTGTGTTTGTATGTGCGTGCGTGTGCGTGTGTGTTTGCTCAAGATCTCTTCAATCGGGGACCGTGAGACAGAGGACGGTTCTCCAGCTGCTTCCTGATCTGGGCTCTATTAATAGTCTCTATACCCTATACCCCTTCCCCCCCAACCCCACCACGTGGCTACCTGTTGCTATGGTTACGGCTCACCGGGAAAGCGGGGCCGACGCCTCTAAGCGTGCCCAGGCGCCGTGGCAGCACGCGGCGGGGAGACCGATCGATAATGGTGAGAGAGCGGTGAGATAGTCTTGCCAGGTCTAGCCTCGCTTGTTGCCAAATTCTTTTATTGGCATTGCCCTCAATCACCATGACAGTGTCAAAGGGCTTCAAGGGCCCCACATTATATGACACCCCCAGACCCTAAGCTCTCTAAAGGACAAGGACAAAACTCCCCAAAGCTAGAGGGAAGACACCTTGGGAAGGAACACAGAAGAGGGAACCCTCCTTCCAGGGACTCAAATATCGCAAGTAATAGGTGTGAAAACACCCTTACAACTGCTAGCTCTAGCTTATCAGCAAGAAAAGGATGCATCTGAGGTTAAGGAATCATGGAGCTGTTGATAATTAGCAGTGAAAGCGTAGCCCTTTACTGTGGGTAGTTTCAGCACCGTGGACAGCTCCCAGCTTTAATACATGAACTCTCTCCATGAAGAAGAGAGAAAGAGAAGAAGAGAGGGTAAGAGGAGGAGGGAGGATGAGAGAACAGAGAGAATAGATGGATGGAAAAGATATTGCTGGTGATTTTTTAGATGTGTCTTTCCATTAAGAGCATCAAGACTGATTAAAGAGAGCAGGGTTAGCGGGAACATTTTCATTGATTGGCTGGTCTCTAAAGTGATTGACAGGTCCCTTGTGTCTGAGTTCAGATGACCCCCAGGTGACATTCAGTCTCCAAAAACTGCCAATAATGGTGTTGTGTGTAAACTAAAACAACCATTCCCTTGGGGGAAGCTAATGCTAATATGAAGCTAACGCTAGTGCACTACACCCATGTTTTCCTACTCTCTGTGCTTGAAACGGAAGATGTTGATCCAATGTCTTTCTGACAGTTGCTTCAACTAAACCTCCTCTAAGTCTTCTGCCTGTAAGCCGTGCGTGTCAAGGCGAAAGGTCGGATCTTTGGGTAATTGGCGCGCCGGCCCGCTGCCATGTAAATACACGGCTAAGTGAAGCCGGAAACAAGCCAGCCTCATTAGCATCTCTGCACACTAATTGGGAGCGGAACAGTGTTTTGGTCCAAATTATCAGAGTCAGTGTCCAACGTGCTCTTACTCTGAAGGTCAGCGCGGAAGGAGAAATATTAACCAGGAGGAGAAAGAGTGGAGAGGGGGAACATCAATAATATGGTTGCAAACCTCCCTCAGTAAACAGGAGAGAGGAGCAGGTGAGGGAGGTTGTCGCTGTGAAGAGCAGGGGTAGAGATGTTGTTACTGTTAAAGGAGAGGAACATAGTAAAACCTAGCCTTGTGACACCATCCAGATTTCAAGTTTGCATTTTATAATGAATATCAGTCTGGCCTTGGTTTTTAAAGTTTTGATTGCTCTGTCGATTGCAACACTTTCCTCGGGCGCCACAATTGTTTTTAAATTCGGCAGACTGCGACGCTCCTTGCTTCGTCAGGAACTGACAAACTGAAAACTCAAACTCAAACTGAGGCTTTCAACAGACTTGATGCCTGGTCTCACACGGCTAGGTATAACCATCAGTAAGTAGGAGAGCGGATGTGAAAATCGCTCCTAGTATAAACCTCAGTGAGGAGGTGAAAATGGCTCCTCATACAAACCTCAGTGAGCAGGAGGAGAGATAGGAGGTGAAAATCCCTCCTCGCACAAACCTCAGTGAGCAGGAGGAGATAGGAGGTGAAAATAACTCCTAATATAAACCTCAGTGAGCAGGAGAAGATAGGTGAAAATCACTCCTCCTACAAACCTCAGTGAGCAGGAGGAGAAGAGGTGAAAATCACTACTGGTATAAACCTATGTGAGCAGGAGGAGAGATAGGAGGTGAAAATCACTCCTCCTACAAACCTCAGTGAGCAGGAGGGGAAGAGGTGAAAATCACTACTAGTATAAACCTCAGTGAGCAGGATGAGAGGTGAAAATCACTCCTCCTAACCTCAGTAAGCTGGAGATGGGAGGTGAAAATCACTCCAACTATAAACCTCAGTGAGCAGGAGGAGGGAGAGGAGGTGAAAATCACTCCTCCTATAAAACTCAGTGAGCTGGAGGAGAGAGGAGGTGAAAATCGCTCCTCGTATAAACCTCAGTTAGCTGGAGGAGAGGAGGTGAAAATCACTCCTCGTATAAACCTCAGTGAGCAGGAGGAGAAAGAGCAGGTGAAAATCATTCCTCGTATAAACCTCAGTGAGCAGGAGGAGAAAGAGCAGGTGAAAATCATTCCTCGTATAAACCTCAGTGAGCAGGAGGAGAGGTGAAAATCACTCCTCGTATAAACCTCAGTAAGCTGGAAGAGAGATAGGAGGTGAAAATCACTCCTACTATACACCTCAGTGAGTAGGAGATAGGAGGTGAAAATCACTCCCACTATAAACCTCAGTGAGCAGGAGGAGAGAGAGGATGTGAAAATCACTCCTCCTATAAAACTCAGTGAGCTGGAGGAGAGAGAGTAGGTGAAAATCACTCCTCCTATAAACCTCAGTGAGCTGGAGGAGAGGAGGTGAAAATCGCTCCTCATATAAACCTCAGTGAGCTGGAGGAGAGGAGGTGAAAATCGCTCCTCATATAAACCTCAGTGAGCAGGAGGAGAAAGAGGAGGTGAAAATCACTCATAAACCTCAGTGAGCAGTAGAAAGAGAAGGTGATTCTGCAGCAAAAGCCTCAGGGAACAAAATTATAAAACATTCAAATGTATTCATTCATTCAGAATTGGGGTTATTATGGGAAATTATTATTATGAATGGAAAAAATATATATACAGCCAACTGTTTATATCATTTATCTATTGGTATATACAGTATGTTTGTATTATTATCATAAGAAAGCTTTCCCTGCCCTGGTGTTGGGAGAGGAGAAAGTGTGAAGTGTATGCAGACGAGACCCTAATTAACCTTGTCCACAGCATGTAACAGATTTAAGTGCCCTGGGGGGATCTAACAGACCACCAAAGTCTGACGTCATTTCGTTTCCCAAATAAGGGTTTCTGGATCCACCCGTCTGGATCCACCCGTCTTGCCAGAATATGGAAAACTCCATAGAGGCACAAAACCAATGCCTAAAACTCAAACTTGCTAGGCAAACAACGCATTGCCTAGCTTAGCACTTGATGTCCAACATCCACTGGCTTGGTGCGTTCTTGTTACCAGCCATAGATTCGCCATAGACAGTGGTGATGAAAGACTCATTTCTGCCACTAGCTTGTTTGCAATTTGTTTTAAAATATATAACAACTATATGATAATGACTTCACCATGTGCTATAATGATTGTCTTGGCTAAAGAGTGAGATGATTAAGTAGGCCTACCAGAAAACAAATAGAGAGAGAGAGAGAGAGAGAGAGAGAGAGAGAGAGAAAGTATTAAAGAGAGGGTTGTAAATTGAAGGATGAGAAGGGGTGGTCGAACAGTCAGTCTATTGGATTGTCAGCCTACATTCAATTAAGGGGAGTTATGCATAACAAGGGCAACAGATGTTTTTCTTTGTATTATTTAGTATTTATTTTCCAGTGAAGTAGCCTAGTTGATGATAAGATATCCATATTCCTCTTGAATGACTAGGCCTAGACCGGGACGACCCAGACACACATGGTCAATAACCAAACAAATAAAGTATTGCTCAGGATGACACGGAGGAGAGGCAATGGATTAGTGTGTGAAGCCTGGACGGCCATGCCTATTTTTAGACTTACTGAAGAGACAATACAATAAAACGACACATTATAGGAATTTCAGTAATTGTTTTAGATTGCAATTGATGCATCTAGAAACATTGCTTGCGTATCAGCTCCTCAGTAGACCAAGGTGGTATAGCCTACCTGAATGTTAAATGTTGTAAAAAAAAATTGTTTAAAAATAAGAAAACGACTTAATACCTAACCATCATTTCTTAAAAAGGCGTGGTCCAGTGAGATGGGTAGAGTTGAGAAACAAACACACTCTGCGAGCTCAACATCGCACCGAATGAGTGGACATCATCACTTGACACACATGGCCATCATCACTAACCCTAACCCTAAACCCTAAACCCTAACCCTAAACCCTAACCCCAACCCTAACCCCTAACCCTAAACCTAACCCTAACCCCCCCCAACCCTAACCCCCCCTAACCCTAAACCCTAAACCCCCCCAACCCTAACCCCCCCTAACCCTAAACCCTAAACCTAACCCTAACCCCCCCCCTAAACCCTAACCCTAACCCTGACCCTCCCCCCCCCCCCAACCCTAACCCTAACCCCAACCCCCCCTAACCCCCCCCCCCCCTAACCCTTTTGGTTTTTCCACCCACCACCACCACCACCCCTCGTTCTTACCCAGCCCCACTCCGACCACCAGCCTCCCCGCCAGAAGCGCCTCCTTGGCCGGCGCGGCGCCCATCACCACGCCGCCGACGGCGAACGCGCCGCTGGCCAGCAGCACGCACGCCCTGCGGCCCAGCAAGCCGTTCAGCGCGCCGCCCAGCGCGGCCGCCGGCGCTGCCGCGGCCGCCGCGCCGGAGACCAGCGCCTCCTGCCACAGCGCGCTGAGGCCCAGCCGCCGCCGGAGCAGCAGCATGGCGCCGGGGATCACGCCGGCGTCGTAGCCGCACAGGAAGCCGCCCAGCGCCGCGAAGGCGGCCAGCACGTACACGAAAGCCGGCGTAGCGTCCCGCTGGAACTGCTTGCGCGCCGCCCGCTCCAAGTCTCCGGTGTTGGAGGTGGTGTTGGTGGTGGAGGAGGAGGTGATGGAGGAGGTGGTGTTGGAGGTGGAGGAGGAGGCGGCTCTGATCAGGCTGCGCTCCCCGCCGTCGGGGACTTTCTTGCGACGCCCTTCGCCCATCGCGCTGCGCAGGCTGCGGAGGTTATAGTCGTCGCCCGCCTGTCGCGACATTTAGGGGGACGACGGGATGATGGGGAGGACGGGATGGGGGAGACGGGATGTGGGGGAGACGGGATGGAGTACGGGATGTGGGAGACGGGGGGGGGGAGGGGGGGGGGACGCAAGTGTCACACGGTCCTGGAAGTTGTCAAAAAAGAAAAACACGCACATGGACGCACATTAAAAAAACTATTCCCCCCCCCCCCCTCCACCAAGAGTTGAGGTCCACGCCCTCTGCGGTCCAGTGGTCCACTTTGTTGTTGTTGTTGTTGTTGTTTTTGTTGTTTTGTTGTTTCTCCTTCTTCTACAGACGCCGTGGAAAAACCGCGTCAAGTGGACGCAAGTAGTTCGCCAGCGTTCATGGAAACCACGAAGCACATCCCCGCTCCGGAGAGAGAGAGAGAGAGAGAGAGAGAGAGAGAGAGAGAGAGAGAGAGAGAGAGAGAGAGAGAGAGAGGTGTGAGAAGGAGATAGAGGAGATGAGAGAGATAGAAGAGATGCGAGAGAGAGAGAGAGAGAGAGAGAGAGAGAGAGAGAGAGAGAGAGAGAGAGAGAGAGGAGAGGAGAGGAGAGGAGATGAAGAGAGAGGAGAGGAGGAGAGGAGATGAAGGGAGAGAGCTGTGTGGTGGAGGAGATGAGGAGAGAGGAGATGAAGAGAGATAGGTGTGCGGAGGAGAGGAGAGAGGAGATGAAGAGAGAGAGGAGTAGGAGGAGAGGAGAGGAGAGGAGGAGAGAGGAGATAAGGAGAGAGGAGATGAAGAGAGATAAGGAGAGAGGAGATGAAGAGAGATAGGTGTGTGGAGGAGAGGAGAGAAGGAGAGGAGAGAGGAGATGAAGAGAGAGGAGAGGAGAGAGGTGCGAGAGGAGTGTAGTGGAGCAGGTCGTCACGGGCGACGTCGCCGTGACGTAAACATGTATTGTTGAGGAGGATGACCGCCTCTGTCTTGAGTTGAGATGATAAGTCATGTTTACGATCTCGGAATCGGACCAATCTATAATTAGACTGTAGATGCAAGCGAACAATGGACTGTTATTCAATGTTATGTGTTTATTAGCCTACAATGAGACATTACAGACATGATGCATCACATTTTAGTCCCGATTAAATACATTCATTACATTCAAGACTAGGCTTACGAAAGACAAGAGCAATCATGGAATGAGTAAAGATGAAAACTTAAGCTTAAGTCCACGACGTTGTTGTCAACGGTTCATATTGATGATAAATATGAAGTAGAAATGAAAGTGAAGCTGTCTCCCCCTGCAGGCTCTGTCCCGGTATTACCAGCTCAACGCACAAGCCATGTTGATTTAATTGGACAGAATTGAATAAAGTTTAATAAAGATAGGTTGATCCGCCTAACAAATAAAGCGTAGGACCACGAATAGACAACAACGTTGTTTTCATTTTAAGAGAAAGTCACTGCACTCAAAGACATGCATTAGTCCTACTTTAAACATTCCTCTCTAGGGGATATGGCGACATGAATTGAAACGGACCACGTAAAAAAAGCGTCCATTATTGATGACGTTTGGGCCTATAGTGCAATAACATCAACAGCTCATCTGTTTCAGGAGCGCTTTAATGGAGCACTCAGCCTACGGACAGATAATAGGTCACCAAAGTCCTCTGAAATAATACAACTGCCCTACGTCAAGGGTCAAGGGTTCAAATTGTTTAGTCGATTCAAATATATGGTCAAGGAGGTGACTGTCAGTGAACACAACATGATGCAGAAATAAATTGACGTGCTTTTATAATTGGCTGAATAGAAGTAGAACTACAACTTATTTTCCGTTTATCATTCATTTTAAGACTCAGACAACCATCAGTTGGATGTAATCAGCGTACAGATTAGGCCTAATAAATGGTAGGCCTAATGGACCATAAGCCTGTTTTGAAATTTATTTATTTATTTATTTTTAGCAGTGCAAGTCACAATGAGGAATGGGTTTGTGTTACATGATGTGGAGCAAGCCTGTCCTCTAGCGGCCGATCAGCAGCCACTGTAGACAGTCCTAGATAGCGTTGGTTCAACCTTGAAACATTGTTATCAGCATTGATTGTTAGTATTGTTGGTTAGTATTTGACGTCATAATAATAACAATCATCCTATACATACACCATGATTGCTAACAATGATTATGTGATTGAATCCAGAGACTGATTGCGGGGGGGGGGGGGTCCTGGTGGGGGGCCCTTAACACCTTGGGTGGCAAGCGTCCCCCTGGTGCCCCCATGGTGCCCCCATGGTTGAAAACACGTTGTGAAAGTGCCCGCTAGAGTGGCAAAAACGAGAGTAAGTCCCCTATTGGCTGCCCTTCACACGAAATGATTCAGTGCCCGATTGGTGCCCTTTCATGCAATAAATGATGATGTGTCCTCCAGATCAAGACAATTCGATATATCTTTACGAGTGCCCTTCTAGTGGAGAAAATGTGATGCAGTGCCCTATAAGGTGCCCTTACAATGGTCTAAACTTGACGTTCCCTATGGGTGCCCTTCCAATGGAAAAGGGTGCCGTTATGAAGTGCCCTCTATGCCACCCCTACAGTGTCCCAATGGGTGCCCTTTCCAGTAGAGAAAATGGGATGCAGTGCTGTGAGAAAACATGATTAATGCCCAAATATGGAGAATTTGAGGAAGTTTCCTAATGGATGCACTTCCAGTGAAGAAAATGTGATGTTGTGCCATATAGGTGCCCTATCAATGTGATACATTTGAGGTTCCCCTACAGGTGCCTTTCTGATGTAAAAAGCTCATGAAGTACCCTCTTTGTTGCCCTTCCAAGTGAGAAAACACGATGAAGTGCCCTTACAATAGAGAAAATAAATCCCAGTGAAGACAATTAGATGCACTGCCCTCCAGTCTCCCCTACAATGTGCCCTCTAGGGCAGGCTTTCCCACAGTGGTGCCATGACGACAGTCTAGGGGGGCCGCCAAATACTTTGATACCATTTTGAATTTACCTCTCAAACCCTGCTTACATTTAAAACACATTGAATGACTGCTAACAAATATTTTGTGTGTTTTTGCAAGGGGTCGATAAGTTTTTTAAAGTTTTTTACATTTTGATGTAATCTCACCTGCATTGTCCCTGTTTTTTATTTTTCAATATACCCTCTAGGTTAGGTTAGATTATGAAGGTTAACTGTATTTGATAGCAAAAGACAAAGTAAATGATGACACAATAAAGTTTAAAATACTCATTCCCACTGTGTGTACATATATTCCATCCATTTAAGGGCTAACTGTCAGGTTGGCACCCCCAATTAATGAACATGTGGCATAAGTATTAGGCAAATCAATGTAAAGGCTGAAATCATTTTGTGCGACATATAATTACAGTTAGACTAATTTTAGTAAAATACTTCTTTGGAAGTTTACCCCTGCCACATGCCACCTCAGTGGCTTTTGCTGAGGCCCTCCGACACAGGACACAGGTAGATGTTGTGTTTATTGGAGATGGCAAGATTGTATTTGCCGAGCAGATGTTACATGCTGCCATGACAGTCTCTCTCTCTCTCTCCCTCTCTCTCTGGTTTATCCTGGGTGCCATGATTGCTCTGCACCACAGGTGTGCAGCCTCACCCAGCCCCAGAGTCTAATCAGTCTGACTCAGGCCAGGTGAGGCTGTAAACCAGCCATCAACAACACACACTCCACAACTTCATTTTACGTAATCACGTCACTAGACGATAACACCACGTGACACAAAAACGCTGGAAGCATGGCCTGGAAGTTGACATGTGATGTCGAGAGCGACAGCGTCGATCTGTCAACACCAATGAGGTGGAATCCTCCTACACCTACCTACCTAACAATGTGATGATATTATAATGTGATATGATATTATAATGTAAAGACCACTAGACATGCACAGCCCTGGGAACAGGCGAGTAGGCACAACAATGGATGTATTGTATGAGGGCTCAGCGTTGTGGTCTGAAGAGAACCTGAACCACATCTAACAATGTAGCTTCCCAAAATACGAATGTTAAAAATTAAATAAATAAATAAATAAAATTGTAAAAATTCAGATTAAAAATGTCGATCCGGGTTACTCAGGATGAGCAAAAGAACACCTTTAATGCACCCTGTGTCTAACCAATCACAAAGCTTGTACCTGAGAGCCACGCAGGTTCTCAGGTAAATGTAAATCACCAGATTTACATTTTGAATCTGAATTTTTACAATTTGAATTTTACCACTTGAATTTTTAACATTTTTATTTTTGGGAAGCTACATTGTTAGATGTGAACTGTAAATGTTTGAATTATTAGTATAATTATTACTATAATTACTATAATTAGTAAACAATGCATAAGTTGTTGTGATTGGTTAGTGGGAAACCACAAAGGGAGCAAATATAACATGAAGTCTGGACCAAGAATATCAGTTGTTTGCAAACCAACTCGGCCTTTGGTATTACTTATTTACAAGTGATAATAAAAGTCTTGAAACTTTGTTTTTCTCGATCTCTATTATTTTTGGTTTATCCATGACATAATTTGGTGTCACAAACAGGATTGGAGAAAAGGGACCAACACCAGGTGCTGCGCCGCAGGTCAGGGTCCGGCATGGGTCACACAAAACTAAGTGGCCACTTATTTGAGAAAGGTAAGCAATGTTCTTACCTATTAGTTATAAGAAAAATGTGTGATCAGTGCCTGATCCCGATCCTAATGCTAAGCAGTAAGTTAAGTGTCTCTCCAAATTTATAAACTGTGTGCATAAGAGAAAAGAGAGAGAGAGAGAAGCCAGGGATGAATGAATGAATGTGCATGCACTAACCAAAATGTTTTGTGGTTTACTAAATTGCTGTTTTTTTTAGTACTAAGTACTAAGCAGGACTGAACGGTCAGGTCCCTAGACGCCTAAAAGATGGGTTACGCTAACTGTGTACTACTTAACATAGCAATCTAGGTTAACAGATCCTATAAAAGCATAGGGTAGGCGCCTTGAAGTTTGTAGATATTTGATTGCTGTGTGTCAGAGGAACAAATTTAGTAAAACAGCATCACCGACGACAATAGAGCACTAGAGTCCTGGAAAATACGAGAGGTGACGTACTTGAGGCTCTAGTAGCTTGATTGGCTATTGTCGTAGTAAACAGCTTATCAATTTTGAATAAATTCTTAGAGGATTTTTTAAATTCATTAATTGTGCCTATGGTCAGCCAGTATTTTTGAGTCCTGTAAAGTGTGTAGGCAGCATCCTATGGCTTAATATACATATGGTTATCCATTTTGAATAAACTAATCAAATTCTTAGAGGAATTGTATTACTTTATTCATTTTGCTTATGGTCAGACAGGGGAGAGGAGATAAAAAGAAGGAAGAGGAGTAGCCCAAGTACAACCGTGGTCAGAGGAGAGGAGATAAGATAAGATTTTTAAAAAAGACTTGATTAAGAAGGTAAATGGGAAAAGATACATGTTAGTCGTCATTGCTAGATTTAGTAGATGGGTAGAAGCAGTCCCATCGAAATTCTACATACTATATTCTATATATAATCACATTTTTTACTAGAGAAGTCATCCCAAGGTTTGGAAGTCCGACAGAGACTAGCTCAGACAATTGCTCAGTTTTTATCCAGAAAACAGTAAAACAAGTGACCATCCTCAGTCACAGGGACGGGTCGACACATGCCTGCACCTACCATTCAAGGACTCCATAAGGGACCTCCGTTGGAGCAATTGCAAATGGAAATAAGGGAATATATCAAGCAACTAACTGCCATAGGCTTAAATTCCAACAGGGATCCAGAACCAGAAGAAGACCCGCCAAGGGGGGTGGAGCCTGGTTTCCAGGTGTATCTAAGGGTGTTCAGAAGACAGTGGAATGAGCCCAGGAGAGAAGGACCATACAAAGTAATCAGAGCAACGCAGACAGCTATCTAGGTGGAAGGGAGTACCAGGAAAGGCATGAGTGTCCGTAAGGAAAGGCATGATTATTGTCACATTGACCATGTGGTCCTTCAAGGCTATTAATTACACAGCAAGACACAATACCATCTTTCAAACCCCCTTTTGTCATGCATTCCTGAAAATACAATATTCTCCCACATACAATTATACATACAAATGCATTCGTCCTTACGAGAATGATTAACATTTACTTGAACTGGGAAAAACTAAAAGGAAAAGGAAATGTGATGAATTCGCAAGTGTTTCTTTTAATCCTATTTGAAACACTATGGTGCCTTCATGCCATTCTGTACCTTTCCCTTTGTCTATGTTTTATCTGTGGAATTGAGTGTGTCTCCTTTTCCTTCTTTAACAGACAGAAGACAACTGTATGAGTTAGGAACTGGTCGTTGACACAACCCATTCAAAAGGAAATGCCCATGTGAGGGATCAATCAAGGTGTATAGTAGATCGTCTTGTATTGTTGAGTGGGCTGAGTGGGTCCTTCCGGTCTGAAACATCTCACCCCCGGACCCAGGAATAGCATGATAACTGGATTTTTCCACCACAGCTATCACACGCCCATAGCCGCCACACTGCCGCGCCCATTGAGGTCACCTCCGATACATCGCCGTGACATCTGACGTTGGCGTGACATCGTCTGTATTCACATTGAAGGCCATTGATTTTTTTCACCAGGTGTGGCGAATGTAGACACATCAGTTCTCCACTCAGTTAGCTAAGTTATCAAGCTCTATGTCAGCTATCACACCCCATATTCAGTGTGGACAGCGTCCGATGTTACGAAAGTCAGACACTCGCTTGCTGTTAGGACAGCGATGGTCTTCTTTCTGGTCTTTCTCCTCGAAAACTTCTCCACCACATCATTAAAGTCCAGGTCTCGAATACGTTCTGACTCCAGTTAATTTCTAATCCTCGCCATCTGAGAAAATGCATCCATGTTTGTTAGTTTAGTTAGCCGCTAACTTTAATCGTAAGGTCATCTATACTCTTTACTATTCCCATGGTCACGGGTCACCTGACCTCCTCATCAATCATCGTCATGACACAGCCAAAAAAACCCAATCATAATACGAAGTAACTCTGCATTCATTGGTTCATATTTCAACACACACACTCAATTAATGTGATTTGATAAAAAGAGCAAAGACAGATGAGGCCACAGTTGGTGGGGATTTGGAGGCCCCTAGAGGTCGGAGGCCCCCGGGCACCGGCCCAATCTGCCCGGTGGATAATCCGTGCCTTGGTTAATGAAGACAATTACTACTACTAAACTGAATCATTCTTGTAAAATAAGTTATGGTATCAGTGTAGATGCCATGAAAAATGAAACAACAGCTTGTGGTGTGGATGTGGTCTTCCCATCATTAGTAAACTGATTGACTGGAGTGGCTGTCATTGTGTGTGTGTGTGTGTGTTTTCATGCTTGTTCAATTCATGTTACCTCATTCATAGTTAGTAGGAAGTTATTTTCTAACACAAACACTACTGCAATCAAATAAATGATAGCACGTGACCTCGTGATAGCGTCACAACACAACAATGTGGTAATATCAGAGAATTGTGTGAAGTTGTTAGTCAGTTGTTAGTCATTCCAAGTAAGGCTAGCCTTGATATACTTCTATGGAAACTGCACTGTTAATGGTGACAGATCATAGTGTCCTCCCCATTCCTCCAATTTGGACAAGCATGAAGAAAGATTTCAATTTGGTTTTGGATTGATGTGGATTTATTTTATTTATTTAATGAGATGAAAATTAAATGTTCCCAATGTTAATCCTGTCTCCCTGTGTTAATTGTTAATTTATCTCTAGTTATATGCCAAATATATATCAGAAAATCGTGGGGATGAGCCTGCGTCTCTCTTTCACCAGCAGTACTGCTAGTCGAACATATACGGCCTATCCTTTAAGGATTTAGATATTTTGCTTTCATTTCAAAATTAAAGCGAGAGGAAGAGAGAGCCAGGGAGAGAGAGGGTGAGGAGAGAGCGAGAGTCAAGAGGGGGTGAGTGCCAGGGAGACACACACACACACACACACACACACACACAGATAGAAATACAAAGAGTGAGAGTGTGACCAGGCCAGGTTGAGGCCATTGTTGCACTCTATGAATGGAACAGGAAGACTTTGAGGCCCTGCGGACCAGCCCCTGGTAGGGCAGACCGGCTGGGGGGCAGGAGGGCTTTGAGTCCTGGAAGAACCAGCGGGGGAAAGCCCTGGTGTTTGTTGTTCCTCCAAGGATGGATGGAACCTGCTTCTGATGTTCAGACCAGGAGGAGGAGGAAGAGGAGGAGACTGTGTACCGACAGGATTGGAGTGTGTGTGTGTGTGTGTGTGTGTGTGTGTGTGTGTGAGAGAGAGTGAGTGAGAGAGCATGAGTGTGTGTGTGTGTGAGAGACAGAGAGGGAGAGAGAGAGAGAGAGAGAGAGAGAGAGAGAGAGAGAGAGAGAGAGAGAAAGAAAGAAAGAAAGAAAGAAAAAGAGAGAGGGGGGGGGGTGGGGGGTTATTGTATTGAGTGATCACAGAAACTCTGGTGGGGAGGGGGTGCGGATGTTATAATGTGTGTGAGATAAGAGCTGGGTGACGGATCAAAGTTCTGATTCTCCAGCACACACACACCACCAGTACACACACCACCAGTACACACACCACCAGCAAACACACCACCAGCAAACACACCACCAGCACACACACCATCAACTCCAAGTTGAAGGTAAGAAGTCATTATTCTCATCGTACTCTAAGACGCTTTTCTCCTAATATTCTGTACTCCTAATTCTGTAAATGCTATAATACTCTAATAATCTGCATGGCAAATAACCACTTGTATTACTCTATAGCTCTACGTCTAATACTTTTACTCTAAATGTCTAATCGAATACTTTATACTTCTAATACTCTGTACTTCTAAAGCTCTGTAGCCTACTTTAAATGCTGTATACTTTATTTTTCTAATTTACTTACTTACTGAATACCTAATACTGTATTATATCTTTGGATTAAGCTGTGTATATATTCTATATTTAATTTCTACATTTGTATGTATAGTTAGTTGCAGTAACCCTTTTACACAGTTTTATAATTATATTGTCTCTTTGTGCCTTATTTTGACCTTATCTTCATATAAACCTGTTGGCTCAAATATTTTAGTTATCCAATTTTATTTAACAAAAGCAGCATGGAAATGTACTTATTACCAAACAAAATGTGCTGTCTAAGATATATTTTTTTAAGTTAAGTAAAGTATTTAAGTTAAACAAATAGACAGTTCTCTCTGCGGTATGTAGTGATACAGTGAGGTAAGAAGTAACACAATATAACATAATATAATGTTTTGAAATGTCAAGTAAAACAATACAATCTCCTACAAAATAACAAGTAAGTACAAGTAAGTATTTTCCACACCTGTGTTTCATACTGTGACTATTATTTATTAATTTGATCTAAAGTGACTTACAGTGAATTCATATACATCTTGCTACAGGTGCCTACGGTAGTCTGCAGACATGGAATCCAAACCAGTACATTTCGGCTGCGAGTCGAGGTCATCATTTTTTAACCTTGCTAACCTTGTTCCAGGTCCTGCTCAGCTGCACTTCCTGTTTCCTGTCTCGTGGGAGCAACATTGTGTCCAGGATACATTAGCATCATGAGTGTGGACACAAAGCCGCGGCGAGAGGCCTGCTGCTCTAAGCTCAAGGTCGGTACGTCCCTCAGACCCTTCATGTAGACCAGTAGTTCGAGTTCAAGGGTAGCAGGAGAGAAATTGCTGGCCATAGATAATTTAATGACAAGGCAGTCCAGTCACTGTTTCCAGTCAATGTTCCTTCGCATGGGAGCATCTCAACAGTTTATAGACTTTTATATTGTATTTTATTTACATTTATTTATGTCTATTGTGTGTTTAATGGTTTATGTGGTTACTGCCGGCTGTACAACTAATTGCCACTCGGGGATAATAAAGACATCCTTCATCCTTGATAGCCACATTTTGCATTCTCTGAGAGGATTAGTAGACCACAAACACAAGTTCTGAGATGATGTCGGATTTCCCTTTCATGTTGCCCATGTCTGAGTGAAGAAAATTAGTATTTTTCCAAAGCCTGTCTGTTGTGTCGTAGAGTGGTTTTGTTAGAAAGACGAAAGAAGAAGTTAACCATTTGACTCATCGTGCTCTGTGCATGGACATTGTGACATTTGTGTGTGTGTGTGTGTGTGTTGGGTGTTGAGTCAATCCAGAATTTAACTATGATGTAGGCTGTACCTCGTATAAATCTGTGGTTCTCTACTAGGAAATGCAATTTTATTTATAGTTATTATATAACTTTTATTGCTGGTTTCTATTGTTTTATTTCTATTTCTTCTGTAATCATGGTTCAAGTCATGACTTTTATTAAAAAATATATATAATTGTATAATTTATCTAATTAAATATTCATATCATTTATAATATAATTATTTTTATATATGTTTGTGGTCAGTGTGCTCTGCATGTACAGGTTGACATGTCCCAGTAGCCATACACATCAAACATTCCACATAAAAACGTGTGAATAATTAAGCAGAAAACCTATTGGTTTGTCCCTTCTGACTGACCTGCATTTGACTCAACAGCAGCCTTCTGTAAACAATGGGTCCAATTAGTTAAGATAAAAACAAAGAAAAGATAAGATGCGCTATACAGTTATCACAAAATGTTCCACTTTTCTTTTACATATAGTTAGTGGACCAGATCTGATCTCATCCCTTGTGTAACACTGAATCAGTGAATCTGCTTTAGTGGCTGTGAAACGCAAGTTGAAACAAACTGTGGGGAAGTAAAACCACAGGTTTGAACAAATAGAGTCGTGTTGACCTGCCTTCAAAGTAAAAACATGTTGCAGAAATCAAAGACTTCCCTTCAGAGTAAATCCCCCTCATATCTTTAGAGGAGTAATCTTTTCAAGTGAAAGTTGTTGAACCAAGTTAGACTGGATCAAACCCTTTACTGTGAGCAGCATCAACGTATTTGTTTCTATTTGTATGTATGTATGTATGTATGTATGTATGTATGTATGTATGTATGTATGTATGTATGTATGTGTATGTGTGTGTGTGTGTGTGTGTGTGTGTGTGTGTGTGTGTGTTTGTGTGCATGCGTGTTTGTTTGTATGTGTGGGTTTGCGTCCACATGGGAATTGTAGTCCTGACTCAACTGGCATATATCCATGTGTGCATGTTTATTAATGCATGTGTGTGTGTATACTTACGATCATGTGCAGCTGTTCCTGGTGTCGCTGTCCTTCGTGTATTTCGCCAAAGCGTTTGGCGGCAGCTACATGAAGAGCTCAGTGACGCAGATCGAGCGACGCTTTGACATCCCCAGCTCCCTCATCGGGGTCATCGACGGCAGCTTCGAAATAGGTGCGCCAACCTTCACTCACTCATACCTTCACTCACTCATCCATCAGGTCACTCGGTCATACAGACATCATTCACTCATTCATCCACTGACTCACATATGCAACATTTGCAAATTTAAAATATGCTTCGTTGTCGACATGGCATTCAGAATCTGTGCAATACAATACAAATACAAAATGAATACGAAATATAAATGGTTTTTTTTAAACTTGTTCATGCATGCAGATTTTCTTTATGGTATTGATTTTTTTTCGAGCCTCGCAAAAAGTAAAATTAGTGATCTAAATCACAAACCCTATCTAAAATCTTTCATTCTCTCAATTTCTCTGTCCCCCCCTCTCCCTCTCTCTGGTAACCTGTTGGTCATTGTTACTCTCTCTCTCTGTCAGGTAACTTGTTGGTGATAGCCTTTGTGAGTTACTTCGGAGCTAAACTCCACCGGCCGCGTATCATTGGGACGGGCTGCATCATCATGGCCCTCGGATCTTTCCTCACTGCCATGCCTCACTTCTTCCAGGGACAGTATGTTACACACACACAGACAATAGTTTCTCTATTGTGACAGGAATCACTTGGAGTCAAATCTTGTTTGGTTTTTGTTTTGTCTGTTAGAGGAAGACAAACGTCTACCTGTCCTCTAACAACGCTCTGTGTTCTGCAGCTATAAGTACGAGACCAGCATGTCTCATAGCTTAGAAGACAACACTACAGAGACCATTCTGCCCTGTCTGACCAATCACAGCACAGTCATTGAGAATGACATGCCCTCTGAAGAGTCAAAAGCAGGTAATTTCCATTTCCTCACCTGGTGTCTAATTCACCTGCTGACAAACTCACCTGGTGACCACCTTACCTGGTGTTTAACTTACCTGGTGACCAACTTACCTAGCGACTAATTTACCTGGTGACCAACTTAACTGGTGACCACCTTACCTGGTGTTTAACTTACCTGGTGACCAACTTACCTGGTGACCAACTTACCTGGTGACTAATTTACCTGGTGAAATCAGATTTTCAGATTTGTCTCTAGACACATTGGCTTTAATTATAGTTTTATCTTTCATGTATGTTCATGTATTCATGTGTTTTCCCTCCCCAGCATGTGAGAAGGAGGTGGGGTCATCGATGTGGGTGTACGTGTTCTTAGGCAACATGCTGCGAGGCATCGGCGAGACACCCATCACACCACTGGGTATGTCCTACGTGGACGACTTCTCCCGAGAAGAGAACACTGCCTTCTATATAGGTAACCACACTGAAGGAATCTCAGGATAAATGTTACTCCCTTTCAGATTTAATTTCTATTGGGGGGGGGGGGGGGGGGGGGGGTTGTTTGCTGTCGAGTTCTTCTATTTGTAAAGGAAAGTGCACTATTTACTATTTAGTCATTTAGGAGACGCACAAAGCGTCTCAGTGAATTTCAGAAACAGGTCATTAAGGAGCAGGTAGGGGTTAGGGCATCTTGCTCAAGGAGGTCGACGATGATGATTCAGATTAATGTACCTCTTGGTCTGATAAGTAGGATTAGCCACCCATATTCCCTCTATCCATTCCTCTCTCGCTGTTCTGAAAACTGGATGCATTTGCTGTACTTTTGGGTCTGGAAGATGTTCTGTCCAGTATAGATCAAGACGTATTAATCCCCTCTCCCTCTCTCTCAGCGTGCATCCAGACAGTGGGCATCCTAGGACCCATGCTAGGCTTCATGTTGGGCTCCTTTTGCGCCAAGATCTATGTGGACATCGGATCCGTGGATCTAGGTGAGCTGCCCTTCCTGTTGTCTCTATGAGAAAGATTACATAATTGGACAATTTGGGAAAACTTGAGATTGACCAACTTGTGACCGCATGGTGTCTGTTATTGAGCAAGGTGTTAAACTGGTCAAACAGTGGGGAGGGGGTCCTTCAATGGTTAACCTGATAACAGTGTCAACAGCAGGGTTTGTTACAAAAAGTTTATGAGGTTAATGTGTTTATGGTCAAGTATTGTGTCATTTTGTAGAAATAGTGAATCCAGTGGGAGGATCCAGAGGATTAAGATTCAGGGTGGTTTTGTCTTGACCTCTGACCCTTGTGTTTCAGGCTTAACAGCAGCATTTTGAATAGTTCCATCAGTTACACATTATGTGTATCTTTTATTTTTTTCTTCCATTAACCGACTCAAGATTTGAAACACAATATTAAAAAGTATATATATATTCACATTCATTTAGCAGACGTTTTTATCCAACAGACAGCGTGAGCATCAACGATAAGGACTCCCGCTGGGTGGGCGCGTGGTGGCTAGGGTTCCTGGTGACTGGCATCATCATGATGCTGTCCGCCATCCCCTTCTTCTTCCTGCCCAAGTCCATGCCCAAGCAGGGCCAGGAGGAGGACCAGGACCAGGCCGGCTTGGGACCACACGGGTCCAACATGGAGCATGACAACTTCCTCCCGGGGGAAAAATCTGAACCGAAAGACGCGGAGAAAGACGTCAAATTCTCCGAGCTGGCTAAAGGTACCGTGTTGTTGTCCGTGCTCCATGTTCAGTCAATAGATCCCGTTGGTTATCGACATGCCTAAATCAACAAGAACAAAACAGCACAAATATAATCGAAATAACGTTTCACATCATTAGGCAAGCGTAAAGTGCGTTAAATACACCTCGGGTGTGAAGACAAGGGTGGAAATAAGTTCAGCTTCTGCTTGTGCTCTACATTTGAGCTTTGGTGTACAACGGCTTTAATAAAAAAGTTGTGATAGGCAGCTATAAGCAAATAACAGATGAATCATTGTTAGCTTAGCTAATTGTTTACCAATTGCTAATACATTATAACAAAAAGGCCTAATAACTGAACAGAATTGTCCTAGATACAATCCTACAAATTAAGAAACATACAATGTAAATAGACTACCATTTACAACGGGCATTGATCTTTAGTTCCCTAAAGATCAATGTTCAGGTGTTTCAAGTAGCCTATTAGTAGTCTTTCCTTCTCAAAAACACTGGCAGACACACACTAGAGACAGACACAACTAGCTTAACCTTGGACATCGTAAACAACACAAATCCTATCATGCTATGCTAAAGGTTGCAACGCTGCACGTTTTTGTAATTATTAACACTGAACCTATATCGTAACCTATGACCCATAAATGCTTGAGTCTTAGTTTAGATGTGTACCTGTGCGCAAAGCAGACAGGACTTGTACAAACCAACACTTGTACAAACCAATTGTATAAACAGTTGTAAAAGTGTTCAGGTTCAAGTAAAAGGCGCAGGTTGGCGACTACTTGTAATTTGAGCTAAGCTAACACCCAGTATGAAAAGACAAACAAAGTTGGCTATATGCTGGTAGTTAGATTCAAAGCAGCTTAACTCGTACATTACAAGGGGGGCTCCTCAATATGGTGACATAACCCCTTTCTGTCCTTGGTTGCAGACTTCCTGCCTTCGCTAAGGAGGCTCTTCAGTAACCGGGTGTTCCCCCTCATCATCCTCACCTCGCTGGTGGCCGTCAACGGCTTCATCGGCATCATCACCTTCAAGCCCAAATACATGGAGCAGATCTATGGACAATCAGCCTCGAAGGCCATCTTCCTTATAGGTAACACACACACACACACACACACTCTCTCTTCCTCATAACACACACACACACACACACTCTTCCTCATAGGCAACACACACACTCTATTTTCCTCAAAACACACACGCACACTCTCTTCCTCATAGGTAAAACACACATACACACACACACACAGTTTGCCACTAAGGCCATTATCTTCATAGGTAACACACACAATAGAGGTGATACTGGTGGAACAATGATGTTGTTGGAAGGAAGAGGGATCGATGGGGATAAGAAGACCTTCTCTTCCTGGAGGAACCTCCTGTTCCCTGTTCCCCTGCTTGCGTCTCTCCCCTCTCCCGCTGCTCTCTCTTCCTCCCTCATTTCATATCTCTTTCTCACTCCTCTCTCCTTCCTCTTTCTCCCCTCCCCCCTCCCAGGGTCCATGAACCTGCCAGCGGTGGCCCTGGGCGTCATCACGGGGGGGTTGGTCCTGAAGAAGTTCAGACTGGGCGTGGTGGGGGCGGCCCGCGTGGCACTGGGCGCCTCCTTCTTCTCCTTCCTGCTCCTCCTCAGCCAGTACTTCTTCCAATGCGAAAACGCAGAGGTTGCCGGCCTTACCGTCTCCTACCACGGGTGAGTCCACCCTCTATAGTCTGCGGCCTTGCAGGGTGGTCCAGTGGTTTGGGCAGGGGTTCCCAAACTTGGGGTCAGGCGCTTTGCACATGCGATTGCGGGACATTTCGTAAGGATAAAGCTATGTAGATATGTGAAGGTGCATTTGTAACCGTGAGCACACTGCGAGCAAACTACTAATCACTAGGCGTGATGCACATGCACTCACTGAGACATTGATGTTATGGGCAGATGCTGATTGGGGTTACAATTATGTGTGGAAGCAGATGCAAGTTGGGGTCACAAGGATCATGCCTAAAAAAGGGGTCACAGGCCAAAAAGTTTGGGACTAGGGAGCTGGAAACTGTGACCTTGCATCTGCTTCCCCCCGTCCCAGTGTACATATGCACATCGTACCGCACTAGTTTGTTAGCAGAGAGTATTGATAGTGTCTGTGCGAGTTTGTACAAGAACTTGTAAACCCTTTTAAACTAATTACATTCACAATGTGCTTTAGTTTGTTTGTTTTAAACAAACTAAAACGGCTGTCATTGTGTTTGACAACTGGCGAGACTGTCCTCCATGTTGTCTTTTTATTTATTTATTTTTTGTCTCATTTGATCAAAGTCTTTGTGTGTGTGTGTATTACTCTGGCCAAGCTACTGCTTAAATTTAAGAGAGCAATATTTGAAAATAGGAAAATAAACAACCCTCCCTAAATTTACAATTCAAAATCCGATTCCGATTGTAACGGTCATATTCCCACCAGGATCTCGGAGGTGTCGTACCAACCAGAGTCCATGGTGTCGGAGTGCAACAGGGGCTGCTCCTGCTCGCTGAAGCACTGGGACCCTGTGTGCTCGTCCAGCGGCCTGAGCTACGCCTCCCCCTGCCTGGCCGGCTGCCAGACCTCCAGTGGCTCTGGCAAGCAGATGGTGAGCATAGCTGAAATGCCCCCACGTAGACCTCTGGAAACACTAGACTGGACTCAATTAGGTTAGGTTAAATTGTATGTGATTATTACATGGCTTTGGTGAATATGCATTCTGATTGGTCAATTACGGCATTCTACCATCTGTTTTTTCTGAATGTTTTTTCTGCTATGAATATCAGACCATAGCTATGGAGACTATTTCCAACCGTAGAATCTAACAGACTATTATTTTTAGCGGAAGCAATTTTTAAATAGATAAAATCATTTTAATAAGTTATATTTTGTGTCAAATTATTGATTGCTTTAGTAAGTAGCCGTGTAATAATTGGGAAACGTCATTTTTGAGAAATAAACCCCGACTTGGTGATCAGTGTTATTTTCAAAAATTTGTAGTTATATTTGATTATTTTGCAATATATTTGATTACATTTTATCGTATAAAATCTGATTATATTTGCTGCAGAATTCCAGATTAGATTGGACTGGATTAGATTGTATAACATTTGATTAGACTGGATTAGATTAGGTTAGATTAGATTAGACAGGCAGAGATGGTGAGCATCACTATTTAAGTGATGCCATCACATAGATGTCTTAATTGTATTGGATTAGATTATATGACATCAAATCAGATTATATAGCTCATGCAAAGAGGCGGTAAGCATCATGAAACAGCATCACGTAGATTCCCAGATTAAATTGGATTGGATTACATTAGACTGGATCAATTTAAATTAGATCAGATCACATCATTTTAGATTAGATTAGATCAATTCAAACAACATCAGATTATATCTTTTTCACGCAAATGATACAAAACTAAACCTGCCATCTGTTGGCTCCCCAGGTGTTCCACAACTGCACGTGTGTCGGCGAGATGCTGGTGCGTCCCGCCGCCAACATGTCGGTGGTCCTGGGCCAGTGTCCACGGCAGAAGGACTGTGACTTCATGTTCAAGTTGTACATGGCCGTGTCCGTGATTGGCGCCTTTGTGTCCGCCTGCGGAGGAACACCGGGATACATCGTTCTGCTCAGGTGAGAGAGAGAGTGATAGAGAGAGAGACCACTGCTATTCAGCCTAGATACTGTATTTATGTCTGTACACTCGTCATCTGACGTTTACTAAAATAGTAATCAAACTTAAATGACATTGTAACCGCTGTGACATGTTGACCGCATTATGTAATCATAATGAGGTCAAGCGGGAGTGGGCTGCTAGTAGTGCCCAGTGCAAGGGCTAAACTTGGTGAAGCAACCATTAGTCATTGTTGATCCTAAAAATAGCCTAACCCTCGAAACCTTTCAATGGATTCAAATATTATTTCATCAGTTTTATTATTTCAGTTCTTTAAAAAATGTTAAACTAATTAACTAGTTTTTATCTACACTACTATTTGTTTATTAATTGTTCTTATAAATCTATAATCTAAATCTAAAATAATCGTTATATTTTTTTTAAATCTCATAGTTTATGCGACAATCGTTTATGTTATTACATGTGTTGTTACAGACCTGCATTACAATTATTTCCTTCTTACATTGTGGGAAGTTAATGGGAAGCGAGGAATTTTGTTTTTCTTCATAATATATATATTATCATATATATATATTAGATGTATATATATTTGAGGATAAATAATACTATAGTTGGGTTAGGTTTTATGGTTAAACAATGTATTATAAAATAGTCTATTCTATTATACAAAATATTCAATAGTATGATTACACCGGATGAGATTACATTATTTTAGATGACGAAAGCACAGTCTACACAAGCTTTAAAGGGACAGTCTGGTTAGCTTAAAAGGGACAGTCTTGATAGCTTAAAGGGACAGTCTGGTTAGTTTAAAAGGGACAGTCTTGATAGCTTTAAAGGGACAGTCTGGTTAGCTTAAAAGGGACAGTCTTGATAGCGTTAAAGGGACAGTCTGGTTAGCTTAAAAGGGACAGTCTTGATAGCTTTAAAGGGACAGTCTGGTTAGCTTAAAAGGGACAGTCTTGATAGCTTTAAAGGGACAGTCTGGTTAGCTTAAAAGGGACAGTCTTGATAGCGTTAAAGGGACAGTCTGGTTAGCTTAAAAGGGACAGTCTTGATAGCGTTAAAGGGACAGTCTGGTTAGCTTAAAAGGGACAGTCTTGATAGCGTTAAAGGGACAGTCTGGTTAGCTTAAAAGGGACAGTCTTGATAGCGTTAAAGGGACAGTCTGGTTAGCTTAAAAGGGACAGTCTTGATAGCGTTAAAGGGACAGTCTGGTTAGTTTAAAAGGGACTGTCTATGCTTGCACAAAAGGGACCCGGTTAGAGTAACGAGCTTTACTGTGTGTTGTGTATTCCAGATCCATCCAGCCGGATCTCAAGTCCCTGGCCTTGGGGATGCAGACCCTGATAGTCCGGACTCTGGGTGAGTGAAACCACACCAGTGTAACCATGTGACCACTTTAGTTAACATCCTTTTAATGTAGCAAAAGCTAATGTTCAAGCAAGGTTAAGATAGTTTTAATCTAGGTGTGTGTACATGTGTGGAGATATACTGTATATATATATATATATATATATATATATATATATATGTGTGTGTGTGTGTGTTTGTGTACATGTATGTATGTATAATTATATGTATGTTTATATTTCCAGGTGGGATCCCCCCTCCTATATATTTCGGGGCCCTGATTGACAGAACGTGTTTGAAGTGGGGCACCAAGCGATGCGGTGGGCAGGGTGCGTGCCGTCTCTACGAGGCCAATGCCTTCAGGTACCACTATCTTTTCTTGTTCACGCCTTCCTCTTCCTGTTCATGTTTGTTCACATCTGGTCACTCCTGGCTGGTGTTAATCATCATCATTGTCATGTCATCAAACATTCTGCTGTATTTGCTTACTCCTAAATGACATGTATCTTACCCAAATGTACCCTCTGCATTAATAAAGTACATCACGTACTAGTTAAAGTAAACATGCCCCTAAACACATAACCACACCCCCTAACCTACATACATCTTACGCCACTACACTACAGATTGTTTTTTAACCCTTCTCCTTTGATTGTTCAGGATTACCTTTCTGGGCCTGGTCTATACTCTGTACCTGATGGCCAACCTGCTGTGGGTCGCTCTGTACTACCGCATCGTGCAGAGGGCAAGAAAGGCGTCGCTACGGCAACAGGCCAAACAGGAGAAGGGCCTTGAGGCTAATGGACAGACCAACAGACGGGCCAGTGTCAACATGCTGGAGGATGTTGACCGCGAGAGCACCATCTAAGGCCCGCACCCCCCCCCACCCCCCAAACCACGCTCTCACCACAGGTTGAATTGGGGTCGTCGTGGGAACCGCACTGCAAGCCTAGCATGGTCGGCAGAGGGGCACACTCTGGATTTCCAAGGGAATTTGGTATAAGCCAAGCTAATTCCACCTGCGTCACTCCTCGGACCCCTGGAGAGAAAAACAGCATTCACACGTATTATTACGTATTACGTTGTGAGTTTTATAAATAAGACACTTTAATTTCATATAAAAAATAGAAAACATATATATATATATATATATATATATATATATATATATATATGTACACACACACACACACACACACACGTTTGTTTTACAGATATGATTGCTAAATATGTATATATATAATACACAATAGAGCACAAATATCACATCTAAGCTTGATTTAACTTTTTTAAACTGTTCATATTTGATACCTGCCTACTACGTTTACTTTTCAAGTTAATGTCAGTTTTTTATTTTTTGCTGTTTGTTTTTTCATGTGCAAGAGTTGTTCAGAATAGTACCTAGAGATATTTACCAGACTTGTACCCAGAATTACATAATGGTCTGGCATCAGGGTCGACCTAGACAACACAACACAAAATACCTGTTTTTGAACTTCACCGATGGTAATGGACTTTAAACGGTAAAATGCTCCTCGTGTCATGAGCTGAACGGCCAAAAGGTCAGCTACAAACCACCAGCTGGGATAATCTGTGTGTTGATGTTAAAAATGGAAAGCACATGTATGTATACACATTTTCTTTAAACTAGTGTACAGTAACCGTTATTTTCCACTGTTTACCACTGTTGTTTCTACTATTTACATCTTTCCTTCCGGCTTTGCTGTTTTTGGTAAAATTCAGTCCTGATGCAGCTTCACCCCACCAACAGGTGGTGCTGTGCACAACATTATATCCATGTGGAAAATAACCTGACGTTTTCTTCCCTCCCACTCATGAGCATGGCATTGAACCCATACAACTTTTTACTGCTACTTCACTGCTGTGAGGCTGTGTGAGTGAATGAATGATGGGGTTAATTAATGAATAACATAAAGCACTTTGAGTGGCCTTAGCCACTAGATAAGCGCTATAGCTAAATGCTGACCCAAAATTTCAAGTTACTTAACATGAAATGAGTATAGGTTGAGTAACACTAACATTTCATGCTCTGTATCAATAGACCCTTTTAACAGAGGCATCATCGTGGGACAAACACAGGTGTCGTTGATAACACTAATTATGGGTCTGCTCCTTTTATGTACCAGACATGGGTTAGCAGACGTCTCTTCACTAGTTTAGTCCACTACCTGGTACATAAAAGCAGCAGACCCATAACTAGAATTGTGAGCACCTGTGAACACCTGTGTTTGTCCTATGATGATATGTGAAAAGGGTCTATACCAGAGGTTCCCAACCTTTGACTTTAGGTGTACCACTAAATTGTCATCAAGACCTTTCATGGACGACCACCTCGTATGCAAACGGAAAAAAATAGATCAATACACATGCAGTGGCTGAGCAAAGACTGCCAGCGCCCTCCTTACTGTAATTATTACTGCAAGGCCATGGCCAGTGGGAAACAGTACAAAGAAAAAGTCAGCAACACAGCAAACACAAATTAACACAAAACATTCCAATGGAAAAAATCTGTTCCTCCTCTCCCTGTTCCTCCTCTCTCTGTTCCTCCTTTCTATGTTCCTACCCTCTATGTTCCTCCTCTCTCTGTTCCTACACTCTGTTCCTCCTCTCTATGTTCCTACCCTCTGTTCCTCCTCTCTATGTTCCTACCCTCTCTGTTCCTCCACTCTCTGTTCCTCCTCTCTATGTTCCTACCCTCTCTGTTCCTCCACTCTCTGTTCCTCCTCTCTATGTTCCTACCCTCTCTGTTCCTCCACTCTCTGTTCCTCCTCTCTATGTTCCTACCCTCTCTGTTCCTCCTCTCTATGTTCCTATCCTCTCTGTTCCTCCACTCTATGTTCCTACCCTCTCTATGTTCCTACCCTCTCTATGTTCCTACCCTCTCAATGTTCCTACCCTCTCTATGTTCCTCCTCTCTATGTTCCTATCCTCTCTATGTTCCTACCCTCTATGTTCCTACCCTCTCTGTTCCTCCTCTCTATGTTCCTACCCTCTCTGTTCCTCCTCTCTATGTTCCTCCTCTCTCTGTTCCTACCCTCTCTGTTCCTCCTCTCTCTGTGCTTCCTGCATCCCTGCCTGACTCACCAGTGTCAAAACAAAGTTTAAAATGGATAAAAGCTTTTTGTTTAGCTTTTTCACACTCACTTTGTGGTCGAGAGCTTTTGCTAGCATCGGCAGGAGGAAGCTTGCTTTTTTGACATTTAGGAAAATGCTGTATATCGATTTTACAGGAATCCAGACACACACTGATACGTTTTCGGTTTTAAATGATAGTTTAGAATGAAACTGATCTCCGTCCTCACTAGTGTTTAACACCGTTTCAGAATGAATCTCCATCCATACTTTTACGCCTGAAAACGCATATCACATGACCATTCTGGGCATGCGCGTGCCCGTATAAACAGCGAGCAGATTGTCTAGTCGGAGTTGCAGAAAATACTACAAATCAATGCCTGTAATTTGTTATCCATGTTGAATTAACCGCCTCAAGGCTGATGAGGTTTGTTTTCTTCCGGAAAGGATCACGTGATAGGGGCGTGAATCAGGGAAGGACACATCGTGACTGATAACACTCAATCAGGAAGCGAACATGGGTGTCTGCGTCATCGGTCTCTAAAATTTCTGTATCCACCTGTAAAATAAACAAAAACGATGTGGGAAACCGCGCCCTCGAATTCTTTAACAGTGCAATCGGATTCATAATCTGAGGGCACTGTTTTGCAATCCACATTTAACATAGTGAAATCAGTGATATTGATGTCAAATCTGCCCTTAAATCTGCATTAATTGGATTTACTGGGAAGAAGTGGTCACTGCGGTCCATGCAAGGCGGGTCATTCGCTGAATAATAGAAGACGAAATGTGGATTGCAAATTCGAGAGCACGGTTTACAAAACTGTGGCCTCGGATTATGAATCCACGTGCAAGGTTTTAGTTGTTTTTTTTACCATGTGACCCCAGCGGGCTCCATAGAAACGCAAGCCCGGAGTATTCAAAATTAAACGGGGGTCAGACGTTTTTTCAATAATTTCTGTTTCAGGGTTTCTAAAACGCCGGAGTAGTGTGTACAATAGGTGTAAATGTAGCAAAAGGTATGCGTTTTAAGACGAAAACGTATTAGTGTGGATGTAGCCTAATAGCTATGGCTAGCAAGCCCCATTCTACAGCCCAGCTGCCACAAGAGACAATGTGATGGCTCACAGATACCGTAAATACTGATAATGCAGCGCAAGTTTCAATATACTACGGCTTGCGCTGGTAAAACAATGGAAACTCAATAAATAGCACATTTTTGTTTGTTTGCGTAAATGCTATTTTAGAAATGTAGGAGTTGCGTAAACACTGTTTATGTGCGTGTAGTCTCCACTACAGCCCTGCACCTGCAGTACACTCACATACCAGTGTCAAAACACAGGTCTATACTTATGTTATGCTATTTGAAAAAAATCTTATTTACACATGTGTACCTCCTGAGAGAACTGTTTCATATCCCCACAAATGCCAAACATTCCTGTCCCAGCCTGAAAAATAAACCCAAGCTCCAACTGGAGTTGGCCCGGCGCCGGCGCTGATACCCCTCAGGAATGTAGGGAACTTTAGAAGGCTAATCCCTGGAGGAGCAATCCTCTTGTGGCCGTGGCTGCCCCCACTGCTCCACATATTACCCCCCCCCCCCATTGTCCCCCCTGACACTCATTAAAAAGCCCCTATTTTCTAACCACCAGGTGTGATGAGCCATTACACGCCATTTACAAATGTACCATTTAGTGACATCACACAGTGGGCGTTTCCTCCCAGATGCAAGATCCATCCCCCTTGTGAAATGCCCATATGCACGCCTAGCCCGACATGTAACCCTTGCCCTCCATATGAACCATGCACTGTAAAAAATGACATTGGGGTGTTGTAAATGCACTTTAGTTAAATGTGTATATTATACATAAAATGACTACATTCTGTCAATTTCATTATAATATTAGATAAACAACGTTGAATTACCTAATTTTCTTATGTAAAAAATACTCAGGACGACACAGCACCGCTGTTAATCTTCTACTTGGAAGGTAACACTAGCTAAATTAACATCGCAGCAATGCGTTAAACCGTTTTCAGACGTGGGGGTTGCTTACATTTTGAATCCAGCTAATAGTAATGTGCTAACATATTTCGGTGACACGTAGTGCTAAGCTTTGCAAATCCCCACCCTTATATTATCTTATATTATCTAGATGTGGGATGTTTTGCTGCTTGATAAAGAGGCTCTTGATTCTCACCACGCAATGAATAGTGACTCAGACTTTTTCCAAGTTACAGTAGGTCGTTGTTTGTATATTTTTAGTACCTTTTACAACACCTAAGCAAGACAACCAACACATTATATTTTAGCATGGCAGTGCCAGTGTGTCTGTGGATTTGAGTGTGCCTCTCCTACGGTTTGGCGGCAGAGCAATGAATGCACACAGAAAGGCAGGGCTGGCAAATGCTCACGAAGCATATAGACTGAATACAGCTTTCACTCTTATGTAATTTTAAATGTAGCTCTGAATATCTGCAGTGGCCTGCAGTCTGTTAGTAATGTTTTGCCTGTCAGTTATGTAGGCTAACCTCTACGTTGTATTTTTTCTTTTTGCATCATTGTAAATGACATCAACGAACTTGGTTACAACCATTGCAAAGGTATGACTTATGTCCGTTACACATAAATACCTATCAGTCAGTAACCATTTGTGATAAAACTGTATTTTTTACATTGAAAATTTTTGCAATTAGAAAAACTGTAAAACTTTTTTTTTCTCCAATTCAACAGTGTCATGGTTGAGGAGAATATGTCAGAAAATGTGTTTCTTTGTGCACAATGTTGTATGTGTCACTTTTGGTTGTATGTATCCCAATCGTCTTGGCTACAAATGATTGCTGCAGTTAACTTTCTGGGAGGGAAAAGTTTTATACTTCTTTTGTTTCGTGCATGCTCTTGTGATGCAGGCAGTAGTTTCTGAAGGACACTGACATTTATTGCAAATCCTTTTCAAGATATACTGTATATATATATATATATATATATATTTTTTTTTTTACTTGAGTATGTCTTTGATACAAAAATTGTGACTTGCCCAGTTGTTGGTTAATAAACCCAGTCGTTATTTAAATTGTGGTATCATATTATTACACTATTGAAATGTGTTTAAAAAAATAGAAGCATGTTAGGTTTGAGAACAGGAAAAGATTAGTAGATGAAACCTAATTTTTAAGGATTAATTTGCATTCAGAAAGCTAGAAAAATGTACTGTATGTAGAACATCTTAAGCTTTACATAATATACCATAGTAAAGGACATTAGGAAAATCTGTGTAATCACAGGTAAAAATGTACCTAAAAAATCTTCGTAACCTTTACGTCAGGGGTCTTCAACGTTTTCCAGGCCAAGGACCCCCAAACTGATAGAGAGATGGAGCGGGGACCCCCTACTTATATATATTGTGTAAAATTGTGTTTTATATTAAACTGGTCCTATAGTGCCATGTATAAATGTACCTTGTTATTGTGCATTCAATACTAAGATATTCAAATAATACACAGGTTCATATATTCATGTGCAAGGTACAGTGAGTAGGGTGGCCATGCCACTGCCATTCATAAACATAATGTAGCGTCCGCCAGGACGCGTTGGAAAGACGACGCAGTGTTGTTCAGCAAACATTTATTGTTGCAACAGAACAGGTTACTGTCGGCTGTAACCACGCCAAAACAACTCCAACATAAAGTTAGCCGTAACTCTCTCTTAATGTTCCTCGCACTCAACCCAGGCTCACTCACGCACACACACACGCACACTCACACAGCCCTCATTCCGTCAAAAACTACATCACCACACCGGATCTATCTAGAGCGGAAACAAAACAACAGGCACGCCGCACACACTTGTTTAAGAGTAGTAGATGGATGGATGCCAATAATATTCTGAATGGAAAGTTTACTTTTAAAAAGTTTCCAAATGGTTCCATTGACAAGACCAAAGTGATCTGTGTGTCTTGTCGTTGTGAACTGAGCTATCATCGCAGCACGTCCAGTCTGAAATTCGGCTTTTAAGTCTGACGTCACACATGACTTCCGGGTCCAAGCCGTGTAGTGTAGAGCAGTGCAGCAGTTAACAAACACTCTAAATCTAGGGCTAGTTAATCTAATCTAGTTAATTATGGGATGTCTGATTAGATTCAATTTACTGTCCATGAACTGTACTGGTAGCCAATGTATATATATTTTGGGATCAGAATTAAATGAGAAAGTTTGGTATGCTTTCCAACACCTGTAATAATCTGAGCCTGTCTAACTACCCTAACCGTTTCATGGTAGAGATCAATGTTTGTGAGCGAACATACTCAAATAAAATAAAAATACTTTGGGATGAATATCTATCTATCTATCCATCCATCCATCCATCCATCCGCGTAGGGGGCGGGATGGGATTGGGGAGGAGAAACAGGAGGGCGGTGCTTACTCATTCTTGTCAGCCAGGGTGAAGTGAGTGGACCGCTAACTTTGAATGGGCGTTTGTTTAACGTATCAGACCAACCACAAAGGTTTCTACAGTCTACTATGCACACGATTTCAGTAAGTCAGTCCCCTCTCATTCATGTTATCACAGACTCATTGTCACTTACGATATTCCGTATTCAAGGGCTGGTTTGTTTTTTAACCTTATTAATTTCTGCCATCTCCTCTTCTCTTTCTCATCGACTGGGAAACAAAATAATGACAGTTTTTCCTCGCCATTTGTATTGGCCTCTGATCTGTTCAAACAGTGGGGTACACAACACTGTGGCATTTTTACATGTAGATCAGTCGGGCCCGGCTGCGGCTTGGACCCGGATATAGAATTATGACGTAGCGACTTAAAAGCCGAATACCACTTGATGGCTGGAAGCACACAGCTGATGCGAATTCTCCGCCCCCTCGTCAAAGCCAGGCGACAACTTGCACAAAGCAAGTCGATCCACTTTTCCATGTTGATAAGAGCATTAAAATGAGAAAAAATAATGGGACAAAAAGAAATCAAGGGACATTTAGAATAGATAAAAATGTGCGATTATTTGCGATTAATTGCGAGTTAACTATGACATTAATTTGAATGCAGCACTAATATATATATATATATATATATATATTCTTAATATATGTATGTCTATTACATATGGAGTAATGTAACGAGAGTAATTTCCCCCTGGGATTATTAAAGTATTTCTGATTCTGATGGACGCGTCCTTGAGTAGACGCTAGTAGACGCTTCGCTCTCCGCTCTCCGCTCTTACTTTCTTACTTTTCTTTTTTTCCCATTTTAATCCCGTCTTTTTGCTACAAAATGTATGGAAAGCGGGTCTAGGATACTTTTAAATCACTGGGAGTATAGGAAAGTATCTGAAGGCTACCACTATTATTTAAACCCTTTTTACTTTGTGAGTGTGGCCTATCAGCAGCATAAGCCTGCACTATATTGACTGGGTTTGTGGAGCTCAGCTAAGCTAATTAGCAACAAGATGCCTCTAATTAGCTACGACGAGATGCCTCCCTTTTCCACGGATTAATACCACAAACTTCTCCAGAAGATAGCAGTACTGGAGACGAAAATTCTGCGACTCGAAGTCAACGTGGAGGTAAATGGTCAATATGGGAATGAAACCACTCTACCGATGACCCAAATCAGTGGAAAGGAGCAGGCTAACAGACAAATTCTTTGTGCAAAGCCAAAGCATAATTCATGGAAAGATAAATCGCTTCCCTCAGATATGGGAAGACGGTTAACAGGCAGAACCCAGCACCTGGAGACTCGTGATGATACTGAGTGGCCTGCACTGCCGTCACACAGGAGGGTCTCTTCAACCCCAGTACCAAGGAGAAAACAGCCGTGGAATGTGGCTAAAACAAAAAGTAAGAGCAAACCGACCAAAGACAGGGATTCTACTAGAGAACAAATTTGCTCCACTTTTACAAGACCCTGACTCCCCAAAAGAAAGGTCATCTTCCAGCACCGGAGAAAGGTGTGAGGCTAAATCATATACTAAAAGGCTGCAGAAAGAGCTAACCACTGGGCCTCAAACGCTGATAGTGGGTGACGGAGCTGTGAATAAGACAAAACACTTTTTCAGCAAAAACACCAAAGTACTTTGTTTTACCAATGATATGGTGTCCGATATCTCGGAGAAAATTCTGGAAATCACTGCTGAGCATCCGACAGTGAAATCTGTCGTCATTCACACAGGAGCACTTGATGTTGTCAAGCAACAATCAGAGGTATTGAAACGGGATTTTAATGATCTGCTGAACAACAATCAGAGGTATTGAAACGGGGTTTCAATGATCTGCTGAACAAAGTCCGATGTCTGAATACTGAGGTGTTTATCAGTGGACCTCTACCAACAGTTCGGCGAGGAGACGAGAGATTCAGCAGGCTGTTGATGCTAAACAGATGGCTCAAAGATACGTGTGCTGCTCAATCAGTGAACTTTATTGACAATTTCAACATTTTTTGGGAACGCAGACACCTCTTTGAGGCAGATGGATTTTGCCTTAACAAGTCAGGAGTACAGCTGTTAAGCTACAACATTTTTGATTTTTTGCGTCGGTCACCAGCAGCCCCTGCCAAGGACAAGAGGCGAGACAATCCAAAACAACAGATAAGACAGCCTTCTGGACAAAAACTACTACTGCCTGAGATAAGGAGTGACCATGAAGGACAGCACACCGAGAGAGAGGCTTTAACGTCATCATTCTTACCCGAACAAGAGAAGTTTCCCCCAGCCCCAACAGCCCAACATGAGGAGTCGCCCCCAGCCCCAAAAACCCAACAGGAGGAGTCTCCCCCAGCCCCAACAACCCAACAGGAGGAGTCTCCCCCAGCCCCAACAGCCCAACAAGTGGAGTCTCCCCCAGCCCCAACAACCCAACAGGAGGAGTCTCCCCCAGCCCCACCAGGAGACTCCCAACTTTCACCCACCGGGACCCCATCCAGCTCTCCAGGCAGTCCGGATTCCCCATTCCCCCATTTTCTGGATTTCCAACTCACACCACGCCCAAATCCCATTTTTTCTCCCCTAAATCCCCCTCCTCGTCCAGCCCCTCCCATTCCACCACGCAGGACAAAACCATCACCCAAACGTCACAGAGCCCCCCCACCTCCTCTGACTCAGATAATCTGTGAGTCGGACTGATACGTGCCGGGTCCAGGCTGCAATACTGATACCAATAATGTTCTCCCCCAGGAAAAGTCAGGGCCCTATGGAGTTCAGATAGCCTTCTCAATCCCTGTGATGACAGGTAACAGAAGAATGGTTAAACTGGTGAGAAATAAAAAGGGTAAATCTGCCAATTTATTAAGTATAGCATGTCAACCTCGAAATATACCAGTGTCTCTATCCACAAGATTAGCTCTACTCAATATCAGATCACTAGTCAACAAATCACTGTTAGTTAATGACGTCATTATGACTTATGATCTAGATTTTTTACTTCTTAGTGAAACATGGCTGACTGAATGTAGCTGTTGTGCTATTCTCAATGAGGCAGCACCAACAAATTTCAGTTTTATGAACAAGTGTCGAACTGGTAAGAAAGGCGGGGGAGTTGCTGCCATCTTTAAATCTGTATTTCAGTGCAAGGAAATTACGTTAGGTGATTTTAGCTCTTTTGAATATCTCTGTTTTTTACTAAAAGGTGATCCAAAAGTCCTTTTTTAATCATTTATAGACCTCCAAGATACTCAGGAAAATTCATTGATGAGTTTGCTGAACTGCTGTCAGTTATCTGCACTGATTACAACTTTTTTTTATCATAACAGGGGATGTTAAGGACTTGGCTCTTTCTGATCATTTCTGTGTGTTCTTTGATTTACAGATCATTCCAAATGTTCAGTTAACCTCTGTGTCTGTTAAGAGAAGGTACATAAATGAGAATACCAGTGCAAAGTTTATGGAGGCTATAGCTATGTCACCAACTGTGAGTGCAGAGTCAGTTGATGAACTCCTAGATCAATTTAACTGGAAAATCTCAAATGTCATGGATGCTGTTGCACCTATTAAAACTAAGATGACCTTGATCAGAAAGAAAACACCATGGAGGAACACTATGATGGTAAAGGCTTTAAAAACAGAATGCAGGAAAGCAGAGTGTAAGTGGAGAAAAACTAAACTTCAAATTCACCATGACCTCTACAAAATAAGTCTTTGTAATTAAACTATGAGTTAGCAAAGGCTAGACAGCGACACTTTTCTGAAATTATTAATAAGAACATCAACAACACTCGCACTCTATTTGCTATGGTTGATAAGCTGACAAACCCCCCTAAACAGATAGCTCCAGAACTCCTTTCCACAGTAAAATGCAATGAATTTGCTTGCTTTTTCAGTGAAAAAATCCAGTCCATAAGGTTAAATATTAGCACAAATCAACAAAACAATAAAATAACGCAATCCCTAACACCTCCCAGGAATAACTCAACTGCGATGTCAGAATTTAATACAGTTGACCAAAAAACCATAGAGGAAACAGTTCAGCATCTAAAACCATCAACATGCTGTCTTGACACAATGCCATAAGACTTTTTAAAACTATTGTGAACTCTGTCTAAATAGATTTGCGACAAATACTAAATAGCTCACTTCAATCGGGCATGTTTCCTAAATCCCTAAAAGTAGCTGCTATTAAGCCACTCTTGAAAAAGAGATCACTGGATGCTTCCATGTTAACCAACTACAGACCTGTCTCAAATCTTCCTTTTATAGCCAAGATCGTTGAGAAAGTGGTTTTTAATCAACTCAGCAAATTCTTGAATTCCAGTGGCCTTTTCGACAAATTTCAATCTGGCTTCCGACCTCACCACAGTACAGAAACAGCTCTTATTAGAGTGTTAAACGATATTAGGTTAAACACTGACTCAGGCAAGGTGTCAGTTCTGGTCCTGTTGGATCTCAGTGCTGCATTTGACACTGTGGATCACAGTATATTGTTGAACAGGTTGGAAACTTGGGCAGGACTCAGCGGAACAGTCCTAGAATGGTTCAGGTCCTACTTGGAAGAGCGGAGTTATTTTGTGACCATTGGAAGTTATGAATCCAATCGAATGGCTATGACATGTGGAGTTCCTCAGGGGTCAGTTCTTGGACCCCTTTTGTTCAGTCTATATATGCTGCCTTTGGGTCAAGTTCTGCAGAACTCTAATGTAGACTATCACAGTTATGCAGATGACATGCAGATATACATAGCACTGTCCTCAGATGACTACAGTCCAATACAGTCATTGTGTCACTGTTTAGAGCAAGTAACAAATTGGATGAACCAAAATTTCCTTCAATTAAATCAGGACAAAACTGAGGTAATTGTTTTTGGCAATAAAGAGAAGAGGATTGCCGTCAGTAAACATCTCGAGTCACTCTCTCTAAAAACTAGGGACCAAGTCAGAAACCTTGGCGTGCTGATAGACTCAGATTTGACCTTCAGCAGTCATATCAAATCCATCACCAAAACAGCCTTCTATCATCTTAAGAACATATCCAGAGTGAAGGGTTTTATGTCTCAAACAGACCAGGAGAAGTTGATTCATGCTTTTATCTCCAGTAGACTCGACTACTGTAACGGTCTTCTGACTGGACTCCCACAAAAAAGCATTAAACAGCTGCAGCTCATTCAGAATGCTGCAGCTCGAGTTTTAACCAGAACAAAGAGATCAGAGCACATTACTCCAGTTCTAAAGTCTTTACACTGGCTCCCAGTCAGCTATAGAATAGATTTTAAAGTTCTGCTACTGGTCTACAAATCACTGAATGGTTCAGGTCCAGAATACATGAATGACATCTTAGTAGAATACAAACCCAGTAGGGCTCTGAGATCTACTGACTCAGGTCAGATAGTGAAGCCCAGAGTTCAAACTAAACATGGTGAAGCAGCTTTTAGCTGTTATGCTGCACAAAACTGGAACAAACTACCAGCTGAACTGAAATCAGCCCCAACTGTGAACATTTTTAAATCCAAGTTAAAAACACTTCTCTTCTCCTGTGCTTATGATTGAGCTTGTTCAAAGCACTTTAAATTGTAAATTTAATTGCACTATGTCCTTTTAAATCATGATTTTATGCTGCTCTTATAGTATTTTATTTCTTTCTATTCTTCTATTCTTGTATTTTTTATTATTATTATTATTATTATTATTATTATTATTATTATTATTATATTATTCTTCTAATTTTTATTTCAATTCTTATTGTTCTATGTAAAGCGCATTGAGTTGCCATTGTGTATGAAATGCGCTATATAAATAAAGCTGCCTTGCCTTGCCTTGCCTTCTGATTCTGATTCCTCGTTGATGGGACATGTTGTGAATGAACCGGTGCCCAGCTTGAAAGAGCTCCTGTGTGTCGCTGAATGTGTGCATTGCTGACTGAAAGACATCTTCTGCCTCCATTTATCTGTTCACTACAGTGTGTTGGATTCATGTTAATGTGTATTTAAAAACATTTCAATTTGTGGAAAAAATTGCGGGGGGAATATAAAAAAAAAGTCTAATCAACCAAAACTTTCGCAACCCCCCTGAAGACCTCTGCTTTACGTAATATATTATAGTAAAGGACATTTGGAAAATCTGTGTAAAATGTACCTAAAAAAAGTAGGTGGAAATTCTGTCCACAATTTTTTTGTGTAAATAGGGTCAGTTATTTTTTACAGTGTGTATCAACACACATCGCTATTGGGTCACACTCCGCAGATGGCTGGGGACAAAACTACACTGGTCTTTTAATCACTTTCCAATGTCGAAACGGTTGGTTGAAAGTACCCACTGAACAAACATTCAAATCCACTTTCCAGCGTAGTTTCATCCCCAGTCATCCGTGGTGGTGAGTGTGACCCATAGTGAAGTATGTGATACATGGTTCATACACAACACAGGGGGCATATATGGGGCTAGGGCATTCACGACTGCTGCATTTTAGAAGTTGGCAACCACACCCAAAATGTAGTCAAGTCGATTATTTGCGGGAGATACATCATATTTCTTTCACCAAATAACAATGATCTATTCTCATTAAAAAGGTCTATACTAAAAGGTGACGTGAAAACACTGCTAATGGTTAATGGTTTTAATAAAGGGTTTTAATAATGAATGTATTTAGCAGCTGTTTCAATGTTTCAACGAAGGCAAAAGAAACCAAAAAGCTTATACCTACTAATAATAACAGGGTTGGTAAATCAATAACCATGAATAGAACAGGTAGCTATGTTTTTTTCCTTTTCTGGTGATCCGTCACCCACAATAGCACCTTTGTAATTTCTCTTTGGGGGAATAGCGCTAGTCCTGCAGTGCAAGGCACGGTACAATGCTCAAACCACCTATGTGAGTTGTGATAAGCAGGCTTACTCTCATACTATGGAAGCCGTGTGTCTTCTGAAATGTTTAGGCTACATTTGAAGTTCTGCTGTGACTCGAAACCACTCAACGGTTTGACCGAAATATGATATATAAATATATAATGCGATATTGTAGTTTTTCTTTTTGCGTTATTAAAAGAATACATTTGTTTTAACAAATTGAACCGCTTCAGAAATTAAAAGGAAAAAATGTTCAGTTGATGAAAACACAATTCTGCGGCAGTGGTCACCGCCGGCTCGGATTCAGACAGCGTTCATATGTAGGGGAGGACCAACCTGGGGATAGGTGAAATAGCAGAGTCCTCGATTGTCTCGCATAAATTAGTTGTGATCGTAATCCGATGATTTTTTGGCCATTGCTTAGTAATAAATCGTGAAATTATTTGTCATTAAGACATGTTGTGTTTGAAACTGCCACAGTGTTTCTCAAACAAAAGGGTGGCAAAACAAATGTTTCATTAGGCTACAGCATATTTTCATTGATTTAGGATTTTACAGTACTACAACTCTCGAGTCCTCTCAATATGGTGGAATGGATAAAAACTCCCATGATGCATTCTATGTAGGTATAAAAGGTTTAATATGAAAGAAACATACTCACTGGGTTTAAAAGCTGTTTCCAAGGCCTGCAGGTGGGGAGCCCGGTGTGTCTTGTTAGAGGGGCATACAGCTGTAAGAGGTGAGCATGATTAACAGACTTAATTAGCATATATTAGAGTGAGTTCATATATAGACTGTTTGGTCTCCCTGAGTGTGTGTGTTGATGGTTTATCCTGGATGTCATGATTGCTCTGCACCACAGGTGTGCAGCCTCACCCAGCCCATAGTCTAATCAGTCTGACTCAGGCCAGGTGAGGCTGCTTAAACCAGCCATCAACCACACACACTACACAGACTACCATACTATTACTATACTAAAGATACCGGGTTCAAACCCCAATGTCTTCCTCTACCTGTATCTAAAATTCTCTGCTTTGATTACCCAGAGGATCACACAGAGACCTTGGGGTAATCAAGGCACACAGGTTAAACTAACTATCACTACACATACTCAGAGAGAGATCCTCTGTCATGACAGCATGTTACATCTGCTCTGGCTTGTAAAATCTTGCCAACTCTCCAATAAACTGGCTTTCTACAACAACTACCTGTGTGCCTGAGGAGCCCAGCAAAGCCACTTAGGTGGCGTGTGGCAGGGCCTACTGCCACACTGGCGCCCAACGTGGGGCGTCTCCGACCTGGAAGGGACATAGAAGGGCTGCCCAAAGACGCACTGGAACCACCATCCGCGTCGATGGACAGCCACCTCCCAGCACCAGCCCTTTCCCGGCGGCAGCAACAGTCGCTGGTGGTGTCCAGCGGACAGCAGGACAGGGGAGGCAGCACAGCAACCGCCATGAGCAGCTGTCTGCAGCTAGCAGCCCCTGGAACCAGCCAGCACAGCAGCCCAAGGCCCCATGCTCCGGGAGGGAGATGGCGATAATGCCTCGTCGCCCTGGTGGAGGGTGGCACTACCGAGGGCTGTTTTGGGCCCTCCAAGGAGCTACCACCACGGCCCAGCTGTCAAGCCTCCTCCTTGCCCATCCAGACCGCCCCTGCAACGGCCAAGCCAAGAGACACCTTCGCCAGCCAAGGCAGCAGCCCCAGGCCTCCAGGATGGAGGGTTGGCTGGTCAACCTGGTAGTGGAATATCCTTCCACTAATACCTGTCCTTAGGGAGGTCACACCTTATTCTCCTCCCTACTACATACACTCCCTGAAGTTCAACATCATGCAACCACAAGTTCCAGATGCAGTCCACTGGCTGCATTAATCACTCTGTCTGGTTGTTCAATCAGTCAGTAGTTCAATTCTGAAACAATTTCCGCTGCACTCGGAGTAGGAAAGATTCTCATGATGAAATTTCAGACCAAGGGTCAAATTATTATTTTTATCAAAAGGTTGGAATAGGCTGTGGAGTGCATGTGTTGATATCTGGTTTATCCTGGGTGCCATGACTGCTCATGCACCACAGGTGTTCAGCCTCACCCAGCCCCAGAGTCTTATCAGTCTGACTCGGGCCAGGTACCAACCACACACATTGCTGCTTTGCTTAGAAACATTGCTGTTTTGCATCTAGGGCTGCAACTAATGATTATTTAGTTTGTATGAGTCATTTAGTCCAGAAAATGTCATAAATAATAGCAAATGCCTTCACAACTCTACTGATAGCGGTTTAGTGTTGCACTTATGTACTTATTGTAAGTTGCTTTGGACAAAAGCGTCTGCTAAATGCCCCTAAATAAAAAAAAGAGGTGTGGGGGCAATGGGGTTTAGGGTTGTTTTTTTTAAATTTAGGTATGGCAACCCTGTTGAGTCTGTTTTTTGTTAGGTATGGTAACCCTGTTAAGAGTCCAGTTTTTATTGTATTAATATTAAATGTTATTAAATGTACCCTGATACTAAAGACAAGGTTTTACATTCCTAGAATATTCACTTTTCATATCAGAAATGCAACACACATGTTGCAACAACTCTCAAATGTAAAAAAATACTAAAATAATAATTATAAAACAGATAGTTTCGGTCCTTGATTCTGATTGACTTGAAGCCATTGTAAAATACTCTAAAGTCTGTATGCTAGCCTGTATTGCTGTCTTGATTAACTATATTGTGAAATAATTATTTATTTCCAATAAAATATTGCATTTTATGTTGCTGTGTTTATTTTGTGAAATCTTACTAGGTAGTCTATATTAGCTTTTTAGTAACCGTAATGCCTGTTTTATTTTCATCATTGTGGAGTGATTGTGGAGTGTGAATTATCGCACCCAGGATAAACCAGCTATCAACACACACTCAGGAGAGAGTCTCTGTCATGGCAATATACCATCTCCAATAAGTGCATCTTCAAATCACAAACAACCTGTGTCCTGTGTCGGAGGGCCCCAGCAAAAGCCACTAAGGTGGTGTGTGGCAGGGGTACAGGATACAGGTGCCACAATCATCATCACCATCACCTTCATAATCATCACCATCATCATCATCTTCATCATATGAAGTCCTTCTTTAGATCTGCATGGACAAACACACATTTCTTTGACACAGAGCAGTCTGTTGTTTGAAAACAAAGTAATCATCACCAATCTGTACACAGATTGGTGATGAATAAATCACATAAATCCATCCTTGGACGAAACATGAAAACATGTCACAGTTCCACATGAGTTGTATTGTTCTATGATGAGTTCAGTACTGTCCTAAGGACAGGTTTATTGGGCAACCTGCTGTTTCCTTGCCAATAAAGTAAAGTGAATACATTTTCCCAACTATCCACCTCCCTCTATCCACTACCCTCCCCATTCCATTCTCTCTCTAACTCCCTCCCTCCCTCCCTCTCTACCCATTCCATTTATCTCTCCTCTCTCCCTGTCACTCTCCAACTCCTTCTCCCTCTCTCTCTCTCTCTCTCTCTCTCGCTCCCTCTCTCTCTCGCTCCCTCTCTCTCTCTCTCGCTCCCTCTCTCTCTCTCTCTCTCTCTCTCTCTCTCTCTCTCTCTCTCTCTCTCTCTCTCTCTCTCTCTCTCTCCCTCTCCCCCCCCCCCCCCCCATTCACCCCCCCCTCCCTCTCTCTTTCTCTCTCTCTCTCTCCCTTCCCTTTCCATTCTCTCTGCTCCCCTGTTGCGGTTTCCATTCTGGGACGAGTAGGGAATGAAAATGCAGCCAGTGTTTTGTCCTGCTGATCGCTGCTCTGCCCGGGGGCCTGGACACAGGAGAGAAGGAGTTAGAGACGAGGAGGTGCAACTCCTGGCCTGGACACAGGAGAGAACGAGTTAGAGAAGAGGAGGTGCTACCCCTCCACCTTGGGAGAGGTGTGTGTGTGTGCATATATATATTTGAGTGCATGAGTAAGTGAGAAAGAGGGAGAGCATGTGTTTGTGTATTTAAAGGTGTGTGTGTGTGTGTACATGCGTGTGTATTTGAAGGTGTGTGTGTGTATGTGCGTGTATATTTGAAGGTGTATGTGTTTGTGTGTACATGTGTGTGTATTTGAAGGAATGTATGTGTGTGTGTGTGTGTGTGTGTGTGTGTGTGTGTGTGTGTGTGTGTGTGTGTGTGCATGTGTGTGATTAGGTTCATATTTGCAAGGACTTGTGCAGAATTAGCCCAGTGGAATCAAAGGAGGATTACAGAAGCTAGGGGTCTGCCGTTGGTTAGACCAGAGGGACGTTCCTTCATCCAAACCTTCTCCACTCTCTCTCTCTCTGTCTGCTTCATCTCAGTGGACCCATAAAGCCCAGACCATCAGCACACCCCAGACTGATCCTTCACATGGAGCAGAACCATGAGACAAAGATCGTGTGACCTCCCCCACTCCTGATCCCAGAGGGTTGTGGTGACAGGAAACAGAAAATCATTTCAGGTTTGGCTTTAATATGGTAATTTACCATGATGCACTTGGAGAAAGTTTAGGATTAGTTGTAAAATTAGGGTTATGGTTTGTTTGAAATTATTCTTGTTCAAATGATTCATACTAGATATGATCATGATAACGTTTAGATTAGAGATGGTTACATATACAGGTTACATACATAAGGGCTTGGTGTGGTTAAGGTCAGGGTTAGCCTCATGAGACCATCCTGAATCCTGATATCCAGGTTTACGTTTCGCTATGAATATCAGTCTGGCCTTCAAGCCTTGGCTGGGCAGCCATTGATTTCCAAATATGGCCATGGCCTTATGTTGTTCGAAAAACTCCATCCTCCAACTCAAATTCGTCTGGAAGTAAAGCAAAAACATGTTGTAATCTTAGAAAAGCCTTCTGTTCAGATTTCTGTTAATCTTTTAACATTGTTATTCAGGCTATTTAGGATAAAAACAGGTTTGATTACTAGCATTTTTAAATGTTAGAAAAGGCTTTCAACGAAGACAGACTGACATGCAGAGACAGAATGTGATCTCGCATCTGGATGGTCTCACAAGGCTTGGTCAGGTTAAGGATCTGGGTCAAACTGATGCATCATGGGGAATGGTCACAGTAAAGTTCTGTAAATGAACTCTACAATGACGCTTTGAATACTGAGCGCTTGATTGAATTGATTTACTGATGTTTATCTTAACATATATTTTTTCATATTTTTCCCATATTAAATTAAATAATTATTTGTTTGTGCTTGTTTGCAGGGCTGTGACTCGACTAGACAGACAGACAGACAGACCAGAGGCAGGTGAGACAGACAGACAAGACCAGAGGGAGGTGAGACAGACAGACAGACCAGACCAGAGGGGGGTGAGACAGACAGACAGAGACAGACCAGAGGGAGGTGAGACAGACAGACAGAGAGACAGACCAGAGGATGGTGAGACAGTGAGGCAGAGACTGACCAGAGGGAGGTGAGGCAGACAGACAGACCAGAGGGAGGTGAGACAGACAGACAGACCAGAGGGAGGTGAGACAGAGACATACCAGAGGGAGTTGAGACAGACAGAGACAGACCAAAAGGAGGTGAGACAGACAGACCAGAGGGAGGTGAGACATGGACAGCTGGTCTCAGAGTGGCGGGATGACCAGCCAACAGTCTCTCTGCAGTCCTGACAACGCCCCCAAATCCAAGCGCAGATGTTCCACTCTCCAGGTATCTGAACACACCACTCAAACATCTCATCATGAATACAGGGGGGCCCAGACTTCTTCATGCTGTGACCCACCTGTGGAGATCACTTTGGCCCGGGACCCACCAAGAATAAGCAATATGTTCTCATTAGCGTGTCAACAAAACAGAGACAATTGGCCCCGTACTGTGACCCACTTATGGGTCGCCACCAAGCAGCCACTATGACTGTTGGCAGAAACAAAATGTAGTTCCTCTAAGGGCCTATAGGTGGTTGGCGGTGGTTGGATGCAGAAAGCCAATAATCTTTTTCTTCATTCGTTTAGGATCGCAGTAGCTAGTTCATGTACACGTCATTTTGAGGGGTCTCTTTTATTTAATTTAAAACTTATTAGGGTTGAATATTGATGAGTTTTGGCCATAGACTAGTGTGACGTGGACATTCAACACCCTCAATGTGCCAAAAATTGATTGTTTCCACCGCTGGTTGCTAAAATCTCAAACAATGGCGCTGTCCATGAAAGGCAAATCTACACCCTCAAAACGGTCCAGTATAAACCAATGGGTGAAGTCACGGACACTATGTCCAGAGTTCGGAGATCAGGTGTGTTTCCAGGGATAGAGCCAGGTAATACGTATACAAATGTGAAATATAGAAAGATATGCATGTATGATATGTGCACAAACTAAATATAAAGTGGCTCAGACGCTGGGATATCGCAAATCAAGCTGAATAGGACACCATCGAACCTGGTGGTAAAACAGTTAACACCTAAGCATCCACCTGCTCTCCCGCGTGTCTTCCCCAGCCCTTCATCATGGCGCTGGCATTTGCGTACTTCTCCAAGGCGCTCGCTGGCACCTACATGAAGAGCGCCATCACGCAGATCGAGAGGCGCTTCGAGCTCTCCACCGCGCTGGTCGGCCTCGTGGATGGCAGCTTTGAGATAGGTAAGAGGTGGCGGTCCACTTCACTTGATCCACTATGTTGGGATCTAGTTATAGGCATGGCATCTATATATTTATTTCATTAGAAATCAAATATGTGATATATCAAGATAAGATCAAACTATTTCTATTTACTATTTTAGCAGACGCTTTTATCCAAAGCATCTTACAGTAGAGAGGGATTGAATACAAGTCATTAAGGAGCAGGTAGGAGTTCTGGGACAGGGATGCTTACAGGTAGAATGCAGACATTTTGGTTCGAATCCACCATCTTTCAGCTGAGAGTCTAACACCCAGACCACCCTAACCACTAGACTATTTGGCCCGTAAACGTTCTATCTTAATATTGTAACCGTGCATAAAGGCGCCTATACTGGATGAATGATAAATTATGAACGGACACGAAGAGTCGTCTTGAACAGCCGGCGTCTCACCGTTTATTTCTCCTCAACAGTTAGTTTACAGTCGTCAATCTCCGGATACACACCACACTCATTTCCGGTCTTCCCTTCACAATAAAACTCAGAGCTGCCCTAACAACACTAGGTTACATACCTCCCCTCCTCCAAGAAGAAACGTCCTCGTTTCACAACATGAACCTCATAACCCACATTCCCATTACAACACACATGCATATCCAAGTCCTGAATGAGCAGTAAAGAACAACACATACACAGATACACGATGTGCAGGAAACCAACAAGCATGAGAACCGGTAAAGGAACCATAACCCCGACTCAGTACCCCAGATTAACCGACATACCATGCCCATACAAAACAAAACAAAACACGACAGTCACTGATCAGAAACAAAATCCTTGAAATGGACAGGCCGCTCTCCCAAACCGAGACAGCTGTGGTGGAGGTCCACCAGAGGCACATAGTCATCAAACAAGCACTAAGCCACTGACTGGGCGGTCTGGTTATGAAGGGCATACAGATTTACGAACTTAGTGAAGTAGTCCTCCACTACGAGCACGTATCTATTACCTTTAGAAGTCATTGGTAGTTCTAGAATGTCAGTTGCCACTCTCTGAAACGGTCGGCTTGCTTGAACACCTCCCATAGGTGCTCTATGCTTAGGCACCGGAGCCCTACGGGTTTGACAGGGGACGCACTGCTCACGCCACTGCTGAATACCTCTGAACATGAAGGGCCAGTAAAAGGTCTGTCTCGCTTTCTTCCATACTCTGACTGCCGAGAAATGTGCTGCCACGGGACCTCCGGTAACACTTTACAATAAGGTACGCAAAACGTGGGTAGTTACTGAGGAACGAATGACGAATGATGAACGACCAGGGCCCTAACTGGGGCCCTAACAGGGCCCTAAGTGACAGTTACTCAGTAACTACTGAGGAGTTACTGGTAAACAGACTAGGGGACTACTGTATTCGTTACTGAGTAACTGTCACTTAGGGCCCTGTTAGGGTTCCAGATAGCCCCAGTTAGGGCCCTGGTTGTTCATCATTCGTTACTCAGTAACGAATACAGTAGTCCCCTAGTTTGTTTACCAGTAACTCCTCAGTAGTTACTGAGTAACTGTCACTTAGGGCCCTGTTAGGGCCCCGTTAGGGCCCCAGTTAGGGCCCTGGTCGTTCATCATTCGTTACTCATTCGTTACTCAGTAACTACCCACGTTTTGCGTACCTTATTGTAAAGTGTTACCCATCATTCGTTACTCAGTAACGAATACAGTAGTTCCCTAGTCTGTTTACCAGTAGCTCCTCAGTAGTTACTGAGTAACTGTCACTTAGGGCCCTGTTAGGGTCCCAGTTAGGGCCCTGGTCATTCATCATTTGTTACTCATTTGTTCCTCAGTAACTACCCACGTTTTGTGGGTAGTATAATAACCCACCTTATTGTAAAGTGTTACCGGACCTCCATGCAGGCGCTGCAGCACCTCTGGGACAAGTGAGGAGGGCACAACCACCTGACATATAGCACCCCCCCCCCCGGCGTGAGAGTTCGCAGTCCGACAGAGAAAGCTATTTACAATAGAGAGACGGGGAAATTCCGTACACAGTTTGCACAGTCCCCTTTTCTGACCTCTCATCTGATCCCGAGGAGGCCGAGAACCATTACTCCCAATCCAGTCCAATACTCTGCCGATGTCAGGATCAGCCCGCTGTAAGTCTGCCACGCCAGCTACATCCTGTGAGAGGGAAGACAAGAAAGACAAATCATCTGGTTCACTGTTCATGTCCCTACACTGCCCCCCAATGGCGGCATCAGTGGCCCGGAGGTCTCCCGCAGGCAGGTGGGGCCCTGCGGGGCGTGTGGAGAGAACATTCGGCTCCTGCTGTGAGTCTATGGTGTTCACATGAGCAGTCACTTCTAGTGGATGGTTCTTTGAGGCCACAGATTCATTGTCAGGGGGTCTCCGCAAAAGAGCGTCCGCATTGGCATGCTGTCGTCCATGTTTGTGCTTCATGACCCAGTTAAAAGGATCCAATTCCAACATCCACCTTGCTCTCCTTCCAGTAGGATCTTTGTCAATGGACATGCCACACAGACCTAACAGAGGCTTATGGTCTGTTATAATAGTGAAGGCTGCAGCTCCAATGTAATGCCGGAACTGACGCACCGCCCACACTACAGCCCACAGCTCTCTGTCAAACGTGGACCAGCGCCTCTCAGTGGTCGATAGTGACTGACTGGCATACACCACCACTCGTTCAAGTCCATCTTTATCCTGAGCTAACACGGCCCCCACCGCTTCCATAGAGGCATCCGTGTACACTTTAAAGGGGACGTTGAAGTCTGGCATGGTGACCACGGGAGCAGCGGAGAGCACCCCTTTTAAGTACTCAAAGGCTGCATCACATTCCGTTGTCCACTGGAAAGGCACATCCTTACAAGTTAGGCGGTGCAGGGGAGCAGCGCGCTGTGCAAAGTCTCGATAGTACGAGCAGAGTCCGACAAAAGCCCTCACCTCAGTTGGATTCTTGGGAACAGGCCAACTTCTCACTTTGTCTGTGTTTCTGGGGTCAGGCTGCAGGCCATGGCGGGACACCACATGCCCCAGAAACACTACGGGCCCTATCTTGCACTCAGCGCAATTGACTTTGTTCACTGGCGCTTGCGGAATTCCTATTTTGCACCCGACGCACATTGGAATTTTCCGACGCAAGGCGCAAGTCCTTCACTTGGGGAATGAAGTTGCGCTCCGGGGGCGGTTCAGCGAAAACAGGAGGCGTGTCCCGGCGCTAACGTTCCCTGGTGCTATTCTGCACTTTCACAAAACAATAGCGCCACAGACCAGAAAAAACCTAGTTTAAAGTCAGTGGCGCTTATTCAGACCCTATTTTAAGGGCGCGTGGCCATAATCAGGGTGGGGGAATGCGCGATTGTTGACGGTGGGGGGGGGGGAATGCGTGATTGTTGACGGGGGGCCGGCTCAAAAATAATAGTACACCAAATAAAAAAATATAAAATAAAATAAAAAAATAATTACGGCCGGCCGGCTCGGCCTGAAATCGTCCGGCCGTTGGGGAAATCTCCCGAACCTCCCGACGGCCGCCCGTCCCGATGGCCATAGTGTAGTGTGTGTAACGTGCATACACTTTGCTTCTCTCATCTACAAGGAAGCAGTTCCCATTTTTACATATGTGAACAAATAGGCGTAAATCTAGCGTACACAGTTACCCAAAAATATTCAGGCTAATAGTAATGACGGATCAAATTAACCTGTTTGACCAATAGTCGCAAGACACATATGACACCTTTTATTATGCCATCAACAGCGCGTGAAATGTTTTATAATCGGAAACACAGAAACACGAAGCCGTGTAACTGAAAGATATTCGGCAGACTGAAAATGCGCTTCAGCTTATTTGACAGAAGAGCTCATCTATAAGCAGTGCTTGAAGTGGGCCAGTACGCACCGGCACTTTTTCTTGCGTACTGGCACTTGTCACAGGCTGCCCCCCCACCCCCTCGTCGGTCGTAGGTCCGGGGTGGGTTATGATCGGCCCCCCCCGGTCGACAATCGCCCCCCCCCCCCCCCCCCCCCCCGTCGTACGCAGTACTGGCACTTATTTTTTTCCACTTCAAGCGCTGTCTATAAGCAAAGTAATCTCGGTCTACATTGCAAATATATCACCATGCATTCATAACCTCGTGATTCAGTGAGAGTGAGGCCAAAACATCGGAAAGTATGTCTTTGTGACATTTCTTCATTTACATTTTGTCAACGGAAAATGAAAAGCTGAAAAGATTTAAACAGAATAACTAATTATTTTTCCCTCTGATGGCCATGCGCGCTACGGCGGGATTGGACACGTCTGGGTCCAGTAGTGGCGATGCGCGATGTGCTCGCCATGGAACAAGCGCGCCTGCATTTAAAGAGAATGTGAGCCGACGCTCTGATTGGTTTATTGCACGTTACGCCCAAACCACACCTATGACTAATGTAGCTGCTTCAGACCAACCCATTTTAGATTTGCGCTGGGCGCGAGCGTCATTTATCCCGCCAGTATAATAGCAACAGCGCCCAAGATCCGCCCACAAAGCCACTTGCGCTTTGCGGTTCATACTTGCGTTTCAGACCGGCAAAATAGGGCCCTACATGGTCTCTAGCAAGGTGGCACTTTTTAGGGTTAAGTCTGAGGCCAGCAGCCTGGATCCTGGAGAAAACCTCCCGAAGGCTACTGAGGTGGTCTTCGAACGTGGGGCTGTAGATCAGGACATCGTCGAGATATACCATACACACCTGCCAAGGAAGTCCCCTCAGCACCAGTTCCATCATACGCTGAAACGTGGCAGGTGAGTTGGTGAGGCCCATTGGCATCAAGCGGCATTAGTAGAGACCCCATCCGGTGGTGAAGGCCGTCTTCTCGCGGTCCTCTTCTGCGACCTCCACCTGCCAATAGCCGTTAGAGAAATCTAATGTGCTAAACCAGAGGGAGCCAGCCAGTGCATCCAAGGTGTCATCCACTCGGGGGAGGGGATGACAGTCTTTTACAGTTATACTGTTCAAGCGGCGATAATCAATGCAAAATCTCCACTCACCGTTCTTCTTCTTGACGAGCACAACAGGCGAGGCCCAGGGGCTGCAGCTCTCCTCTATAACCCCATCCTTCAACAGGGCCTCCACCTGCCTATCAATTTCCTCCTTCTTCTCTGGAGAGGCGCAATAGGCCCGCTGTCTCACAGGAGGGTGGTTGCCAGTTTTGATGTGATGCTTGATGAGGGTGCATTTACCAGCCACTCCTTTTGTCATGTTGAATATCTCCTGGTGTTCTGCCAGGAGAGCAGCTAATTGTTCCTTCTGTGGCTGGCTAGCAGGAGACTCTTGCAGTGACATCAAGGGCCGCTTAGCAGATGAAATAGCAGAGACTGTCTCGGCCGGAGCCTGTGTGAGTGGCACAATCTCTGACTCATCCACTGGGAAAAACTCCCCCAGATGCATCCCCTCTCTCAGCGTAATGTCCTGATGTGTGGGATTTAACACCCGAGCCAGGGTAACCCCTTTCTTCACAGAGGTCACCGCATGAGCCACCACACACTCACATTTGTTCTGGATGTTGGGCTCTAAGTAACCCACAGTCTGGAGACTGGTCCATGGATCTGCTTGATGACACACAAACTGGCACTAGCATTTCACTGAGGGGTGGCAGTATCATGGCAGTGGTTATGGAAACATTACAACACTCTGGAATCAGGTCTCTGCCACACAGGAGTGGGACCACTGTGTCCCATAGCTGCAGTGTGCCATGAGCATAATCCAGAAGGGCACGGTTTGACACCAGGAAGTCCAGGCCCAGTAGTGCTGTCTGTGTGGAACCCCGAAGAACGTGGAATACATGCTGCCAGGACTTATTTCCTAGATGCAAGGTGACTGTTATGGTTCCCAAAGTATCCAGCATCTGTCCATTCACAGCCCGTGCAGCAACAAAGGCAGCCTTTAGGGGGCGCTTGTGTAGTGTTGGAACCGATTTGCGGAAGTCTGCACTTATAAACGACTCGGTTGCACCTGAGTCCACCAGAATGTTGACTTCAGTCCCCTCAATGCTCCCCCTCACATAGGAAGTGTGCTGCTGCTCTTCAATATCCTGTGTCAGTGTATTAATTGTGGGGGATGTAACCGTTTCTTCCTCTAGGGAGCCCGTAGGGGACATAGCTGATGTCTGGGCCGCAACATCAGCTACATCTCGTTTCCCGACTGATTGGGTGTGTGCTCCCTCTTGGGGGAGAGGAACTGTACTCCCCGGCGTCTCTGGGCATCGTCGTTAAAGGGGCCCCTCGCAGGTCGAGGATCACGCCAGTTCGGAGAGGGTGTTGTTTCATTATAGGTTGCCCGGGGAGGTGGCCTGTCCCCGGGGTACCCCTCTGCTCAGGCCAGCGACGATCTGGTGATCGCCCTCTCGGTTCACCCCGGGGGCGACGTGACTGGCAGCCCGGCGCCCCACACACACACTGACACCCTGGGGAAGAGGTTCTCCGCTCATCCTTCCAGCCCTTTTGTCTCAGGTACTTGTTTTCTTCCGTCCCACGTCTCATCTCCAGCCTCATTTCTTTCATGTCCTCTGTAAGTCTCTCTATTGCCTTGTACACACCTCCTCCATCCGATATGGAGTGCACCATGGCGGTTGCACTCCCTCCGAGGGGAGTGTGGCGTGCTTGGGGGGTGACGTAGTCCATTCTCAGAGTCTCTCGGGCCATTTCACATCGACCAGCAATGACCAGGGCCTCCTCTAGGTCAGTAGCCCCCTGCTCATGACATTTAGCTCGCAGAGTTGGGTCGAGTCCCGCCAGGAACCTACGAAATTTCTCCTCCTTCTGGGCAATTTCACCATAACCTGGGAAGGCTTCTTGCACTAGCTGGCTTATGTCCGCTGCATAAACGGCCAAGCTCTCCCCTGGAGCACGGGAACGAGCAGAGATGTTAGCTCTGAAACAGTCTAAGAAATGTCTCTGTCCAAAAGCCTCCAGCAGCCTCTCTTTAACGGCTGGATAATCGTCCTGAACGACTGCTGGCAGGCTGTCCCACAGGAGAAAAGCTGCCTTGGTCAGCCGTGTTGCAAAAGTCTCACCAGTTCATAGTCAGGGTCACCTCCGGTGCCTCCCACGAGCGCTCTCACAGCCACTTCGTACTGCCTGGCCCAGCAGGGGAAACTCTGCTTGTCCTCTCCGGTGAAGTTCAATCCGAACTCCGCTAGCGAACGGCCTCTCCCCGCGTCGCTCTCTGTCCTGCAGTGGGTCCTCATCAAACTTCCACGTTTGTAGTTTTCGTGGTTTTATCACTATGAAACGAGCCGAGTCCTACTGCGAAGTACAGCTCCAATGACACGGTAGACAATTAACTAACCTAACTAAACTTCAGCAGCTAAATTAAACGGTGCGTGCAGTCGCTAGACGCTACTTAGCTGAAACTTCGGCAGTCCGTTATCTTATTGTCCAATGTCCACGAGGGGAAATCCCACCGCTGCCACCAATGTAACCGTGCATAAAGGCGCCTATACTGGATGAATGATAAATTACGAACGGACACGAAGAGTCGTCTTGAACAGCCGTCGTCTTGAACAGCCGGCGTCTCACCGTTTATTTCTCCTCAACAGTTAGTTTACAGCCGTCAACCTCCGGATACACACCACACTCACTTCCGGTCTTCCCTTCACAATAAAACTCAGAGCTGCCCTAACAACACTAGGTTACAATATCAAACAAAACTCTTTGTCGTATGCTCGCAACCATTAGGCAACCTGCTGTTCCTGGTGCTGGTCAGCCATTTTGGCGCCAGGCTGCACCGGCCAAGGCTCATTGGAATGGGCTGCTTCCTGATGGCCGCCGGATCCTTTCTCACCGGACTGCCACATTTCTTCATGGGACGGTAAACTGACCATATCCTGGTGTTAAACAGCACCAGGCCTCAGTTACACACCACCAGTTATAGACCGTCAGTTACAGACCACCAGTTACACACTGGTTATATATATATATGTATATATATATATATATATATATATATATATATATTCACGTAAAGATTGAAGACGTTTTGCTTGTGACCCACCTATAAAGTCTTGACTTTATCCTTTAAACTTACTAAAAACAGAGAGGTTCTTTTTAATATGGACCCACATTCAAGTAAGCCTCTTTTGGCTAGAGTGACACAAAAACACAGTATGGTAAAGATTGAAGAGGATACTTGGCGTTGCTTGTGTTTCCCATAGTTACACGTATGACACAGTAGTCCACAGTCAAAACAACGACAACGCGAGCATTGCCGCGTGCGTGGATCCCCTGGACCTGCCCGACATGCAGGACGCCCAGACGGGTCCTCCTGTAGAAGACCGCACAGGTAAGAACAGGATGTTATGTTATGTTATGGTTCATATGTCATGATTTTTTGTATAGTATTTAATTGTTAACCACAGTGCCTTAAAGCTATTTTGCTCTCAATAATCTGTGTTTTTTTTAATTTGTACCTACATATTTTGCCTTTGAGTAATTTTTATTGTAAAACACAAGCTGCACAAGCTCACGGCTTTGTAAACACCAGTTCCCTTTGTCTGGAGGATGCCTGTCTTATCAGTGCAGTCTACTGACCTTGACCTTTCTGAGTCCTGCTCAGCTACTGTGTGTTTTATAGGAACTCTTTTTAGACACATTTGTGTCGTTACTCCAAATTATTGATTGTATGCTTTCATTGTTCTCACTTAGGATAAAAGTGTCTGCTACACAACTTAACATAATGTCATGTAAATGTTTAAGTGTATCTATGTGTGTGTGTGTGTGTGTGTGTGTGTGTTTGTGTGTGTGGTCAAGTGTGTGTGAAAGACCCCAGTTCCCACATGTGGATCTACGTGTTCCTAGGGAACGCTCTAAGGGGAGTTGGGGAGACGCCTGTCACTCCTCTGGGGATATCATACATCGATGACTACGCTAGGGTGGAAAACTCCCCCTTCTACATTGGTATGAAGTGCCCACAAGAATAGCAATTTATTAATAATATAATATAAATAATATATATATACATTTTTTAGCATGGGTGGTTCGAGTGGGAATTGAAACCCCTAACCCTGGCAAAGTTAATGCCATGCTCTACCAGTTGTGCTAGTCAGAACCACTCTTGGAATATCCTATACCGACGACGAGGGCTGAAAACACCTTCTATTGAAATACAAGGTTCACACATATCTTGGGACATCCTACATCGATGACTACGCTAAGGCTGACTCTCCCTTTTCCTTCTCCCTTTCCCTTTTTTTTTTATATTAGGTCCCCATTAAGGGTGAATATTTTCCAGTGACAATCAAACATTTCTGTTGTTTCCTAGAGTGAAATCTGCCACTTCTGGGAATAGCGTTTTTACTCTTCACTTTAAAGTGATTAGAAAATATCTAGCCATCCATGTGTAGCCTCATTATTTGATCGAGGACACCAGCTGATGAGCTTTTCTATTCCGCAATGGAAGCAGCTATTCAAATAGGATTCACCACGGCAATCACAAATGTCGGATCAGGTTATTGGTTTGGCTATATTAAAAACACAACAATTAATTGAATCTCCTTTTATACAAAAATAGAACGCTTAAGGGAGTCATCAATTTCCCGGGGAACCTTTCATTATCACAAATGGAAATGGGAATTTCCAGGACCCCTTTTTACGATATAGTAATCCCGAGTCCCCTCAAGTCTAGTAACCTATTGTAATGGAAGCTTTGGGGACATGATAGCAATGTTAACACACATCTGTTTAAGGTCTCAACAAGAAAGCTATTGTAATAGAGGCATTTAAGGTGAAGGCCTTTGCATTTGTATGAAGTCCCCAAAAGAATATAAAGCTATTGAAAACCAAACCTTTACATAGAATAGAAATGTATTGCAAACCAAGCCTTTATATCATCTCTTGTCAGCGTGCGTACACACGGTCAGCCTGCTGGGCCCCATGTGTGGCTTCCTCCTTGGATCTTACTGTGTCAAGCTCTACGTGGATATAGGATATGTGGATCTAGGTAAGGACCCCACAGAGACACCCTTATTGTGCTTGGTGTGTGCATGTGTGTGTGGTTTCATTGAATATGTGTTATGTAATTGTGTCCTTTTGAATTACGTCAATGTTCATTATGTGTGGATCAGTTTTTCTTTCTGCGATTGAAGACAATATAAAGTGTATCTTGCTTCCATAATGACCTATTATTATTGAATTCTGGGCGTCATGGGGCACCCCGGATGGCACATCTCAAGCTTTTGACTACGTCACACTACAGGGGGTAATGACAGCCTGATCGTTATTTACAACGTTCATAATCACCCACGCCGTAAGATTGTCTGGCGACGGTAAAATCTTCGGGCTGAATTTGTGAAAATCTGATCCCGGCAGAAGTCACATTGGACAAAAGCATTTGCTAAATGACTAAATAATAAATAAGATGAACTTGAACTATTGAGTGATAAGTCAAAGGCATAATGATTTTTTTTAATTTTCGCATCCAAAATAGTCCTATCCGAAGCATGCGAAAAAATATAGCCCGCTACATTTGCGCTCTGTATGCTTTGCTCGGTTAAAAACAATATGATTCTATTTTTGGGGGGCAGTGAAGCGAAATTTGCGCTCCGCATGCTTTGGGCTTTAATGTTGGTTTCACCTCTTCCTAGAGAGCGTTACCATCTCCCCTAAAGACGCCCGCTGGGTGGGCGCATGGTGGATGGGCTTCTTCATCTCCACCGCCCTACTCCTCCTCTCTGGCATCCCCTTCTGGTTCCTGCCCCGCTCTCTCCCCGAGCAAGGGCCCGAGGTGGAGGGGCCCCGGACACACCCCCCCGCTGCCCAAGAGGGGATCCTGGACAATAATGTCCCCCGCAACCATGATGTGAAACCGACTGATGTCACCAAAGGTTGTTTGCCTCATCATTTCTTTGACTTGAATGTGACTTCAGTTTGATTCTGATTCAGATGCAGAAAACCTTATCGTCTATCAACAGTGTGACAGAAGTTCATCTTTGACGTGACTCACATCAACACATAAAAACACACAATCCACTTAGAGCAGACGTAAAAAAAGAGCAACGTGTGTTTAAAGTTTGAAATGGCAGTGTGCTGCAGAAACATCGTCATGATGACGCACATGACTGAATGTGCAACATTTTGAATGAAGCTATGTGTGTTATACTGGATACAGCTTGTGTGATCTGAGTGTGACCCTGGTCTTACAGGGCTCCTCGAGTCTCTGAAGCAGTTGCTGGGAACCCCGGCCTACGTCCTGCTCCTCTGCGCTGGAGTCCTCCGGTTCAACTCCTTAATGGGCCTCTTCACCTTTAAGGCAAAGTATATCGAGCAGCAGTTTGGGCAGTCCGCCTCCAGAGCCAACTTTGTCATTGGTAAAGACAAAACATTTTTTGAAATTGTTGGAAAGTTGAAATGCACATTTGAAAAAAAAGATTTTTAAATATTGTTTATGGCCAACTTGTATTTAGCATGGACGTATTTAGCATGTTTAAAGCCCAATGTTTGTCTATTTAATGCCCATATTTACAACAACTTTATATTTATATATATATTTATATATATAAATACTTACGTTTGTTGATAACAAACGAAAATAAACAATTTAAAATGCTAGTTTGAAAACTGAGGCATTTTGTGTTTAGAGCCCAGCCCACTGCTATATTGCTAAAGTAAAACAATATATATTGAAAATACTAATTTAGTCGACAATGAACAACAACTTAGACAGCTCCCAGAGCCACCTTCTTGAGAAAATCCAATGAGGAAAATTCAGTTCAAATAAATAAAATGTTGGTCATACTTTCCTAAATATGAATTCTCTACAAACTCTATACTTCTCTCTAAATCTTAGCGTTAGCCTAGCGGTTGCTCACCTGTTCCTCACCTGTGGGCCAGGTGTTCTGACGCTGCCGGTGTTTGCGGTGGGGATCTTCCTGGGGGGGCTGCTGATGAAGAGGTACAGGCTGAGCGTGGTCTCTGGGGCCCTGCTTTCCTTCGTCACCTCCTTCGTGGCCTTCCTCCTCTTTCTCCTGCTCCACCTTGGCACCAAGTGTGACCACGTCGCCGTGGCCGGCCTCACCGTCTCCTACAACGGGTAAGAAAATAGTCAATAGAAGTAGGAGAGACAGACAGAGAGCGAGAGAGAGAGGAGAAAATAGACAATTAAAGACAGGGTTGAGATTAGTCCATACAACTGGAGGAAGAGGCGAGTCTTGGACAGAGAGCACGGAGGAAGGGACTGGAGGGAAGGTGGGAGAGAGAGGAATGAGGGAGGGATGGAAGGATGGCACAATAGAGGAAAGTGAGAGGAGGGAGGGAAGGAAAAAAGGGTGAATAAAGGGAGAGAGAGGATATGGGGGATAGTAGAAGGAGAGAGACAGACAGAGAGAGAGAGAAATGAGAGACAGAGATATTAGAGGATATCAGAGGAGGGGTGGAGGTAGGGAGGGTGAAGGCAGTCACTGTGGCCCCTGTGCGCCCTGCAGGACGGTGGGCGTGTGGCACAGCGAGGACGCGGAGTGGGCCGAGTGTAACCGAGCGTGCTCCTGTCCCCTGGGGGCCTGGGACCCTGTGTGTTCGGAGAGCGGTATCACATACACCTCCCCCTGCACCGCCGGCTGCCTGGGCTCCACAGGGTCCAGCAAGAACACCGTAGGGAAGCACACACACATACACACCCATAGATACACACACACACACACACATTATTACACACACACACACACACACACACACAAATACACTTAAATACACACACACACACAAACAAGGTGTCTTCCGTCTGGGTTTGGGGAGTTTACTTGTGCCTTAGAGGTTTATGGTTAGGGGATATAGTGTAATGTGGGCCTGTGAAGCCCTTTGAGACATCAACTGTGATTAAGGGATTCACAAATTAAATGGATGTGACGGCTTAATCCACAGGTGTTCCACAACTGCAGCTGCGTGTCCCACTTCTATCCAGAAGAGGGCAGCACATCAGTGAGGCTGGGCCAGTGTCCCCGTGGCAACGACTGCATCCGCAGCTTCACGTCCTACATGGCCATATCCGTCCTCAGCTCCTTCATCAGCGCCCTGGGAGCCATGCCAGGCTACATGATTAGTATACGGTATGCTACATGGTACAAAAGTGGCATAGGCTACATTCATAATGCTAAATGTTTACCATGCAGTGAGGTCACAAAATGAGCATCCACAGGAATTCATGGAGCATTGCTGATCATGCTCCTTGAACATGACCATGCTTCAATGGTTTCAGTGTTTGAACAGCAGTTGTATGAATGTCTGTATGAACATCTTCCTTCTGTACAGATGTATCGCACCGGAGCTCAAATCCCTTGCACTCGGCATCCAAGCCTTGGCCAACAGGGCACTGGGTAGGTCCCAGAGTTTTGTTTTCTGTCTTCGGTCATTTTCAATTGATGAAAAATCAATGTTATCGCTTTCATAATCAAAATGAGAGAGAGAGAGAGAGAGAGAGAGAGAGATTTAACTTGAGAACAGACTCAGACTATAAATAAATGGTTATTAAAAATGTAAAAATATATTATTTAAAAAATTATATATATATATATATATATATATATATATATATATATATATATATATATATATATATATATCATCATACATATAATATATATGATTTTTATGTACGAGTACGACTGATTGCACAACATTATTTCGGAAATGTCCATGTGTTGCTGTTCCTCCAGGGGGCCTGCCTGCACCGGTGTACTTTGGAGCGCTGATCGACACCACCTGCCTAAAATGGGCCAAGACACGCTGCGGAGGCAGGGGGGCGTGTCGCATGTACGACTCCAACATGTACAGGTAAACACAGCAGTCTATTTCCCTCTAGCGATCCCAACTTCTTACATTTTCATTTTTTAACCCAACCAAAGTCTGCCAGTGATATCAGTGTTACAGTGAAGGAATGCATTGCACCACACGAAATGAGTGAGTAGTAGTCTAGTACGCTTGTGGCTACAAATCAATAGGCAGTGTGTTTGTATGAACAAGACATTTCAGACGTTATTTACCATGAAATGTATCATACAATATCTTAAGCCTATAAGGTGTCTGTGTGACTGTCTCTCTCTCTCTCTAGGATGATTTTCTTGGGCCTGATCAATATTCTTAATGGCTCCGCCCACCTCTTCCTCATCCCCCTCCTCATCGTCCTAAAACGGCAGTTCCAGAAGCCAGCCGGGCCCCTACAGACACTGCAGGAGCCCCAACCTCTGAGGGACCTGGGGCCCCGGACCCCGTCGGCCCCGAACCAGGAGGACCCCCCTCTTCATCCAGCCTTGGATATGGACAAAGGGGGGGCTGGGGGGAGTTCCCTGGGAGAGATGGCCCCTCCTCTTATGAATGATATACCTGTTCAGAGAGCCACAGGTGGTGAAGAGGAGGAGGTCAGGACCACCTGAAGACGGATCGGGGAGGAACGCAGAGAAACCTAGGGGAGAGGGGAGGTGGTCTGTGGAAAGACTAACGGGGAAGTGAAGGGAGAGAGAGTCGGGACACTGTGACAGTGGAGGTCGATCTCTCAGTAGGAAGCCAGTCATAATGGCAAGAATGTGATCTGATAGCGACATAGTGATCTGCCATAGTGATCCGTGACACTATAGGCCAGATTAAAATCATCTCTCACATTCTATGAGATATATTTTATTTGTCAGTTATTTGTATTATTGATAGTATTTGCCCAATAACCACTGGACAAAATGTTTTACTAGTCTAGGATTCCTGTTTTCTAGTCAATGAAAAACAATTGTAAAACAGCAGAGAATGTGCTTGATTTTCTTAAGCAAAAGAAGCATTAGAATTGATGTGCAAATGTGTAAATTCAAAAGGTTCATAGCATGGCGTTAATAATGCCAATTTCATTTACTATTAATTGCCAAACTGGAAAATGTTTGCCTTTAAAGCAATCCCTCAGATTGTTTTAATGTAATTAAGCAATAATGCACTTTACCTGATTGGAAAAATTATGTGAATTGAATTATTTTTAGTGTGCATCACTGCAATCTGTCTGATCTACAAAGGTACTGTTCTTAACAAATTCCAGTGTTTTCTAATTTAATGAATACTTCACTCATAATGACTTACAAATTGTTTATATTGAATTTGATCTTAATAGCGAAGGACCTCTGCTTCGTCACCATGGAAACACAACACCCAACAACAGTAAAAATATAAAAATAGCCGAGTGGTTGGGTTTCGATGAAATGTATCAGAGTGAATGACGTGGAGGTTTGTAATGGATCTCCTTTTCTCTGTTTAATGGTTAGGACGAGTGTCGGGGTGGGGAGGTTTTAATTTGTCAGCGTTATTCATCAGATCAAAACAAAACAAAGAGCTTTTTAACCGACGTGCGTCGGACATTCATAACAGTGGACTTCAATTTCAGCACTCATCGTTGGCTCGCTTGGCGCGTGTGTGCTGAACGACTGCACTAACAGGTGAGTGTTTGTTAACCTTTCACCATCGTGCATTATGCAAAGATATCGATTCCTTGTAAATGGATATGTATATGTTTATATAATTACCCATGCAGAGAAAACCTATACAAACAAAACAATCTACTGAAAATAAGGACCAATCAGCGCTCGGGGGAGGAGTTTCAGCTCATGGTGAGCAAGGAGCGTGGCAGTCTGCCAAATAAAAAAAAACTATGGCGGCACCTGAGGAAAGTGAAGCAATCTACAGAGTAATCAAACCTGTTTTTATCCTAAATAGCCTGAATAACGATGTTAAAAGATTGACAGAAATCTGAACGGAAGGCTTTTCTAAGATAACATGTTTTTGTTTTACTTCCAGCCGGATTCAGCGAGAGCGAAAACAGCACGAGCGTCACTCTGATTGGCTGGAGTAACAACGTAAGGCCACGGCCATAGATGGAAATCAATGGCTGCCCAGCGAAGGCTTGACTGATATTCATTGCGAAACACAAACATGAATATCAGGATAGTGTCACAAGGCTAGTTATTAAATATTATAATCTCATAATATTTGTTTGGCCTGGTAAGAATATCATGCTCAGATTCAGCTTCTGGTGAATGGAAAAGGCACTGTCCCCTAATGTCATTGTTATTGTGGAAATTATGTTACAATGTCTTTGAAACATAAACACACAACTTCAACTTTATGTTAATCTCCCTCTCGACTCTAAAGAACAGCGCTTAATGCATAAGCGCTGAATAATATTCGCCGTAATCATTTGTATCCATAAAGATCAACACGATTTGTGGTAGGTATAAAACCAGCTCCTACGTTATGCATTTTATCAATATCCGCTGGGAAATCTGCTGGCGCTGCTGTCAATGGTGTCAGGGCTTACTAATGTGTGACTAACTTACTAATGAGGCCTGAGAGCCCTTAGATGATGAAAAGCAAACGTCTCAATTCAAAATAGGACACTAGAAGTGAACACAGAAGTGAACAGACAAATTGTGTTTTGACCGTACGACATGAAGCTATTGCCAATTAATTAGATTTGATTTCTCCTTGTGCGTTCAGCAGCCCATTCAAGTTTTCCTCCACATTATATTTTCTTTTCTTAATAAATCGGGTAGCTTCGTCATTGTTTTTGAATAATGAGTTTGCATTAATTATGGATTAATTGATTCTCGATCCCCTTCATTATTTATCATCCTTGACACCCCTAGAGGGCAGTAGAGGGGCCCGGGCTCAGTGACACTAGAACTTGAAGAGGGGGTTGTGAGAGGGAGGGAGAGAGAGAGAGAGAGAGAGAGAGAGAGAGAGAGAGAGAGAGCTCAAACTTTTGAGAAAGTTGGGCTTGCGGCTGGGAGTTCAGCGCGGTCACTCCCACCACGGGCAGTGATGAAAACTGTGACGAAGGTGATGATGAAGATGATGACGTACGTGTGTGAGTGTGTGTGTACAAATGAGTGTGGTAAAAAGCATATGTTGAACCAACTGAATCCAATGGGATCAATGGTATTGAGATAAACCACACACACACACACACTTTAACCGGTGCGAGATGGGGGGGGGGGGTATCTGGAGTGAGGGTGGTGACATCGCTAGCTGGAGGCAGTGGGAGGGTATAAACAGCAAGGAGAAAGCTTCCTGTGGAGGGACTGACCAGCCTACAGCCAAGGGACCACCACACCACTTCCTCCAACAAGGTGGGAATGCGCTTTCTCTCCGTCTCGCTCTCTTCATTGCTCTCATTTTGTCTATTTGGCGCTGTACATCTCTCTCAAACTGTATCCATCTCTCTCTTTACATCTCCCTCTCCATCTCTCAACTTGTCTATCTATCTCTGTCTCTCTCTCCTAGCCATATCTCTATTTCTCTCTATGGTCTCTCTCTCTCCCCCTCCATCTCTCTCACTCATTATCTATCCATCTCCTGGACCTCGTACTGAACTTATTTCAGTGTATAACATAAAAGGCTATTTTATTTTATTTAGTTCTATGAGTTCTTGAATTATCTAGTTTTTTTGGTATACAATTAGTCACTAGGAGTCTAGTACATTGTGTGTAAACTGAACACGCTGTAGCCGATTATTGTCAGAATTAAAAAACTATTTTTAAATTTTAAGTGGTTAAATGCAGATTATAATATTTTCTATGTGTAACCTGTGGTATTAATTGGAGGTACATCAAAAAAGGTGAATTTGTTACGAAAGCAGACGACCTGTCACATAGCTTCAGCGAATCTACCGGAACGATGCGTCAGCTGAGGTTACCAGTGGTGCTCATCCTCCTACCAGCTCTGCTGGACTCCATCCACGCAGCCCCGGGATACAGGTGAGCACCTGCATGTCATGTCATCATGACTTCAAATCATCACTTGCATTCACTCTAAATTTCCACTGGGTCCAACTACATTACAGGGTTAAAAAAAAATACAAAAAGGCGAAAAGCACATATCTCCGAGACGCAACATATTATGCACTGCAAGTCCTCACAACAAAATACAACCTTGTGTTCTGATTTCTATCTACTCTAGCTACTCTAGTTCGCTACTTTAGTTTTTTTCCAAAACTAGGTTGTGCACAATAATATTGTATTTTGATTGTAAGCTTTGATATGTTCTCAGCCTCACTGGTAAAGTGGATAATGTAAATTAAATGTAAACCTAACCATGAAACCAAAAGATGAATACGAGATTAGATGCAAAGCCACCTGGTTAGAGATGGTTTGGGGAGAAGGAAAATAAAGCAAAACAACAAAACAAGGCAAGAATGTCTGGCAGAGGACGTGGGTAGGGGAGAAGTAGCCAACAGTATAGCCTCCAAAGAACCAAGTGGCCACTTGTCCCTTTTGGCCCTCACAAGGTGGTCAAGAGGGTATCATCCTCTGTGAATGGGGCCACCGTTTGACCTCTTGCCCCTTTCCCTGTAATTCAGGTACTTCAGACCATCCTTCGCCAGCGAACAAGAGATTGCACTTCAAGACACTGAAGATTGGCTGGCACCAGAAATGCTCTCCGATCTCTTCCTGAGCCTCCCAGGTCCACGGCCCCAACGGGGACTCACAGTCGTCAACAGGTACCTGACTAAATGCTCATAGGAGGGTTTGATAATACGAGAAGTTCAAGTCCGCCATCTTGGTACTTCTTGGACCAAAATCCTAGAATAACCAAGCAACCAGAATTATTATTAGAAATGGTGAAAAAGCACCAAGATGGCAGCTTGGATTGTGCGTGACACTGTGATTTCTGGATATCTATTTGTAGTTGTAAGAGCTAAAAGTGTAAATGTCTGTTCATCCTTGATTAGTGTTGTCCCAGGGCCAACATCAAACAAGGCTAGTGCCATAGCTGTTTCTGACTGGGTGCATGTCACTCACCATATGGAAAGGGCAATTTGATCCGATAAAAAAACAGCAGCTGCAATGACCAGTATTTAGTGTTGTTACTGCAATTTATTTTGTGTGTTGGGTTACTCTTTAAAGTGCAAGTGCTAGTTATAACAAAACAATATTGTTTTTGAAAGTAAAAGTAATTAATTGTCCATTTAACATCTATTCAGTATAATTAGGCTTATGTTTCAAAAGTTAGTGTCCTATTTTTTGTGGGCTAAAAAATGATGATCCAGTTTTGTTTTGTCTATGTAGTATCAAAGTAAAAATTAGGGATGTCCGATATTGGCTTTTTTACCGATAACCGATAACCGATATTGTTCAACTCTTAATTTCCGATACCGATATCAACCGATACCGATACCGATATATGCGGCCACGTGAAACCTCCGCTTTACACTCATTGCAATAGGCTTTATGCCGAGCGGAAGTGTGGAAGTGTGGATTAATAAATAAAAACAAAACAGCGGTAAAAGCTAGCGTGTGTGTCCGGGAGAGGGCTGCTCTCCTCACATTACTCTGAAGCCCCGGTGACGGTCTGGAAGTGCGGATTAATAAATAAAATAATGTGAGCGCGGTACAGCGGACCTGAACCGGTTGTGATGAGACTGTTTTGCAGAATGCGTTAGTATGTTGCGCATAACCCCTATTTTACTATTCAACATAGAAACTTTGAAATAATTCCAAACCACTGACATAACTACAGCTACAACTAGTGTCCCGCTACACGGCCGCACATGCCCAGGCTTGCTATTGAGACGGCGCGGCGCGTTTGATGATGTCATCAAACCACGTCCTCACTTGAAACATAACAGATGTCTGAAATTATTTCAAAATCGATTTCGGTATCGGTTAAAAAACCAATACCGATATTTTCCGATATTGATTTTTTATGCCAATATCGGCCGATAATATCGGTGGGCCGATAATATCGGACATCCCTAGTAAAAATACAATTATTAAAGAAAAGTGTGTTATATAGCCTTTCAGTAAAGCTCATGGATGCACTATAGACCATAGTGAAGCAGAAGAGAAGTCAAATAATTGCTTTGAAAAGTAATGGAGTAAAAGGAGGCATATAAAGTAAGTTTCCCAAAAAATGATTCTGCCATCAGCCATCACTTCGGGAAGAGAAAGTGCAACACAGCCACCTGTGCGACCCAGAGACTGGCAGACTTCCTGGTGCGCTCCAGTAACACCATCGGCACAGTGTACGCTCCTACCAATGTGGGCTCCGATGCCTACGGCAAGAGGAGCGTGCTGGATGTCAGCTTCTAGTACGAGGAGGACGGAGAGCAATCCAGAACAACTGAAATATGCCCACTTTCACTCGAGTGGAAAAATAGGCAATTGCAACAATTGTAATAATGGTGATATTATTAGGCCTATTTGTGATCATGATGTGCCTTTTGTGAAAGTCTGATGTTAAAGAGATTGTGCTTGTGTAAATTGTTTTTATTTTTGTTTACTTACCGTTATTTTTGTTGGTTGTGTATCTATTAAAGTAATCTAAATATTAATAAATAAATTAAATGAAGCCAATACAAAAAGGAAATATACAAAAATATGTTTATGTAGGCCTATTTGACTACATGTTTTATTTGTGGAGTGTTTTTATAATAAAATGTTAAAGATATATAGCCTTGAAATAGGTCCTAAGTGCATTCTGCATTCACTTCATGTCGCAATTCATAGGCAGGCCTATGACATAAGTTTAATAAATGTTTCATCACCTCCACCATAAAATTGCATCATATCAACATAGCCTATAAGCGACCTATAAGTGTGTAGGCCTACATTATCACATAGGATTGTCACACTTGCATAACATTCTCGAGAAAAGTTAATTTGAGTTCAATATGTCCCACATTTGAATGCAAATGTATCAAAACACATCTGCTGGTTGAAGTGGAAACAGAGATTAGGCCTATAATGACTCCACATGTGTCAGATACGGTATAGGCTACCAAACACAGTACATCAACATTACAGGTATACATAATATTATAAATACGGTAAATGCATCAAGTATTGCACTATGACGCACGGCCTGACCCTGTGCTTGATTACCCGCAACCCGGAGATCCCATTCGGATTAACCCCCAGCATAAATGGCTTCACGGAAATAGCACAAGTGCCCGTTTTTTTTTGCTTATGAATCCAAAAAACAACGGGGCAATTATCTGCTAAACCTGCTAACAGAGAGCAAGTTCCCTGTCACATAACAACACAAATTGATGATGAGTTTAGTGTGTGTTGATGCGCTGCATCAATGGCAATTCATGAACATTTTGATGAGACTTTAGTATTGACTCACCTGCTGGCTCCATGCAACCAACATTTGTTCACCTGATGGACACATAAACACACGAATGCATAATATATATATATATACTGTATATATATATATATATATATATATATATATATATATATATATATATATATATATATATATATATATACCATGAACAGTAATCCAAATAATTAAATAATAATATTAATATTTAGAACAGCTAAACTGTTACTGACAGTTAGGTTTATAGAACGGTATTGTTAAAACGCGATTTTCTATTTCAGACATTTGGACGTGCGACTTGCCGTAGCATATTGTTAACAGCTTCCCCAATGCCTTGTTCCACAATACGACACCAGAAGTAACACTTTTGTATTTGTCTGTTGTATGTTATTTTTTGGGGAACACAGTTTAGTGTCCAAGTCTACATACGTAATATATATCTCGTTTTTGTGTGTCAGTCCGCCTTTGCAGTAAAACCTGGGTGACATGGGTGCTAGCTGACGTTGGCTTATCTAGTACCTCTGAGAGGAATGGCCGTTAACTCAACGCACTTTAAGTTTGTCGTCGTGGGAGGCGGCATCGCGGGCGTAACGTGTGTCGAGCAGGTAAAACGGGACTGTGGCTGTAACATTGCTTAATTAAACACAAAAACATCCTATTAGTTCACTGTGTTGTGTGAGACACAGGCTGAACCTTGTGTTTCCTCGCAAGCTGTCGTCGGAGTTTCCTTCAGCGGATGTTGCTCTCATCACGGCGGCCTCGCACATCAAGGCGGTGGCTAACTTCAAAAAGGTAGTGATATCTGATTTAATATAACATATGTATTTACAGCGTATAGGGAGCAGCAGGGTGAGGTGTCTTGCTTGAGGTCATAGGCACTTTTGCAAGGAAGAGCTGGGAGTCAAAACCATGTTGTGAAGTTGTCCTTCTTCTACAGTTTGCATGTGATGTTGCATTATCGCCCTCTACTGGATTCACTCAGATACTACTATCCTCCTAAACCCTGTGCTAATCCTGTGTTATATACAAGTTGGAATAAATAATCTTAACCCTTTAGCTTGACTTCCGTTCTCCATCAAGCATTTGACTTCCATGTGTGTATCCCACTTTCCGTAGCTCCACCGTCACCATCTTCCCTTTCAAACTAGACACTTTGTGCTTTCTATTAAACTATGTCCTACCTCTTGACGCTCCTCACTCTCACACATTGTGCAATGTGTTGCACAATGTGCTGCACACTATGGGACACCAAGCAGGTCTGAGTGAGGGGTGTCAGACCTGAGGTGTCCCATAGTGCGCCATGTGTTGTTTCACCTGCTGTGGCCGATGCGTAATCTAAACACAATGATCTTCTTCTTTCTGTTCCATCCCCTACATGTTGTACTGTATATACTGGTACTAATAGTACCAACTTTCACACAGGTGGCCATTTCCAATTGTTGTAGCGCCTGGCAATGCGAGGCTACCATTATTGTGGAACTTTAGAAATGTAGAAAATGGTTGTGTAATTTAGAAAGCACTGTAATATTTGATTACTGAATACTGAAATGAATGGTAGTGCCGTGCCAACACACTAACATTGTATCTGTGGCCCTGTTTACAGAAGCGTTTTGAGTAGGGCTGCACGATATTGGGAAAATATGCGATATGCGATAACATTGTTGAGTACTGCGATGACGATATAACTTGCGATATTTCAATATTTAATGTTTTTCTTCATTCTACTTGCTGCTAGACTATTAAAACAAGAAATGCATCGTATGCATGCAATGCAACATAACTTTTATTGGGAAAATTGCCCACTTGAAACATTTTCTTATATGGTCAACACAATTAAGATGAAATAAATAAAAACAATAAAACTGCTTAAAGCATTCATAATAAATTTAAATAATAAACATTTTTTTCTGACCACTAATTTGTTGAGCTAAGAAGGTGTTGCAGAATGGGTTCTGAGGCATACATGATGTCATGAAAAACAACATCAAATAACAATAATAAAAACAAAAATACACCATTATGGTGAGTTATTGGCCAAAAAGGCTAGCACAAGGAAACATGTGCAACAATGTAGTTAAACTAAAATACACCTGGGGGGTATTGCACAAAACTAGGATACATAAATCCAGGATAATTGAGTAAGCGCGGCTTGGACTATTCTGCTATTCTTGCACGATTGCCAAGCCAGGATAAATAGGCCCGGCTAAGTCACGTCAGGTGAAGCTAGTTGGGATAAGCGGCTTGAATAGACCTCGCGATCGCTCACAGAATCACCGATCGGAACATGGCGTTTCATACGTCACGGCCGCTGGATACCCGACCCAAGCCCGTCGGGACCCGACGGGACACCGTCGCGTCTGCGCGATTTGAAATGTGCAATTTAAAACAGCTTATTATGCATCGTAGCCAATGGGCTGTTTCACATGTTGCAAAGGTTCGGCTGTGTGATTAAAATACATTTTATAAATATGACATAAGCATGTTGCGCTCACCTGTTTGTTGACATTTCCAAATGCGCTGCAGTTGCGTAATAAAGGCGGACTTTCATAAACACAAACGTAGGCTAAATGTGTCATAGTATGAAACAATATAGACTTTAACTGTGTTGGCCTGAGTAATAACACTTATTATTGGCCAAAAAGGCTAGCGCAAGGAAACATGTGCAACAATTTAGTTAAACTAAAATACACCTGGTCAAACAAACACGACAACGCTCCCTCAACAACTTAAACACCATGTGCTTAAACTGGTGGGGGGCGGGCTTATCGGGCAGCATGACAGCATCGGATTGGTCAAATATAATGTCATTGTGTGTGAATGCGCGAAAAATGTAGGCTTAATTTAATCGCAAATTAAGAAATCTTTGCGGTATGTACATCGCGAGCGTTGATTTCGCGATGACGATAGATTTGCGATATATCGTGCAGCCCTAGTTTTGAGTCTATCATCAAATTGCGATTTGAAAATAGTTGTGAGCTTTGCGGTGCAAAGAGATATTTTCTCCATCTGAAGCTGGGGCCCATGTGATTTTTTTTTTACTTCAACAATTACAAAATAATGCTGGGACAGAATCCAGTTATTCTGCATCTAGGTATTTCTCTGGTGTAAACAAGGCCTCTGATTCCTAGCTACTCTGCACTCTGTCCTCTTGTTTTTTTGAAACTACATTGTGCAGCACTATCACTTTTTATTTTAATTATTATTAAATTAAACAAGACATTAGGCTTTTTATTAATAGATTATCATGTTGCTGTATTCTCATGGTTAGCGGTCATGTGTACTAACATTTAACTGATTGAACGAGGAGAGGCAGACGGGGCATCTGAATGTCAGCATGCTAATTGGCTAATCCTCAGGTGTCTCATACCTTGGAGGAGTTTGATGTTGAGGTGCGTCCCTCCAGCACACTGCAGGAGAAGTTCCCCAACATCACGGTGATCCAGTCAGCTGTCAGAAGCCTCTGCACAGACACACATGTAAGCTGAAGCTGTCCTCCACACAGTACACACACTGGTTCCTCCACACAGTACACACACCGATTACTCCACACAGCACAAAATGTAATTTGTAATTTAATTTGTGATTTATCAAAAAGAGTTTGTTACAGAAAATGAGTCATTGTAAAAGTCATCATTTGTTTCTGTAACAACATGACTGAATATTCCTCATTGTGTAAGCAGGAATAGCCAACAGCAGACAAATAATATACTAATAATGTATATTTTGAGTGTGCTGTCCCCATCTTGTGGACATTTGGTGCAACTACATGCAACTAGTGAGTGGTGTCTTGTGTTTTCCAGTCTTTAACCCATTACTCCACTGCTCATCATGCTTGGTCTGTGTCTTTTCAACAGACGTTGCAGACGGAGGACGGGCGGTCAGTGGGCTACAAGAAGCTGTGTATCTGCAGCGGGGCTCGACCCAAACTGCTGACCCAGGACCAGCCCAACGTCCTGGGGGTCCGAGACACGGACAGCGTTCAGGTATGTCTCTATCTCTTTCCTAACCCCACCAGACTACTGGAGCCTAGAGGTCTACTACGGGGGGGGGCAGGATAGTCTAGTGGTTGTTAGACTCCTGGAACTTTCCAAAATCCAGACATGGGTCAATTCACTGGATCTTTAAAGACCCACAGAGACACTAGGATCCAACTGCAGGAACGGCACCATCTCTGGAGAAACACAGTCACTGTGGTAGGTTTCTGAAAATGTCTAGCGCTTTTACATAACATTTGTGTGTTTGCAGGAGTTTCAGAAGCGTTTGTCCAGTGCCAAGAGAATCCTAGTGGTTGGAAATGGAGGAATTGCCTTGGAGTTGGTGTAAGTGGACACAGTAGCATTGGTTTGACACGCGGGTATACATGCACTCTGATTAGCTCACATTCGTTCCAGGTGATGCTATTTTAAAGTGAGTTGTGAGTAAATGAGTTGAGGGCACAATGAGGGCTGGCTCACTTCAAACAATTCCCCATTAATGCTTGTACATCACACATTTAGATTCTACTAATATAAGACAGTGTTAAGCCCAAAGCACACAGCGCATGAATGTAGTAGGGCTGTATTTTTTCGCTGGCCTCGTACAGGACTCTCGTACAGACAAGTCTATTTTGGACGTTGAAATTCAAAAATATTATTCCGTGTCTGTCCCGACACGGCTGTGAACTGTGCTTTGGGCTTTACATGTGTTACTTATCTATCAGATAGGGACGCAGTGATAAGTCCATTATTCCATTAGTCGATGGAAAATTAATCAAATCTAATTTTTATAATCAATCGTTAAGGTAATTTATCAAGTACAAATACCAAACATCTGCTGCTTGATGTTTCAGAAATTCAAATGTTTGTTTCATGGATCATTATAAATGAATACTTTCATTTTTCTTGGCTGCTTGCTAGATAAAGCAAGCACATTTAAGACACCACTTTGGACATTATTTATGATATTTTCTAGACTAAGTGATTAATTGATTAATCAAAAAAAATTATCGCTAGATTAATCGACGTGAAAGTACTCGTTAGTTGCAGCCCTACACAGTTCAAACAGAGGATGATATAATGACGGCGGTTGTGTGTTGCAGGTTTGAGGTGGGGGGCTGCGAGGTGGTCTGGGCTGTGAAGGACAAGGCCATCGGGAACACCTTCTTCGACGCTGGCGCCGCCCAGTTCCTCATCCCCTCGCTGGAGGCCCAGAGGCCAGCCAGGGCGGCTGTGTGCAAGAGGGCCCGCTACACCACGGAGGAGGCCCCTGACGGAGGCCTCCATACCTTCACAGCAGGTCTCTATAACATTTAATCAATCAGGAGACGCTTTTATCCAAAGTGAATTACAGGAGTCAGGAGAGAGTCACATACAGGTAGTTAAGGAGCAGGTAGGGAGAGGGTTGGGGCATCTTGCTCTAGGAGGCTAGGGATTGAACCCAGAACCTTCATTATAACAAAAACATCTTCCGACCATAGAGGAAGGCTTGATTCCCAATACTAGTATCCCAATACTAATAATATCCATCATTCCAAACGTAGTACCCCAAAAAATAAGAGCAGAAAAGCAGCTCTGTACCAGTAGAGGGCAGTCACACGCCACTGAGAGACCCAACAGGACGCTGGGTTATAGTTTAACTTAAGAGTCACACTATAGCTATCTGATGCACTTGACATTTGATGATGAAAGTGTGTGTGTGTGCGCGTGCGTGTGTGTGTGCGTGTGTTTCTAACCAGGGGGGGACCAGCGAAGGCCCGGTTCTGGTCCTACTGACACTGGCAGTGCTTTGGGTCCAGACTGGCATGAAGGGTTCCTGTTGAGGGGAGCAGAGGAGGTGAGACGCCAGCTTTTTCCCTGTTTGCACTCCTCTTCTGATCCTGTTCTGTCCAAACCACATCAGTATATTACTATTCCTAAACCGTACACGCACGCACACACACACATTTGGCCACGTGTGTATTTTGTGCAACAGCTTCTCTGTTGCTGATTTGTTTCTGCATACCAGGACCTTTCCCTTGTAATCATTTACAAGTTAACATTGTCATGGAAACCATGGATACTTTGGTTCACAAAGTGTTCAAAGTACCAATGTTTTCTTTCTTTTTTTAGCCTTCTTTATTGCTGACTTTATTGCTGACTTTCTTTTGTCCTTCCTTCCTTCCTTCCTTCCTTCCTTCCTTCCTTTGAAACATCAAGATATATTTTATACAATTTACCTCAAAGGCAGAATTCTGACTGTAATCATTTTCACTGGAATGGACAAAACAAGTTGCAGTTGCAAGTTGGGGTGTAATCCCTCTACATATATCCAGGTCAATAATCAAGATGAATGCAACCTTTATTGATCCAGCATGAGCGAGTCACCCAGAGAGTGACCGCTTCTTGTTTGGAACCTGGTCGTTGGGTTGGTCCTGTAACCTGAGCTCCTGCTAATTCAATGCATTTCATGCACTCACAACACAGTAAACCTGCAGGTCACATGGATACAGGCTCAGAAAAATCAGACAGGCAACTGCATTACTTGTCAAAAGTATGTATTGAAATGAAACAAGAACTTGTATTATGTTAGCCTGGCAAGCCAGACCCACATCAGAAAGATGTAAGGTCTGGCTCAGCTCCATTGGCAGTGTGGGCGGGATAAACGGTTGTCTTTCAAGTTCCCTCTGCACGCAATAGGATAGCGCTACAACCAATCAGAGCAACGAAGAAGGTGACGTAGTCAGAGCCGTCGCTCTGACTACGTAATTAATCACAACTCCGAATACATATTTCTTTTCGAGGAAAGACTTCAGTGCCGTTCTTTGTTCTTTTCTCAAATAAAATGTTAACTTCAAGTCTTGAAGAGTCGCGGCCAAAGCCGAGTGGAACACGGAACCGTCGCAACTCTGTCGTCATGGTAGCCCGGCTTCCGACTCCGCCCCTCACGCTGTGATTGGTCTGACATACTTGGTGTTTCCTGCACCAAAAAGCCGACGGAGCCGTGCTAGACCTACCTAGTTGCCAAATAAATTTGCTGCCGCTAGGGGGTGTCTAGATTTCTAGGCTAGTATTATGTGGCAATATGTATTGAATCCCAACTAATATTCCTGGCCCACTTACCATGCCTTGCTACACTGGCTGCGAACCACTGTGCTAGAAGACAACTTGCTTGTTTAGCTTGGCACACTTAGCATGTAGCATAGCTACAATGTGAACAATGCATTCTGCTGTGGGTGCTGTCTTTTTAATATCTTCATGTAGTGTTTATGTAGTCTTTTTTAACTAATCATTACTGTTAAATAAACTCTGAAGACTATGAATACATCTATCTATTTCTGATCACTATTTATTCATTTAGCAGACGCTTCTATCCAAAGTGACCTATCCTGTCCCCCGTATAGCTTGTCTAATGTGTTTACAGGAGTATGAAGTGTTCATTTGTCCTTCTCTTCCTCCTCTGTGGGCAGACCTCCCAGGGAGTCAGGGTGGAGTACGAATGTGAGGTGCAGGAGATCTTTACCTCCTTGGACCACCTTAGATCACCTACTCCTCCTGAATTGGACTACGGTGAGAACTACTTTCTATCGTTTACTGCTGCGGTAAAACAACAACAATGAAACATGGTTTTCATAGAAATAATACATGACCAATGTAAACGTAAAAAAAGAAGGTCAAAAGATGATATTTCCCACCCGGTCCTAACCTCCTCTCCCCTCCCCTCACCATAGGATCCTGGCCTGTCTATGTCCAGCTGACCAATGAGAAGATGGTTGGCTGCGACTTCATCGTCAGCGCCACTGGCGTTGTGCCAAATACAGATGCTTTTCTCCTGGGAAACAATGTAAGGAAAAGTATGAATACACACAATGAATGAACTACTCCTTAATATACATGATGTACTTCCTAATACACAAAATAAATAAAATGTTCCTACTAAACTAAACAAAAAATATACACAAACAAAACAAAGTAAACAAAAACAAAGTAAAGTTAGAAAGATATTGAATAGCCTTTGCTTCTGGATTACAATTTTGAAAGAAATGAAAGTATAGACTGTGTACTGTCGGTGTACTGTATGTATGAATGTATAGACTGTACTGTCAGTGTACTGTATGTATGAATGTATAGACTGTACTGTCAGTGTACTGTATGTCGTTGGTTCTCACCTGTTGGTTCTCACCTGTATCACTCTGGGCCCAGTTTCCCGATAACGATGTACGATCCATCTTACGATCCTTCTTACGAATCATCTTTCGAACGATCGTTATTTTTTTCCGTGCGTTTCCCGAAACTCCTCTTAACATGAACGCGCGTGCACAGATCTAACGATCGATCGTAGCCTCGTACCTGTCCACTGACACGGTGCTGAAATACATATACTCGATTCTGATTGGCTGGAGGGTGTAGGTTGAAAAGTACACCTACGAAAGACGTTGACGCTATGAAGACGCTATGGCCACGTTGCTTGGCAACGCCTGCATACGGGAGATATTAAATAGTCTGCTCGATTTGTAAAAAAAAAAAAACACCTCACGATTTTAACTCTAAAACACATTCAAGTATTATTAATTGATTAAATATTTCTTTCTTTCGTAAGTGACCATTCGGGATAATGCCCTTCGAGGTGTCCATTAACAGAACCGTCCTCCGCGGTTCACGCCTCCGCGTCGTCCATTCATTTCTGTTAATATTTAATCAATTAATAATACTTTAATGTGTTTTAGAGTTACAATCGTGAGGGTTTTTTTATTGTTATAAGTCGCGCGGACTATTTCATATCTCCCGTATGCAGGCGTTGCCAAGCAACGTGGCCATAGCGTCTTCATAGCGTCAACGTCTTTCCTAGGTGTACATCAAAGATAAGATTATAGAGCTCCGCTCTATAATCTTCAGCCAATCAGAATCGAGTATTCACCCAGACCATGGTATAACATAGACTAAGCTATATAGCCTATCGTAACTTCAGCGTCACCAGCTGGACATTCAGTGGTATTGGATGTGTTAAGACGCTCGTAGCGCTACGAGGACAGCTGGAGCTCTCGTTAGCTACGAGCGTCTTAACGACGGTCGTTACGCAACGATGCTTTCGGGAAACGGTGTGAAAACTGTCTGATGGTCGTACGACGAACTTAACGAACCACTTAGGCTAACGACGCTTTCGGGAAACTGGGCCCTGATCACCTGCTCATTAATTGCATCCTCTGTTGTTAGCCTGCAATTGAAATGCCACCACGTGCATCTCAATTTACCTAGTGCTTTTGCATGCCTAAGTACACACACACACACACACCTGAGGAGCAGGATCAGACCTAGCCGGCTGGTTTAGTTGCAGATGGTTGGTTCGTTCCCTCGCGAGTAATATGAAGGCAAAACACCTTGTTTTGTGTATTTAATGGAGAAAATGAACCACTGTGTTACTTGGAATGTACACACACACACTCCGTGTGTGTGTGTGTGTGTGTGTGTGTGTGTGTGTGTGTGTGTGTGTGTGTGTGTGTGTGTGTGTGTGTGTGTGTGTGTGTGTGTGTGTGTGTGTGTGTAAGTAAAAGGGCTGCAACGATTAGTCAATAAATTGGTTAGTCGATTGACAGAAAATGAATTGAATTACATTTCTTATAATCGATTAATCGTTTTGGTGATTTATCAAATACAAATACCAAACATCTGCTGCTTGATGCGTCAGAAATTTAAATTTTTGGTTCATGGATCGTTATACTTTATTTTTTCTTGGCTGCTTGTCAGATCAAGCAAGCACAATTAAGACATCACTTTGGACTCTGGTAACCTCTGGACTTTGGACTCTGGTGTGATGGCATTTTCTATTATTTATGACATTTTCTACACTAATTGATTAATCAAAACATTTTTATTAATCGACTATGTTAGTTGCAGTGTGTGTGTGTTTTTTTTTGTTAAAGTGTATTTTAGAATGTTGCATCCAAAATAGACTGGAGTCCGACAGCTGCCACATTACATTTGCGATCTGTGTGCTTTGCTCCATTCAAACAATATGCATCTAGTTCTAAATAAATAGGACATAGGAACACCTCTACCAGATTCGGCACCTGCAAGGTGTTCCTTTCTGACCGACCCTGCAGCTAATCCGAATAATCGATTATTCGCTTATACCACCCTCTGATTATTGAACTGTGAAAAATGTGATTTGTGCACATCCCTAACATGAATGCATGGTAAATATATATACAAACAATAGCTGTTGATTACGAGTTGGATCATTGAGGGTTAGTCTTTAAAGATGACAACAGCTGATGCTAACGGGGTGACATCACTAACACCTCGCTCTGCTTGTTGTTGTTGTTGTTGTTCAGTTTGCCCTGGCGGAGGATGGCGGGCTGCAGGTCGACGACCACATGAGGACATCTGAGCCTGATGTCTACGCCGCTGGCGACGTGTGCAGTGCATGCTGGGAGCCAAGGCCATTGTGGCAACAGGTGTGTGTGTGTGTGTGTGTGTGTGTGTATGAATAGTTTAGTCAAATTGATGTCACAAGTTCTGTGCCTTGAGGGAGACCATTACCTCAGTACACTCATTATATAATTATGCATATTGTGCTTATGCAAAAACATCCCAATACCAGCCGGTCAGTGCAGCAATAGAAACACACAACTAGACAAGTAGATTCACACACATTATATAACGGTGGTAATCAAACTTATTTTAACCAGTGTACCAGTCTATTTAGGTGAATTGCCCCAAAATACATTTAGTAATAAATGTGTATGTATGTTATCTGGCAGCAACTAATTAAGGTTGTCGCAAGACCAGAATTTTAAACTTTGATTCAATGCTAGTATAAAAAAACAATTCTCGGCACCTTTCAATACCACTGCAAAAAGAAAAAAAACACGCATAAAAAAAAACCATACACACATACCGACACATTTGTAATAATGTTAATAGTAAGGTTGCATTGTCTGTTTTTTTTCTTTCATTAAAAAGCTGAATTTTAAGCTAGCCCATTTCCAAGCAACCGTCCGACGCGAAGTTGCTTCCGCGAAGTCCATTAATTTATGTTAATGGACACCTCGAAGGGCATTATCCCGCTTATACCATGGTCACTTGCCAAAGAAAAGAAATTAAGACCATTAATTAATATTTGCATGCGTTTTACAATCAAAATATAAAGTTTTTCACAAGCCATAATTTAGTTTCCCTGGTAACGCCTGAGGGTCTGACTAATACCTGGAACAATCATTACCCTCCCGTAAGGTTCTTATGCAACGGAAACGTTGTTCACTCCTCCAGTAAATAGGACGGACCTTAGATACGACTCGGCAACGGGACGTATTCTAGTCCGCTCAGCTATGAGCCAGAGAGCTGACGTAATGCATTGTACATCGGGAATCGCGACGGCCTATAATTTCAACATAAAGTGTACATATTTATAATTCGAAATTCGTCCCAGCCTTTACACCACAGATACTATAGGGTCTATAGCATATAACCGCGTTTTCTGATTACAGTTTAATGCATTTTTCACAATTTACCAGCTGTTTTGACGACTAATCACCGCGCCATTCGTTTCAATGGGAATCCGACGGTCTATAATTTCAACATAAAGTGTACATATTTATAATTTGAAATTTGTCCCAGCCTTTATACCACAGATACTATAGGGTCTATAGTAGGGATGTCCGATATTGGCTTTTTTACCGATATATGCGTACACGTGAAACCTCCGCTTTACACTCATTGCAAACCGCAATAGGCTTTATGCCGAGCGTCACGTGACCAAACCGGAAAACAGGTCTCCTGACTTCCGCTTGCCGGAAAAGCCGGTAGCAGTGGTAGGAACTGACGGCGACAGCTATTGACTTGGCCTAGTTAGCCCTTTTTACTGTTGGCGTTTTATTTGATTTTAACATCTGAATGTTAGTGAGAAGAAAAGATGGATGAAAAAAAAACAGAAAAAAAACAGCGGTTAAAGCTAGCGTGTGTGTCCGGGAGAGGGCTGCTCTCCTCGGACACATTACTCTGAAGCCCCGGTGACGGTCTGGAAGTGTGGATTAATAAATACAATTTTAAAAAAAACAGCGGTAAAAGCTAGCGTGTGTCTGGGAGAGGGCTACTCTCCTCGGACACATTACTCTGAAGCCCCGGTGACGGTCTGGAAGTGCGGATTAATAAATAAAATAATGTGAGCGCGGTACAGCGGACCTGAACCGGTTGTGATGACACCTGTTTCGCAGAATGGGGAAGTATGTTGCGCATAACCCCTATTTTACTATTCAACGTAGAAACTTTGAAATAATTCCAAACCACTGACATAACTACAGCTTCAACTAGTGTCCCACTACACGGCCGCACACGCCCAGGCTTGTTATTGAGACGGCGCGGCGCGTTTGATGATGTCATCAAACCACGTCCTCACTTGAAACATAACAGATGTCTGAAATTATTTCAAACAAAGTGTTTATTTATTTCACACTGTCTTTGTACTAACAGAAAATGGTCGCTTGCATTCGACTCAGGACAATTAGAGCTTTCCAACTTTCCAAGGTATAACCTGCCATAGGCCACTTTAGTCATTTTGAGCTTTTTTAAAAACCGATAGATATTTTCCGATATTGATTTTGCATGCCAATATCGGCCGATAATATCGGTGGGCCGATAATATCGGACATCCCTAGTCTATAGCATATAACTGCGTTTTCTGATTACAGTTTAATGCATTTTTCACAATTTACCAGATGTCGTTTTGACGACTAATCACCGCGCCATTCGTTTCAATGGGAATCGTGGCGGTCTATACTTTCAACATAAAGTGTACATATTTATAATTTGAAATGTGTCCCAGCCTTTATACCACAGATACTATAGGGTCTATAGCATATAACCGCGTTTTCTGATTACAGTTTAATGCATTTTTCACAATTTACCAGCTCTCGTTTTGAAGGCTGAACAGACAATTTGACTGGAACTACTTATTAGGTGTCCATCATTGGTGTCCATATATCAGGGATTAATGGCCACCCTGCAGCCAATCAGAATCGAGTATTCCCTCTCCGTTGCCATGGTTACCATCTAGCGTTTGAGCCAGCGCAATAATCTAACTGTCATCAGGCAATTTGACCCGAACGTCTTTCCTAGGTGTACATTAACACTTTTTAACGTACACCCTCCAGCCAATCAGAATCGAGTATTCACCCAGACCATGGGTTGGAGCTATAACGGATATGATCATAGACTGTATGGATAGCACACACCCAACACCGATTTAACCCAACACAAGTAATAGTGTCGCCTGTGATATGCTCTGCACGTATCCATACGCGCAGGCAGAGAAAAGGACAGCTACACTGTTCTTGGGTCCTCTACCGGGAAGCAGCGGCTGTGGCCACTAAGATTTGGATAACAAATGTGATAGTTCCATGGTCGCAAGCTAGTCATCTAATGTAAGCTGTCACATCACAGCATCATAAGCCACTTGGTTTTTCATTAATGACAATAACTGTACACTTATTAAATTATCATATTAACGCCACACTACCTCTCTCAAGTGATGGGTTGGACATCTGATTGTAGATCGTTTTTTTATAGCTTTGGTACTTTCAATACTATCAAATGTATTATTAATGGAGATCGTATCGTTTTAAACACATGGTATCAAAACATAGTATCAATACTTTTGACAACCTTTTTATAGTAACAAACATGGGCTTGTTGTGTATTGTTTAGGTCATGGTATTAGGTTAGAGATGGTTAAGTTTAGGTATTAGTTGGAGATGGTCAAGATTGGGTATTTAATTAGAGATGGTTAAGTTACGGTATTAGGTTAGAGATGGCTAAGTTTGGGTATTTGGTTGGAGATGGTTAGGTTTAGGTACTAGGTTAGAGATGGTTAAGTGTAGTGTGATTTACTTGTTCATACATAGTGCTAATGTTAAGATAAATGTAAACGTCGATCTCCCAGATGCGGTTGTGGACGCAGGCACGCCAGATGGGCTGGTTTGCGGGCCGCTGCATGGCGGCTAACGTCCTGACTCAACCAATAGAACTGGACTTCTGCTTCGAGCTCTTCTCTCATATCACCAAGTTCTTTAACTACAAGGTACCGTACTGCTCAACCAGCACCATGAATGAACACAACCTATTTGATTGGCAGAGTCGATATCTCGATAATACACAATGATAATAGAAGGCCGATTTACATCTCGACATAGCCATTGTCAGCAATTAACCTTGGGTCTTAGCAAACCGGCCAAATCCTTTTAAGCACTTCCATCGGCAATGTTGTTAACTCCCTCAACTAGGGAGGCAACACCCTCCAAAATTGCCATACAAACAACTAACACAAAATGACAATGGAAAACCCTGGTCTGGCAAATTTTATTCATTTTAAAAAGCTAAATGAAAAAATACAACCCACGCCAACTTTGTGATACTTTTTTAACGGCCAGGTTTGTCAACCACCAACTTACACAAGGAACATTGTGTATTCAACAGTGTTTATTCCGCTCTTGTTTACTGCATAATAAGAACACTCTTCAGTGTGTTTCCTCTGTGTTTCCATGCTCCAGGTGGTTATTCTGGGCAAGTTTAACGCTCAGGGACTGGGGGTTGACCACGAGCTACTGGTGCGATGCACTAAAGGCCAGGAGTATGTCAAGGTGAGCCACGGTTTTAAATGTGTATCTGTGTACTTTGTTTTTAGATCTAGATGAGTGATAAAAGTTGACTCATAATGTTATGACAATAATGTTATTATAGTCATTGGCTTGTTTAGTACCATTGGTTACACTATGCTGTGCTCCCAGTACACACTAATATACTCCTATACTGCTCTTCTAAGAGTTAGAGTTGGAGAATAGGGTGTGATTAGACTAGTGTTTGGTTGGGTTAGGGTTATGCAAGTATAGGGCTTGTACATTGCGATGTCACAACGGTCACATTGCGGTCGCAACAACCGCCTCCATTGGGTTAGGGAGGTTGGGTTAGTGTTGAGGGTTAGGTAGTGTTATGTTAGTGTTAGGGAGGTTGGGTTAGTGTTGAGGGTTAGGTAGTGTTAGGTTAGTGTTAGGGAGGTTGGGTTAGTGTTGAGGGTTAGGTAGTGTTATGTTAGTGTTAGGGAGGTTGGGTTAGTGTTGAGGGTTAGGTAGTGTTATGTTAGTGTTAGGGAGGTTGGGTTAGTGTTGAGTGTTAGTTAGCGTTAGGGAGGTTGGGTTAGTGTTGAGTGTTAGTGTTAGGGAGGTTGGGTTAGTGTTGAGGGTTAGGTAGTGTTATGTTAGTGTTGAGTGTTAGTTAGTGTTAGGGAGGTTGGGTTAGTGTTGAGAGTTAGGTAGTGTTAGGTTAGTGTTAGGGAGGTTGGGTTAATGTTGAGTGTTAGTGTTAGGGAGGTTGGGTAAGTGTTGAGGGTTAGGTAGTGTTATGTTAGTGTTGGGGAGGTTGGGTTAGTGTTGAGTGTTAGATAGTGTTAAGTTAGTGTTAGGGAGGTTGGGTTAGTGTTGAGAGTTAGTGTTAGGGAGGTTGGGTTAGTGTTGAGGGTTAGGTAGTGTTAGGTTAGTGTTAGGGAGGTTGGGTTAGTGTTGAGTGTTAGTGTTAGGGAGGTTGGGTAAGTGTTGAGGGTTAGGTAGTGTTATGTTAGTGTTGGGGAGGTTGGGTTAGTGTTGAGTGTTAGATAGTGTTAAGTTAGTGTTAGGGAGGTTGGGTTAATGTTGAGTGTTAGTGTTAGGGAGGTTGGGTTAGTGTTGAGTGTTAGATAGTGTTAAGTTAGTGTTAGGGAGGTTGGGTTAGTGTTGAGGGTTAGGTAGTGTTATGTTAGTGTTAGGGAGGTTGGGTTAGTGTTGAGAGTTAGTGTTAGGGAGGTTGGGTTAGTGTTGAGGGTTAGGTAGTGTTAGGTTAGTGTTAGGGAGGTTGGGTTAGTGTTGAGTGTTAGTGTTAGGGAGGTTGGGTAAGTGTTGAGGGTTAGGTAGTGTTATGTTAGTGTTGGGGAGGTTGGGTTAGTGTTGAGTGTTAGATAGTGTTAAGTTAGTGTTAGGGAGGTTGGGTTAGTGTTGAGGGTTAGGTAGTGTTATGTTAGTGTTAGGGAGGTTGGGTTAGTGTCGAGTGTTAGTGTTAGGGAGGTTGGGTTAGTGTTGAGGGTTAGGTAGTGTTATGTTAGTGTTGGGGAGGTTGGGTTAGTGTTGAGGGTTAGGTAGTAGGTAGTAACCAATACACTTTTAGATATTTATTTGCCTCCCTCATGGACGAGCTGTGTTGACCGTCGCACTGGGATGAGAACTTCATGCACGTGCAGGATACTTTTGTTGTCAGACAAGCAGCACTGCTGACATAAACTGACAGAATTAGAACAAATAAACAAATAACAATAACAATACATGTATATACTTTACAATTCCTGGTTGAGGACTATAATTTACCTATACGCTATTGGCCATATAATCGGTATTAAATTGTATTCTAAGTTGTATTAAAAAGTCTTAAAGGTCCTATTGACATTTTTATGTAGACAAATATATTGTTTTTAAATAATACATCCACAGAGCTTCTAGAAAGGTGCGGAATAAAAGTATCCCTATTCCTAAAAAAAAAAAAAAGATATTTAAAAAAATGTTGCCGGGACCAAATTGTATGCTTTGTTTATCTCTGTCTAATATGTCTGACGTTTGGTTCCCACTTCTAACAAGACTTGTGAGCCAATAGTATAACATTGTTATCACGTGGTATCTCTGTGCTGTCAGTAATCAAGGTTGCCAAATAGCAGGCATGTGCACAGATAGGGTTCAAGAGGTGCTTCACCCCCTGCCCTTTTGCCCTCAAAAGTGCCCTTTTTTTGGCTGGTGTCAATTTAGTATTTTATTTTGTCTTTATTTGTTATTGAAATTTTATCAAATATAAAGAGGGAAATGTATAGATGTATCCACAAATAAATACACCTCATCAATTTAAAAAGTACCCCCCCCCCAAATGGTTTTGTTTCCAATCAACGTTGCAAATTCCAAAAAATCCACGGCGGTGTGGCAACATCGGGGTGGGAATAGTGCGTGTCATGGGATGAGTGCCCTTTTTTTTTTTGCTTGAGCCCCTGCCCCCTTTTTTTCTGTGCACAGTACACACTACAAATACACTCGACCACAAAATATGCAGGTTGCGCAACAAGCTTGTTTCATGAATGCAATGTGAGGGGGGAGGGGAAGAGTTACATCTAGTGGCTGAATGTTATCGATAGCCCCTTTAAATTGAGCTAGTTGAAAACTGCAGATACCCTATAGTGTTATGTAAGTGTTGGGGCGAGTTGGGTTCGTATTGGGGGGTGGAGGGTAGGTTTGAGTTATGGTTAGAATGGGTTAGCACTGGGGGGGATTCAGTTAGCGTTTGGGTGGTGTTGTGCTATTGTCAACCAGCCAGCACCCAGCATGTGAATGACTCCTGGTCTGTTCCCTCCTCCCCCAGGTAGTGCTGAGGGGGGGCAAGATGGTGGGCGCCGTGCTGATAGGAGAGACAGATCTGGAGGAAACCTTCGAGAATCTCATCCTCAACCAGATGGACCTGACGCCCTATAAAGCCGAGCTGCTCAATCCCAACATTGACATAGAAGACTACTTTGACTGACCACCCCTGAGCTGTCATGGAAGGCTTAAAAACATGTGTAAGGGTGGAAGGGCTACAGGTGGACATTTCACGTGCCCTCATAAGTTGGGGTCTGTGGATCTCTGTACAGTGGCAGTGACCCTTTAAGAAGAGACAAAATGATGTTAATGAACATATGAAATAAATAACTTAATTTTTTATTCTCCAAGTTCAGATTGTTCTCATTTTTGGATTGTTGTCTCTTTGTAAGACCACAATGCATTACTGCCCCTATTGATAGAAGTCAATGGGTTAAAATAATGAATTGATAATAAATGTTACAGTTTTTCTTATTTGCTTAAACACAATTCCTGGAGCAACTCACCATTTTCTCAAATCTTCACACACAATTTTAAAAACTCACACCCAACGGTACAAACATCTAACTTCTGGGTCCCAATTCAAACTTTGCCCTCAGACAACACACACAAGCTGTCAAAAACACAGACTGCATGACTGTTTGTTATACACTGGAGGGATTCATTCAAAACACTGCTACCAAAATGTTTAGAATAGCTTTTCAGAGAAATAATGTGGAACTTTGTAAAATCACAGCACTGAGTATCCAGATACTGTAACCCTTTCAGGAACACCCTGGCGAGAGAAATTCAAAACAGTACTTTAATACAGTTTTTATCGACTGCTTAAACACAAAAACTGGTTCATATAGCACAAAAACCCATACCCTTACTTCATTCCCAAAAACACACATTTCCCATAACCGTAAACACTATTCACCCATTTCCACACGTTTCAATATTCAAAACTCTTTATGCAAAACCTTACACAAAAGTGGCCACATAAATCATTCATTGCACTATACTGTATGTTCATTCAGCAAACACACGCTCTCAATATAATGAACTCAAGTCATCACCACCTAAACTCAAAGACCACACCTTTCTCCAGATGCAAATACCAAGCCTCAAAATTGTTAACACTTCAATTGTGACTTCCTTACATGTTTGTCAGTGTGACATTTCGAAGTTCAGGTTTTTGACCTGTCGGTACTGTAATAAATACCTCTTACATTAGTGGATAAGGGAATACTACTGTATAGCCTATGCTGTTTTGGTCAAAAACATGACCTTTGAAATGTCACACTGACAAAACATGTAAGGAAGAGTCCATGCACAGTAAAATACCTAATTTCCAAAAGCAAACATCTTTATTTGCAAATGTACAGGTCATTCAAAAGAAAATGGCCGTGTCTCTAGGCCCTAATTACTGTATTGACCCTGCAATTCTGATCGATGTGTTAACAATTTTGAGGCTTAGTGTTTGCACCTGGAGAAAGGTGCGGTATTTGAGTTTAGGTTGTGATGACTTGAGTTAATTATATTGAGAGTATGTGTTTGCAATGAATGATTTATTTGGCCACTTTTGTGTAAGGTTTTGCAGAAAGAGTTTTGAATGTGTGGAAACAGGTGAATAGTGTTTACGGTTATGGGAAATGTCTGTGTTTTGGGGAATGACGTAAGGGTATGGGTTGTATGGGTATCATGTGTGGAACCACACATGATAGCAGCATGCATGCAGACATCCCAAGTCTCCCGGAAGTTCCGGGAGTCTCCCGCAAATTAATAGCGTCTCCCTGATGCAAGCAAATCATGTACAATCTCCCGGAAATCCGACCAAGCCAGCGAGAAAGACTTTTTTCTATGTCTATGGAGAAAGAGGAGCGCAAGAGAGCACAGAGAGATACGTGCTGCGTGTGTGACAGAGTGTGAATGGAACCCTGTGATTGGCCGCTCTTACTGACAGCTGACCAATCGAGTCGCGGTTTAACTAAGCATTCCACTGGAATGTATCGCGCGCTCAGGAATACTGCAGTCTGTCTCCCAGAGCTGAAGCGTCATGGCAAACGCAGAGCGCCCTAAAAAGCAAAAATATAAAACTCATTTTACTTCAGACTATACTAAGTTTTATCCCTGTATAATTTCAGTTAGAAATAATGATAGTCTGGCACGCTGCTCTGTTTGCAACAATGACTTCAACATTTCCTATGGTGGTTTAAATGATTGCAAAAGGCATGTTGAGGTGAGTTTAAAAACGTGTATTAGTGGTGTAATTTTTTTGTAACCTGTACTGACTAGGCCTGTATATGACTAGACCCCAAGGGGTCAGGGGGCCCTGAATCCCAAGCCTTTGCATGAAGTCACCCCCTCAATATCAGCAAATCAGGATGTAGGCTATGAATCTGATTGAATTTAGGTATTGGCCATCCCCAAAATGCACCAGAAAACAGGAAATCACATCAACCAAATTCAACATGTTCTGGGGGAGGACCCCCAGATCCCCCCAACCCCTGACTGCGGTCAAGCCAGCCGTTCCTCCGATCACCGTGGTCAAATGAGCCGCACTTACATTTCGAGTGTACAAATATTCTCAGCATTACGGTAGAAGCGGCGAAACGGGCGAAACCGCGTATTCACTTCCGGTTTCTCAAAATAAATGTATTAAGAACCGTAAGCTATAATTAAAACCTACATTTAAATGAAATATGTTGTATTACAGTGTTTCATACGCCCATGATGAATGAAAAACTTAATATCAAGTATCTTTATTGCAACAATGTGGAGAAATGCCAAACTAAAAGTCCCATATTTGTGCTTCCAAGTGGCATGTTTTGTTGTATTTGAACTGCTATAAAATCACTTTGCTCAATATTCCCTGACTATGGGTGGTATATTTGACTTCTACACATGTAAGACTATACCCACATGCAATATCAAGCATTTTTACTGTACCATTTTGGAGAAATTCAACAATAAAAGTCCCTATGTGTACCTTCGGATAGCACAATTGCATATATTTCAACTGCTGTAAAATCACTTTGCTCAATATTCCCTGACTATGGGTGGTATATTTGACTTCTACACATGTAAGACTATACCCACATGCAATATCAAGCATTTTCACTGTACCATTTTGGAGATATTGTACAATAAAAGTCCCATATGTGTACCTTCGAATGGCACAATTGCATATATTTGAACTGCTGTAAAATCACTTTGCTCAATATTCCCTGGCTATGGGTGGTATATTTGATTTACAGTAGTTTTGTGCTATCCGAAGGTACACATAGGGACTTTTATTGTTGAATTTCTCCAAAATGGTACAGTAAAAATGCTTGATATTGCATGTGGGGGTAGTCTTACATGTGTAGAAGTCAAATATACCACCCATAGTCAGGGAATATTGAGCAAATTGATTTTACAGCAGTTCAAATATATGCAATTGTGCCATTCGAAGGTACACATATGGGACTTTTATTGTACAATATCTCCAAAATGGTACAGTAAAAATGCTTGATATTGCATGTGGGTATAGTCTTACATGTGTAGAAGTCAAATATACCACCCATAGTCAGGGAATATTGAGCAAAGTGATTTTACAGCAGTTCAAATATATGCAATTGTGCTATCCGAAGGTACACATAGGGACTTTTATTGTTGAATTTCTCCAAAATGGTACAGTAAAAATGCTTGATATTGCATGTGGGGGTAGTCTTACATGTGTAGAAGTCAAATATACCACCCATAGCCAGGGAATATTGAGCAAATTGATTTTACAGCAGTTCAAATATATGCAATTGTGCCATTCGAAGGTACACATATGGGACTTTTATTGTACAATATCTCCAAAATGGTACAGTGAAAATGCTTGATATTGCATGTGGGTATAGTCTTACATGTGTAGAAGTCAAATATACCACCCATAGCCAGGGAATATTGAGCAAACTGATTTTACAGCAGTTGAAATATATGCAATTGTGCTATCCGAAGGTACACATAGGGACTTTTATTGTTGAATTTCTCCAAAATGGTACAGTAAAAATGCTTGATATTGCATGTGGGTATAGTCTTACATGTATAGAAGTCAAATATACCACCCATAGTCAGGGAATATTGAGCAAAGTGATTTTACAGCAGTTCAAATACAACAAAACATGCCACTTGGAAGCACAAATATGGGACTTTTAGTTTCCACATTGTTGCAATAAAGATACTTGATATTAAGTTTTTCATTCATCATGGGCGTATGAAACACTGTAATACAACATATTTCATTTAAATGTAGGTTTTAATTATAGCTTACGGTTCTTAATACATTTATTTTGAGAAACCGGAAGTGAATACGCGGTTTCGCCCGTTTCGCCGCTTCTACCGTAATGCTGAGAATATTTGTACACTCGAAATGTAAGTGCGGCTCATTTGACCACGGTGATCGGAGGAACGGCTGGCTTGACCGCAGTAACCCCTGTATACAACAATGAGCAGGGGGCCCTTTATACATCTGGGCCCAGGGGCCCTAAAGTTCTTGTGTGTGTGTGTGTGTGTGTGTGTGTGTGTGTGTGTGTGTGTGTGTGTGTGTGTGTGTGTGTGTGTGTGTGTGTGGTGGGCGAGGTGGGAGTAGGTTTGGGTTGGGTTGGCTGGGGGGGGAACCCTGTGCATGTCGTCAATGATAATGATAATGTCAAGGTCAGTAATACTCATAACAACAACCCAGAAATGCGCTAGGGGAGCGTCGTAAAAAAGCGACGTCCCCAACATTTCGTTTCCACGTATACGTAACTCAAAACCACACTTGTAAGGCAAATAACCGCCATTATTACACAAACTAAATATACATTTCATTAATGAAGTCTCACCGTCGCCGTGGTAACCTCCTCAAACACGATAGGTACGTTCACCCGGAAATCCGTTAGCATTTTGGCACTTCCGGTTCCCTGTGTCGAAGCTCCAGGGTAAATCGGGTAAATCTGCTTTCAGCCGTCTTCGAAGTCAATGGGTTTTTTGAATGGGTTTTATGGTTAGATGGCTGAAATAAGGTCTGTGGTTAACACAAGCTTAAGAGATGGCCACGTTTTGGTCTACGACATAAAACGTCAGTAAATACCCCACTCGTGAATTTTGAAGTTTTTACGTGCCTAAAACAACTTCTGGCGATTGCATTTACGCTTCAAAAATCCTAAAAGTAGTGTTCATTGGTGAAGATTATCTCGCTTAACAAAAGGTGTGTGTCATAGACCTTTGTTTGCCACAGAGCTTATTTTCTGCAATAATCCCAAAAGTCAATGGAAAAACCCCCATTGGCTTTTTGTCAAGGGAACCCAGGGCGACGCTCACTTCCGTATTGGCCTACAAACATACGTCACCCCTGCACCACTCCGCGCATGCGCTGTCCGCCATTGAAGCGACCACCTCCCACCGTGACTCATCTCCACCTACCAGCATGCAGTTCCTTTAAGGGTGGGATTTGAGAGAGAGGCGTTGCCGTCGTAACACCGAGCCGCTTTTTTATTATCCGCTTTGCCCTCAACTAAAATCCTCCATACATTCGCACTCCTCCTCCTCCGAGCAACCAGTCGTTACCGCAGCACCAGTTTGGAGAAGACGGACCGCCGCCGCTACTTAATACTAAATATCCAAGATGGCAAACTACATCCATGTTCCCGCAGAGGCCCCCGCGGTGCCCAAAATAGACGTCACGTTGGACGAGAGCGATTACAGATCTGGTGCGCTGAGGCTGATCAAGGAGCTCAGACCCAGCTGGAAGCCGTCCGAGGTTAAGATCAAGGTACGGCTTGTTCCCTAATGGCGTCCATCCGCGACGTGATCCCAACGGTCACGTAACGGACGCCTTCACTAACTGACGTTATGAACGTCTCCGTGAGCCGAATAGTATCTGCGTCAATGAGTGGAAGGTTTTTATTTAGGCCGCCTGCATGCAAGCCTGCAAGTTGTCAGATAGCAAGGGGGGGTTTCCGTGTTTATGGTGTGATCTGTCATATGGACCTACACGGACCAGGTCCTGGTCCAGGTCTTGGGGGAGATATCCGGGTCGTGTCGCAGACGTTAAGGACTCTCTCTGCCGTCGTAGACTGAAGTGTATCCGTGTGTGTGTGTGTGTGTGTGTGTGTGTGTGTGTGCGTGCGCGCAGCACCGACACAATATTCACACCGATATAAATACTTATTATTATTATTATTATTATTATTACGACAAATACGGCGATCAACGTCTACGATAATGGACGTATATTTCTGGTTTATAAGCATTCATGGGGGGTTTTGCGGTACAATTTAACTGAACGTTTCTATAAACGTTTCTGAAGGGGCGGGGCCTGAGTGTGTGCGCATGAGAGACTGCTCATTAATTGGATTAGCATGTTGCCCACGTCACAGCAGATGTGCGTGCGCAGCCAGGGGGGCAAGCGTAGAATACGCAGAGAAACGTCAAGAGTGTCGTTAACTGCGCTAAGCACAGAAGACGGGGCTGGGATATGTTTAACATGCCCTTAAAACAGAAAGGGCGGATGATTTGTATGCACGTAGATTGTCCTTAGTAGATACACTAGGCTTTTCTATCAGATGTGTGTAGGCTATAATATCCTATATCGGGCCATACAAGAGTTGGCCATTTTGGACATAGGCTATCTAATATCTATTCTACTCATTTTCAGGTATAATATTCTACCCTTTCCATTAGTGAAAACTATTTGGTTTCTGTAATTGGTGATGTAAGAGATCACCTGCCAGATGTTGCCACAGCTACCCATCCCCTCCCATTAGGGTTATTTGAGTGCAGTCATAGATTTTACAATCTATAACTAGAGGAGGTTTGATGTCCATATCTTATGATCTGTCCTTATTGTATTTTTTGAAAAATATTGGAAAATCTATAATTGCACTGTAAGCCTAATATGGGATGGATATGACCAAAATAGGAGGGAATGCAAAAACATTAACTGTGACATGATTCTGTGGTCGAAACAAATACGTGTGAGACTTGTTTTTTTTAAAGTTATAAATTACTTTTTGAAAGTCTGGCAAATTTCCAACATAAGATGTAGCTTCGAGATAGCATAAGCTGCGTCAAGACAAAATGACAACTGTCAAACATGTCATTGTTTTTCATTACTCATTTAACTAAAGCTAGCCTTCTTTCATTTCATAGATTTACAAGACGGCAAATTCTGTCATTTATTTATGCAGTGAGATTATAGTCTATAGCCCTGTCGCAAAAAACTAGGGTCCTAGAAATGCAGTCCGAGGATTGCAGCCCTGGAACCAGAAACCCTTCTAGCCTATTCTGAAAGAAGTCCCACTGTGCTGTAAGGAGGCCGCGCCCAGATGCTGCCCTGACAACATTTCAGTATTTGCATATATCGGTTTTTACATAAGCTAATGCATCGCATCAGGTTGCAGCCGCTGTGACGATGTTGGAAGCCAATTGTGTCAGCAATTATGATCAGAACACCATGGAACCGCCCCTTAAATATCCTGTCACTCACCGTCGCCATGTCAACACCCTGCATTCCTTCCTGCTAAAGTCAACACGACCCCGTCCTAATTCACACAACCACATTCTCACTGAGGGTGGCCTTCTCCTTCTGCCAGATCCCCAGTTATGTAACGACAAAACAATGGACGCCCTCTGGGCTCCTGGGAGGGGGGGGGGGGAGAGAGAGAGAGAGAGAGAGAGGAGAGAGAGAGAGAGAGAGAGAGAGAGAGGCGTTCTTCGAATTACCTATCTGTCCTGTATACCAACGTGCTGAAGACATACATTTAAATGTATGTGTCCTCCCTTCATCTCACTCTCCTCTCCCTCTACTCTCCTCCCCCTCCTCTGCAGTTCTTCACCGATGGAATCACCAACAAGCTGATGGGCTGCTACGTGGGCGGAGTCATGCAGGACGTGGTGCTGGTGCGCATCTATGGCAACAAGACGGAGCTGCTGGTGGACCGCCAGAACGAGGTGAAGAGCTTCCGCGTGCTGCACGCGCACCGCTGTGCGCCACGCCTCTACTGCACCTTCAACAACGGCCTGTGCTACGAGTTTCTGCAGGGCAGCGCCCTTGAGCCTGAGCACATCCGCACTCCGCCGGCGTTCAGGTGCGAAACCCCTTGGATGACATGTTTGTTTTGTGCTGCGCCTGCAGTGGTGAGACTGGTTGTTGGTGTTTGAGTATAAAACACTGCAGCCCTGACCAGAGGCCCAGAGTACCCTATGGTCATGTAGATGCCAGAGAAAATGTAACTTTTCCTTCCATAAGCAATATTTAGATGGGTTGTGGGATTATAGGACAATGTAAGACATACACACCATCATCACCGTCATTCTCCGTGGAAACAGAGAAAGGCACAATTGGGATTCACCGGTGGGTCTGACGTAGGCCTAGCTTTTCAACAGAAACATGCGATTAAACACCAACAAAGTTTACCACCTCAACATGTAACCCGTCCCTCCAAATACCTTGGTAGTCACCAGCTGACTTTTAACTTGTCAATTAACACTTTGAATTAGGCATCCACCCTTTCCACACGGTAATTTCCCCTAAAGTATCCATCTATCTATCTAGATTATTCATAAACCCCTTATCACTTTTGGATCGTCGTGGATGTGCCAAGTTACCATAACTTGGCACATCTCTTACATTGTATCATCATAACTAACCACATCTCTTACAATGTATCACCATAACTAGCCATTTCTCTTGCATTCTATCACCACAACTAACCATATCTCTCCCATGTTTTCCAGGCTTATTGCCAGACAGCTGGCCAAGTACCACGCCATCCACGCCCACAACGGCTGGCAGCCCCAGTCGGACCTTTGGCTGAAGATGGGCAGCTACTTCTCCCTGGTGCCCTCCCACTTCCAGGACCCCGAGAAGAACAAGAGGTCAGTTCCCTTGTTTCTGTGACTCACTGCTTAAAGGGACTACGTGTAGGATTTTATGAACAGGTTGTAATTTAACTTAAATTAACTTAAAAAATTAGATGGCTGATTTCTATTGTATTTGAACCAGGCTGGTTTTGCCAGGAAAAGGGAAGGAAGTGACCCCTAAGTGTGGATAATGGCAAAAATGTCTTTTTAATTTGTACATTTTATGTTCATTACATCCAGTCACGCCACTCACATTGTCTGTTTATAGCTAACGTTTATTTATGATTATAACTTCCATTAGTTTATGATTGTTGTCTCAACCCACGGAGCTGGCACTCCAGTGCTCTCATACCTTTTCCACCAAGGCAGTTCGAGAGCTGGTGCCTAATTGCGTTTTGACAGCCAAAGAACCGTCTCTCGGCCAGGAAAACTGGTTCCAGAGTGGCACCAAATCGTTGCTGGTCTAGAACCAAGAACCGCTTACGTCAGGGGCTGGGGGGGGCGGTCTTATCGTGACCAACAAGACAAACTAAAACGTTGTGACCACCATTATAAAAAACACAGAGCTTCACTATGGAATCCCATCAATTGTTATTGTAACAGACATGTCCTGTACATGTCATACATGTTATGATATGCAAATAATTCTTAATATGTGTAATTTGTGATGCATTCTCTTTTCCGCTGCTTCCATTGAACTGTTCCCGTCAAACACGTCATCTTAACACAGTGAGCTGAAATCAAATTAACTTTATTTGTACTGCCCTTCATCACACATGCAGTATCTCTATCTACAAGGCTTTGCTGGGCTAGACCCCCTAATCCTAACCTCTTATTAATAGATTATTGGCTGTTTCCCAGCGCTAAGTGATGCGTTAGATGATCATATGACAAGATTCAACTCCAACATCTGATATCACCACCATGCTGTCTTTGGCTGGTCTGAGAATACACAAATGTCAAGTCCAAAATGTAGATCCTATAAAAGTATGCCAGTGTGTGAAATTCTGAATGCGTGAATGTCTGGTCGGTCGTATCCAGGTCATTAATATTACTTGATCAAAGTTTATACTCTAATACTTTTGTTAAGAGTATTTAGTGCCTGTGGAAGAAAATATCATTGCATTCTCTACATTTATGCTATGGGTGTAACAGTTCCTGTCAAAAAAACGTACGGGATGACTTGCATGGTTCAGTACCCCAACGTGCACTGTTGGGAAGGATTGAAATACGGTACGGCAGAGAACAAGCAAATTTTGGCATGGATGTGATTTATAAATTATTATAAACAGTGATACTTTATATAAGCAAGACTTTAATAATAATAGTGTGTGTGTGTGTGTGTGTGGGGGGGGGGGGTTATGACATCTCCACTACCAGCGTGTAGCACCCACCTGTGTGATGCACAACTGCCAGAATGCACCAGAACGCTCACCACACACTGGCTCTCACAGTGAAGAGGTGAGGAATGATGCAATCCAATTAGAGACCGGGGGATGTTTATTATACTTTATTATATACACAGCCAATAACAATGATGACTATAGATAACGTCAGTGATTGCTGACCGCTGGTCAGTAGAGAACATGAAGGTAGAGCGAGTGGGGAGAGGGAGCAGTTTTTAGATCCTCAGCGTCATTTAAGTCTGGGAACAGTAGGATGGGACAAATGCGATGGCAAAAACAGGGATCAATAAATCAGCGACCATCCTCGACGCGCAATACTAGTGGGAGCACGTCAAACATGGTGAGCCATTTATGGAAACCATCCAAATGTAACTCAGGCCAGTGCGAGAGGAACGAAGCTGGCGGGGGTTAAACCTAAACGACAAGTAACCCATTTCCTCCCTACAGCCTTCAGCCAACATTTTTCAACCAACTCAGATCAATACAAGAAATTCACAAATGACTTGGGCGTCTTTATAGCGTTTATAGCCACATTCTGTTGACGACTTTCATGTTAGGGCACGAACAAGGAATGGATCATTTGATGCCATAGTAAAATCTCTCTCCCAAACCGAATCGTGACTCACCTGAACCGTTACACCCCTAATTTATAAATAATTAGGATATTGCATTGATTGTAATCGTGCATACGTTCTAAAAACATTAAAACAATGATTCTTGTGATACATTACTCAGTGCCATGTGATCTTCTTAATCACTCGGATAACAACAAAATATATCAATATATAAATGTACCCAATTGGGACAGGGCTTTAGTCCTGCCCCTCATATCCGGTTTTTACTCTGGAATAGGTCATATGATGGTAGCAGGAACTTCTTGTCGTATTCTTTAATAATTAACAACACTCAAAGTCTGCCTGATACTGCCACTGATACCACAGATAAGACTACTACTAAACAGAGTTCACATCCCCTGAAGTGTCACACACACCTTTGACCGAGTTGGTCATGTCTTGGCTGTAAATTACTTCCTTGTGTGGACCCTGTACTCTGTGAGTCCTCGTCACACATCGTCCCCACAAGTCACGTGTTTGTGGGGACCGACGTGTGTGATGAGGCAACCATTGACTTGGCCTCTGAAGTACATGTATCTCACATGTATTTACCACAGGAATGTGAGGAATTCCATTCACCAGAGTCGTAGGTTTTCTTAGCCCAGCTCAACATCCACACGCCCAAGACCTCTCAAAATATGTACTCCTTTTCCAGAAAAAGATGTACGACTTAACATTGGGCTCAGAAGTGGCCAATGAAAGGGATATTAGCCAGCAATGGTTACGAAACAAACAGAAGCTCTGGGTTTGGCAGCGGTTGCTCATTAATATTGTCAACAGAAATATGCAGAACATTGTGTACTTTTGAAACAGGTCCTGAACTAACATGTCACATGAGTGGAACATAGTGATTGACTTAACATTTAAAAGGAGGATACCTCCTCCAGGGTGGATGAAGGCTTTAAATGTGACTCTGGCTGTGCCACGCAATAATCTTGACCATTATTAAAATTAATAAAAAGATCTGGACGTGCTGTTAACTTAACTCAGTCTTGTTTTGAATGCAGTTGATTGGCGTGATTCTATGCAACACAAGGATGTAAGTCAACACAACTTTATGTCAAGAACTGTTGATCCATCGCGTATTGATCTCGTCAAACAGAGTTAAAGTTTGAAAGATATTGGATGTTCACGCTCCGTAATAAAGCGATCTTAAGCGGGGAACTAATGGGACAGTCCTCGGTGGGTCTAGTGGTGTTGGATTAACTTGAACTAATGGGACAGTCCTCGGTGGGTCTAGTGGTGTTGGATTAACTTGAACTAATGGGACAGTCCTCGGTGGGTCTAGTGGTGTTGGATTAACTTGAACTAATGGGACAGTCCGCGGTGGGTCTAGTGGTGTTAGATTAAAACTGAACTAATGGGACAGTCCGCGGTGGGTCTAGTGGTGTTAGATTAAAACTGAACTAATGGGACAGTCCGCGGTGGGTCTAGTGGTGTTAGAGGAAAACTGAACTAATGGGACAGTCCGCGGTGGGTCTCGTGGTGTTAGATTAACACTGAACTAATGGGATAGTCCCCGGTGGGTCTAGTGGTGTTAGATTTAAAACTGAACTAATGGCACAGTCCATGGTGGGTCTAGTGGTGTTAGATTAAAACTGAACCAATGGGACAGTCCCTGGTGGGTCTAGTGGTGTTGGATTAACCTGAACTAATGGGACAGTCCCCGGTGGGTCTAGTGGTGTAGAGTAAAACTGAAAAGCCAAAGAAATGGTGCTAAAGCGAGGGAAAATAGAGGTGGTCCCCGGTCAGGTTCCAACAGACCCACAGTGACTTGGACCTGGGCTTTGTTTAATATCTATTCATTATTTTAAACACTGGTTCTCTTCTAATGTTATGGTTGGATTTAGCCTATGGATCTATCGCACCCGCCACTTCAACTTGCTTCCGTAAGCCGGTTATCATAATGGCGGGTAAAGTTGGACATTTCTTTTTTTAACCACAAATCGTCGAATATCTGATTGACCTGGTGAATCGGGAGTCGACTCAGGAAATCCAGCCCTAGTTAGAGGTCACCTTTTAGTTAGGTCATACATATACATTTGTTAAGGCAAAATAGCACTTGTGCAACTTTTACTGCTGTGCACAGCAAGCATTTTTAATTGATTAAGTTGTCCTTTTTAGGATAAGATCAACTTGCCTTGCAACCCTGACATCGGTGTTGGTTTCATTATCCTCCTCAAATCGACTAAAACATAAACAACAACTTTGGTTTAAAGGCAAGCTGTCCCTCTCGATTTCATCTCTTTTGAGAGACATAACAACATAAGTTTTGTTTTCTTCTCAAAAGATATGGCTCAATGAACTGTTAAGGATTTTGTCGTTGGGTCGATGGGATTTAACCAAATCTTTTGTTGCCCTTCCTAGAAGTGGCATTTCTATCTGCATTTTTTTGGTACATCTGCTGTTAAGTGAAAACATTTGCTGCTCAGCTGTCTCTGGTTATGTAGTCATACAACCACTGTATAGGCTAGGCCTTGCACAACCAAGAGCTGTTGGGGTTATATAACAATGTTATTGACCCACCCACCCTTTCGTACTCTTTAAAGTTTAACTAGAATGTGCCAGAACATGTTATTATTCTGTATACTTTAGGCCACACCCACATTGTGTGGAACAGGGGTGGAAAACTTCATTAAACACATCTGTTCTAATGGAGGTATTTGAAATGAATATGGGGTTAGGTTGTGTCAAACATCTATGCAGTTATTCTAGTTTAACCAGCACAAAAGGCTAGCAAGCATGCATTCAAATGGATTTGTGGCTCCGAGGGTTATTTAAGCAACCTCAGGGAAGAAAAGATGGGGGAAAAAAACCTACTTTGCTGCGAGCAATGTACAAGTAGGTGGAGCACAAAAGGCCGGTGTGATATCTCTGTCAAGTCCAACAGTGGTGTTCGTGTTTCAGCGGCCACTCTCTCTCTCATTCTATCACAATAGCCCACAGATCTAGCTGCTGTGAATGCACATTGTTGCATTAACTCGGCAGATGGGAACGCTTCTTTCCGAATCCTTTTCAGACCTTATCTGAACTTACTGTAAGTTGCTTTCGGATACAAGTGTCTGCTAGATGATGATGATGATGATGATAATAATCTACCTCTTTTCCTCCATCTGTCCTCTTCCTTTGCACGCCCTCCTCCCAGGCTCAGTGTGGAGGTGCCCCCTCTGAGGCAGCTTAGCCAGGAGCTGCTCTGGCTGCAGCAGAGCCTGTCGGTCCTGGGCTCCCCCGTGGTCCTCTGCCACAACGACCTTCTCTGTAAAAACATCATTTACCAACAGGGGTCAGGTGAGTATACGCCGCATAGGGTACAGGGTTTCCCCAGGGCTAGCCCAGGGGCTTAGGAATGTGACTCAGTGACGTTGTGTTGTACAAGTGTGTTAAGAGTGGCCACTAGACGCAGGTAGGCATTTGAATTTGTACCGCATCGTGGTTCCCTTCCCCAGTCACGCTAATGGCGTTCAGCGGTAGAATTAGAACGCTCAGAACTGGCAGGAGGAGTCACATGATTGGACGTGGAAGCACGCGCCATTGTAGGCATTTAAACCCAGAGTTGGCGATAAGAGAGGCCATCTTGATTTGAAAAAATGTTTTAGTTGTTATTGTAATGTTTTACAACAAGTAAGAACAATCCCATCGGGTTCCAACCCGATTACCATGTTTAAAAGTCCTTTCTGCCGTTGTAAATCTACTCGCTGATATGGCCGGCCTAAACCCAAACGACTACAGCCCAGCAGCTACAGCTGTGATGGGATACGATCCCTGTTTGAGTGTTTTTTGGTGTGATGTGTTGACTGGTTGTGTTGATTGTGTGAATGCTGAGATCCACTGGGGGAGACGTAGTCACTAGTTCCTGAACCACTGCTTCCAGCTCGGGGAACCAGGATATATTTGTATATTTGTATCTCAGGGGTGGGAGGGGTTAACGGGGGGGTTTGGGTGGGGGGTGGGGTGGGGCATCTCACAGCTCCGTGTGTCTAGCCCTTGTCTCCTAGGGTTCAGAGGTCGGCCTGGCCTCGCCCGGCCTGCCCCCTGCGGGAAGGAAAGGGATTGGGGTAGGGGGGCAGCGACGGAGGAAAACACGCTCGCGCTTCTCGCCTAGTCGCACCCCCCCTCCCAGCCTCTCCGTTCGGCGCTGTACGGGACGAGTTCGTTTGCGGCGCGCCGAGCCGACCCCCCCCGGCTCGTTGGTGACCGTGGAAAACCGTGGTTCTGTTACGACTTGCAGCGAAGTGAAAATCTTGACGGGTTGAATGTTTACCGTAGTCTGTACTGGTCGTCGGAACGCAAGGCAACTTTACTTAAAATTAAAAAATAACGTTTTCCCTGTGTGGAAACGTTTTTAGCGTTTGCATTTTTTTGCTCATTTGCATTTTAATCGGTGTATATTTGCATCACTTAAACAGTTGCAGTGCTAAGCAACAGGGATTATTCACATTGCAGATATTTCGCCTTAATTGGTCTTAATTTCACTTTTGAACTTTTTAGTAAAATACGTCTATTGCTATCTTTATATTTTACATACATCTCATAGAAGTTCATACTTGTCGTCAATAAAGGTCACCGCTTTTTTAATGTGAACAGACTGAATTAAAAGTGCCAATAAACCCAATAAGTTCAATTTATATCCAATTTGAAATAAATACATACTTTTTTAATTAAGATGGGATTTTCGCGATTCTGTGTTTCTCCAATGACATCACTGTCCGACACAGGAAGCCCCCCCCACCCCCTGCGACAAACACCCATCATCTGGCCTCAAAGTCCCCTGAGTCCGCCCCCCCCCCCCCCCCCCCCCCCCCCCCCATACGATACACATTGTGTTGCTCTGCAGTCTCCACCATGCTATCGCAGTAGACTTAGCCACAGCTTCCTGTCGGCCAAACCACCAAACACAAGCAGAGGGAAACGGCCTCTAGTAGTGCATAATACTTATGCTTAAATCTGCTACCTCTTGCAATGCCAACAAAACAACAACAAAGTTTGTACTTCGGTTTTAAAACACTGTAGAAGGCTTTGTGTTTAATGTCAGAGCGTGGCGTTAAAACAATGGTGCAGATATTCAAACCTCACATGACAAAAGCTACAGTTGAAGCTGCCAACAGGAAGCTTCTGGAATCTCTTGATTTGCATGGAAGTGGGTGGTGGGCGGGGTCAACCAGTCAACCAATGAGAGGGGAGCGTTGGAGGGGTGTGTTGTGAGAAAGGGGGAAGTATGTCTGAGTGTGTGTGTGTGTGTGTGTGTGTAAACAGGAGGGCAGTCTGCTAGCATTTCTCGTTCGTTTTTGGATACATTGCGTGAGGGCCGCAACTGGATCAAAGAGTGTGTGTGTGTGTGTGTGTGTGTGTGTGTGTGTGTGTGTGTGTGTGTGTGTGTGTGTGTGTGTGTGTGTGTGTGTGTGTGTGTGTGTGTGTGTGTGTGTGTGTGTGTGTGTGTGTGTGTGTGTGTGTGGGGAGAGTGAGAGAGAGAGGATGTGTGACAGATGTGTTTGCCCCAACCTTTTCGTCTGCTGCACAGGGGGGCTATAGCCACCGTCCGGAGGTGTTGAGTTGTGTCCCGCTAGGACCTACACGCCAGCTGGTAACACACCTCAACGTCTTCTACCGTAGCCAAGCAACAGCTCTGAAAGACTGTACACACCAAGGCTAGGCCAAATTCACCTCAGCCTAGAGCAATAAGAAAGAACGAAAAGAGTTATTCAAAGCACTGATAAATGTTGTAGCGTAGCAACTTAATTCCAGTGGCCGAAGGGTGTGGATGACTGGATGAAGTTCTGCGAGAGTAAAGATTTGAATTTTGAGGTCCATCTTCTTCTTCGTCTTTTCCGGTCGTTAGGGCTGAGTACTTTCCTTTCATCTTCCCTGCTAATGACGCACTCTACTCCCAGTGGGCTGCCCATGTAATTGGACAGCAATACACAGTTTGTAGCTAACACACTGCTATCATTAAAGGCACACTGGCATCTTTACTTTGTTCTACTTTAAGTTGTCTGACATATGATGGCAATTATAAGCAGACAAAAAAGAAACATTGACTATAAGATAGCTTTAATGTTGCTATTTAAATGCTTTAAACAAGGTTATTATTTTTAAAACAAGGAAAGTTGTCAAGATGTATTGCTGTTCAAACACTGTCTGCTGTAGGTCCTCCATCCACCATTCCTTATCCTCTTTTCTTATTCTTCGCTGTCAAACACTGCCCTTCTTGTGCATGAACTTGCATTCCTCCCTCTCTCATGCCAACCCCACACTAACATCCTAGAACACCAACACCACACTAACATTCTGCAACATCAACCCCACACTAACATTCTAGAAGACCAACCCCACACAAACATTCCGGAACATCAACCCCACACTTAATATTCTGGAACATCAACCCCACTTAATATTCTGGAACATCAACCCCACACTTAATATTCTGGAACATTAATCCAACACTAACTTTATAGAACACTAATGCCACACTAACATTCTAGAAAACCAATCCCACACTAACAGAACATCAATGCCACACTAACTTTATTTCTGTGTATTTCAAGTTGCCTTTGCTCCCTCTTCTGAATCACCTGGTCTCTTTATGTCTAGTTGTATTTCATCATTTGAATGTAGTTGAAGTGGAAAAGTTTAGTTATTTACCCGAGTTAAAAAAGCCATGTTTTAATGCCAATCCCAGCACCATAAACACTCCCATATGCATGTCCATAGTTGTGACTCTACAAGGGAATCTCACTGCGCAACCAGACACCTCTTCCGTTCACCTGCCGTCTCAAACATGAGTCTACACTTGGTCGTCTGAAACGTTCTACTCCTCTGCCCTCCCCGTACACCCGTACAACCTGCTTGCATCCTTTTTTTTGTAATCTCCCCTCAAAATACAAACTCTTACTCGTCGCATTGAGGCACCCAAACAGACCAGTTACAAACATTCAGCAAAGTAAATGTTAGATAAAAAAATTCAAAAAACAAAAGATTCTGAATTATCAACAGAGCAAAAAAAAAAAAGGCATTAAAAAAAAATCTTTTTCAATTGTCATCTCTTCGACACTCTAAACAAGCTGTGTTATCTTTTCAGACAGCGTAAAGTTCATTGACTACGAGTATGCCGGGTACAATTACCAAGCGTACGACATTGGAAACCACTTCAACGAGTTTGCCGGTAAGTGCTGCAGTGGGCTATATTTCTACAGACTTTAGGCTTAAGGGGTGTGCAAAGGGTCAAGCAAAGTGTAGCTTAGTCAATAAACCTTCAACATGCAATAATCATTCAACATGCTAACATATTTTAACATGATAATACTCATTTGAGAAAAAAAAATTGTATAAACAATGTGAAACTTTAATGTCTTACTGCAATTCAACACCCAACGTAGTGTAAAGTTCTGTACAAATCAAAAGATGATGAAACTGCCTGAAACTAATGTTATGTGCAATGGGTGGGGTGTGTTTGATTTGTGTCCACTGCAGGCCTGAATGAGGTGGACTATAGCCACTACCCAGACAAGGGCCAACAGCAGGAGTGGCTGCGGGCCTACCTGGAGGCCTACAAGGAGCTCAAGGGCCAGGGCAGCCAGGTGACCGACAGAGAGGTGGAGGTGCTCTACGTCCAGGTCAACCGATTCACCCTGGTGAGACCCTCGGAGATCAAATTTAAACAACGCCCCCTAGCTGTTGTAAAAATGTCTTGTGCTTTTATAAAATGTTTACTAAAACGGTTAGGCTACTGAAACAGTTTTTGTTATGATTTGTTATTGAAAACAAATCATTATTCCGAGAAGCAATATAGTTCCTCAAGACAGCAAAATGCTTGCCAAGCAACACAGGCTAGCATACAGGCTAAAGCATACAGGTGTATTCATACTAAAAATGAATTGTTGCGGTCACCGGTGTGTTTATGCGAGTATTTTACAAACGGCTTCAAGCCAATCAGAATTACGGCCCGGAACTATCCAAGCCCTCTAAATGGAAGAGGGAACGAACCTTGAGAAGGAACACAGAGGAGTGCAATAGGTGCCGGATAAGCTGAGAGAAGGGCATTCATTTTATCGCTTATCCGGGCTACCGTAATGCAATTTCAGTTCTTTTCCTATGAGCTGTGTACGTCATATGGCGTTTTTCGACAAAGCAATACCCGAAACATGTAACGGAAACGGATATCTCTCTATCGGAAGTCCCATCCTCTCTCTCCCCGCTAAACCCGTGTAACTGAAACAGATATCCCTCCAAAGCCCGCTTGGTATTCCCGCTCTCTCTCCTGCCAATAACTGTTCCCTTGTGAGATGAGAGCGCCTGGGAACAAGGTTAGGTGTCGCATGGGTTAGATATCTACAACCCGTGTGACATCACAATGGGGGGGGTGAGTGTCCACCTGACCCGTTTATTTTCTGTAACCTGGGAAACGCCTGTCTGTTTTCGGTTGTTACTAGGATTAGCTCATGGTGTTGACCCAACAGACACAGCATGCTGGGTTTTCCCCTATCTGCTGCCTGATCACGTGACACCGGCAGTGTTGACTGTAGCCGCCACGTCACCGCTGCTAGCTGTGGCCAATGCTGACAACCCAGCCTCGCTTGCCCCTGTTTACAGACGCTAGGGAGGTGGGGAGAGAGAGAAAGAGACTAATTGTGTTTTGTGTGTCATGCGATTGTGTTCGTCGCCTGAGGCTTACGAGAACCTTTTGTCATTGTCAAAGAAAGCTGTGTGTGAGCATTATGGGCTGTTGTGGAGATGTTGACGGTAACCTGGCGATTCTCCTGTTTTTTTTTTCCACATGCCCTCCTATATCTCTCTCTCTCTCTCTCTCTCTCTCTCTCTCCTCTCTCTCTCTCTCTCTCTCTCTCTCTCTCTCTCTCTCTCTCTCTCTCTCTCTCTCTCTCTCTCTCTCTCTCTCTCTCTCTCTGCAGGCATCTCACTTTTTCTGGGGTCTGTGGGCTCTCATTCAGGCCAGTTTTTCAACCATCGACTTCGACTTTTTGGGGTATGTATTGCAGGGCTCCAGACTAACTTTTTCATTTAGGTGCACCAGCACATAATTTAGGTGCACCCAAAAATGTTCACCACGCCTTTTGCCTCCGCAATAATACATTTGAAGCGTTTTGTCAGTTCCATACACATTGGTAATTTCTTAACACATTATGTAAATTATTGTAAACAGGAATAAAGGTGCAGATAAATGTTTTTTTAAATTTAACTGTACAAACAAGAAATCACAATAACCTCAATTGTGATGTTTAAAGTGCTTGACAAACTCAAATAAATAAATCAAACCCAAATAACTTAACAAAAGTGTGCACTGCCTTGAACAGACAACTTTTTTTCAAAGCGGATTTACATTTAACCCGTTCTTTTTCATAAGGATGATCTGGGACTTAAATTTAAAATTTAGTAAAAGGTAGCTCTTGATAGATAGATAGATAGATAGATATATCTAGGTATATAGATATATCTATATAGATATATATATTAGTGGTGGGCCGTTATCGGCGTTAACGCACTGCGATAACGCGGGACTCTTATCGCGCGATAAAAAAATTATCGCCGTTAATCTATTCTCAAAGTTGGGTTGGGAGCTGTGTCTATACCGGATTTCCACCAAGGAAGGTAAGCGCCGCGGAACGGCTGCGCTGCGGAACGGCTGCGTCCTCTGCCCGGCGACCCCCCCCCCCCCCCCCCCCGTCGGTCGTAGGTCTGGGCAGTGGCGCCTTAATGCACGGGCTTACCTGGGCTTCAGCCCGGGGCCTCGGCCAATCAGGGGCCTCTTAAAAAAATATATATTTTAAAAAAAAGATGATAAACTGTCCGTATTCGCGGTGTCATTACTGCCCCCCCCCCCATCAACAATGGCGCACCTCTCCCCCTCCGGTCAACAATCACGCACCCCCCCCCCCCCCCCCCCCCCCCCCCCCGTCAACAATCGCACAGACTTATTTTTAGTCATTATTTAGGTAGCACACACATTATGAATGCCTTCGACAGAATTCAAATGAGCCATTTTAATCTAGATTAATTCCAAGATTAGTTAGATTAAACAAATTAATCTATGCCCACCACTATATCTATCTATCTATCTAGATAGATATATTATAAGCAGTGTTACATTTGATCCTTTCTGACTCCTCCCACTGCTTCTGTTTGCCGCTGCTCTGCTGGCTGTTGCGTACGTAGAAGACTACATTACCCACAGTCCACACGGTGTGACGTCAACTGCCGGTGTTCGCTAGTTTTCTATTCAAAGTGTATTTTTTATATATTTAACGTGTCGTGTGTCCAAATTCAACACTGCACTTTTCTGGGTCCCGATACATCCGCAGAGTGCGACAAACGGCCGTCTAGATCAGTGGTTCTCAACCTTTTTGAGTCGCGACCCCCCCACCCAGCATCAGTTTTAGTTAGCTAGCAAACTGCAGCTGCGGTTAAGCAACAACGCGCCAGTTTTTTTTCTTTTTGTTTGTTTATTTTTTTCGCTGCGCTCCGCTCACTGAACAGAATCTCACCGCACAGTTCAGATCATACAAACTCTGTCACGGTCTGTCTGCCACGCCCCCTCCACTACTCCATTCATTGACCCTCGCCGCTGGGCTGCATCGCTGTTCGTTTCCCGATCCTGCCTGTCCCCGACTACGATCCCCGCCTCGTCCCTCTGGTTCCTCATTCGCCTGTCTCCTGTCCCAGTTTCCCGACCCTGCCTGTCCCCGACTACGATCCTAATACAGTTTGTTACTAACGAGACCCACCTGTCTTTGTGCTGCTATTGGGTCCAAACCACTCCCGTTACAAACTCAGTTGATATGACACATTTTGGACAAATAATGAAGCAGACAACAACTACCGTATTTTCCGCACTATAGGGCGCACCGGATTATAAGGCGCATTAAGCGAAACAAAACAGTCAGATAAGTCAGTCAGTCAAACTTTATTAAACACGTTCACAATAACTCAACATTGTTCAAATGTTAATGTGTGTTCACAATAACTCCCAACCTTGTTCAGTTGTAACACGTAAAAAAAACACAGTCTGATATCGCTAAATCAAACGTTAACGTATTCAGTTTGAAGTCCGCGTCATAAGCGTGTCTCTTGACAGGTGCCATTTTGGGGTCATTATACACACACTGTAATATTATGGTGAAGCACGTGTATTACTCCGCGACGCTCCTGACTACGGTAGCCATAACAACCAGAATTAATCCATATATAAGGCGCTCCGGATTATAATGCGCACTGTCGTTTTGAGAAAATTAAAGGCTTTTAAGTGCGCCTTATAGTGCGGAAAATACGGTAAAACATCTCCCTGTCTGAAATTATGTAATTTAATATTAATTTTGTGCATTTATATTTTTTCCAAAATGATTTGGCGACCCCCAGAAATCATCTCGCGACCCCAATTGGGGTCGGGACCCCAAGGTTGAGAATGGCTGGTCTAGATAATGGACGAGATTATCGCAGACGGCGAGTCCTGCCTTATAGTTAGTTACATTGCAGACATCGCGTCCTGCCGCAAAGTGTGCTCTCTGTTTACGACACGTGTGACAGCTGACAAAACGAAGGATCAGGCTTAGGTTCATGCTCAATATAGCCGTTACCGATCAGTAAAGAAATTGCCTTGAACGGCCCGAGTCCGAGTCTTTGAGATCGGATCGGGACCGCATTCACCGAAAAACAATATCAGGGTCAGAGCCAATCAGAGGCAGAGTAGGGGCACGTCTTCACAGAACGCGGGTGGGGAAACAAAATAACGCTCCACACAGACGGACCTGCTTAATGTCAGGCGCACCGGTGCGACCAATGAAAATGTTTAGTCGCACTCGACAGATTTTTGGTCGCATGTGCGACCAAAATGGTCGCACTCTGGAGCCCTGTATTGTGTACGTGTACTTGTACGTGTGTGTGTCAGCATCATGCTTCAAAAACCCAGCTGGTTATGTATCATCATTTGTCAAAGTGTATCGGCAGGTTTTTGATAAAGACGATTTCATTTTCATGTCATCCTGACACCAACACTCCTTGCCTTGTGTCTCTCTCTCTCAGATACGCCGTGCTGCGCTTCAACCAGTACTACAAGATGAAACCAGAAGCCATGGCTCTCAACCTCCCAGAATAGAATTTGACTCCTCGATTCTGCCCCCTCATTCGACATCACTCCTTTTTATTGTCCTTTCCTCCTCCTCCCCTCTCTTCTTCAAACCTGACGCGCCAGATGGTTTGTTAAACATAACCATCTGGGAAGTTGTCCTTGGAAACTGTTTGGAAAAGGCACTTTCAAAAAATACTTGGCAGGTGATTGGATGAACCATCTGTCTATCACCACCTATCACGGGCTAATTTCAACCAGTCAGATTAACCAACCATATGACGTAGTAGGAGAGCAAAAACATCTTTTCCATCGAGAAAAGCTTTCAGTGTTGTTCTTTGCTCGTCTTTTAATGAAGAAATACTCTCCAGTTCAGATATAACCGATGCTATAGCAGCATCTACACTAACCTCTTAAGGAGCCGCCATTGTTGTTTTCGAACGGTTGCTTCTCGCTGTCGTCACAACTATAGACATATGGTCACACCGAAACCATGCCGTAGCTGCCAGTAGTTCCTCATAGGATGCTGAACCACTGTTGTTCGGCCACAAGCGTGATCGTGATCTCGCAAATCCAGCTGCCTTGCAAGGTAACTCAAGGTCACTCACACAGTGGCTGCAGTGCGCCCCCTAGTGGTCGTTAGAGTGGCGGGCGGTCCAGCGCCCCCTGCAATGACTGTGGTGTCTTTCTGGCAGAACAACTCTAGTCTGAGTCCGTTTACAATGTGCTCCAGCCACACATGGCTCGGTCTGTTACTTGATCTGTTGCATGATGTACTCATGATAATACTTCTATTAGCAAGTGGGCAACGGGCTACACCCCCACCCCCGACCCCGGCTGATGACCAAACACGTAACCACGGAGACAGTGGCGGCTTTGTTTGTCTATGAAGCGGAGCCCCGGCTCAAGAATGAAAGGCACAGGGATGGAGAGCGAGCTCACTTCCATGTCACTTCCTGTCCCTCGACGTTGAAGGGAAAGAAAGAAAAAAAATGCAAGAAAGATGAAAAAGCACTTGGTCTCCCTCTCTTCCCGCTCTGCGATGCAATACTTTTTTCCACACCGAAGTTGTCCCCAAAAAAACCTTGAACAGGAGTGTGTGCGTTTGTTTATGCCCCGAACCCTTCCTGTCGAAGTCAGAACAGACCCCTGCTTGTGTCCGTGGCGACATGGGTCACGGGTGTGGTGGCGCTGGGTGGGGAGGGGCGGGGGGGGGGGATTCGTCATGGAAACGTATTGGAGCACTGAAGTGGTAGCGCGTCATGTGTGTGTGTGGGTTGTCCTGTCTCTCACCATCATTCCGCCTCCACCCACCCAAGACACAGGGAATGTCAGGTCTCTCTTGGACAATTTTCACACATTTATTTGTCGTTTTATTTAGCTGTGGTCTTTTTTGTTTTATCGTTTTTGTATTGTTGACTTTTTGGGTCACCGCACTGGGCGACAAGAAGGTAACAGCATGGAACCCAAAGCAGAGGTAGAATCAGGACGTAAGGAGTCCAGGATGTAAAGGAAAAGTGCATTTGACAATTCTTCCAGAAGCCCCGGTCAAATGTGGGAAACTTCTTTACTTCCAGTCCGTACATACTATACATCCCGATATTCATATATTTTTTAAGTATTTGAAGACCAGCTGACTTGTTTTACTTTAGTTTTTATATTCTCTCTGCTGCTCATCCAATAGAAACATGCTCCCATGAACATGAAGTTAAATCCAGTGAAGAAGAAAACATAACATGTGCAACATGGTGTGAATCACTTTAGCTTTGAGTTGTGTTAGACCTGGTTTAGCAGTAGCTCCGCTATTATGGTTGGTTACGTAGAGCAATATTAAGAAAGTCAACTACAAGCGAGACCTGGTGAATTGAATATCCATTCGGTCTAAAGGGGGACGTTTAATCTTTTGATGACCTAAACAAGATTTCACCAAAGTGCTGATATCTGTTATTTTTGCTTGTACATAATGCACATTGTATTTTTCACTCTTAACAAGAAAGAAATCGTTTTTTTTATAAGTGTTTTTTATTTTGTGTTTTTTTTATACATACTTAAGAGTAGGCAATGTGGATAGGGGTGAACGTTGTAGATGCACATTTTAGAGAGATGAAAGTAATGGAAATGAATGGTTAATTAATTGCAACAGGTAATCCCATTAAGAAACAAGTTTTCCATTTCAACATTTTCCATTGTTCTTCAAAATAATGTGTACAATCAACTTAAGTTGATAAGTGAAGAACCTGCCCTAATTAATCCAATATAAATATAACTGTTGATTTAAATACCCACAGACCATGAGTAGAGCGCTAGTTTCCCAATCTACCGGGAACAGGGTGACATCTTGCATCGCCAATTTTCATCTCTTTGACACTGGAAAGTTTATACATGGGCCAGAACTGAGGACTTTTGACCTAGCTTGTTAAATGTGTGTTTATATGGTTGTTTGGGAGTTGTGTTGCAGGGCGAGGTCAAGTCAATGATGAGGTATTTTTGGGATGGATTATTTGTGTTACTGTTAAGACCTCCTTGGAAAGATCTAGAGTGATACTTCACTGAAATATATGTCGGCATATTTAAACTACGAGTGCAGTGCCCGTTAAGGGCCGATTCCCTCCGGTATCGCTGCTTGCAGCTTTCTTTAAGAACCACTAATCCAAACAACTTCACACTCGACACTGTACTTCGGTACTACGGTCCTCAGCAATACACCCGCTGAGTGTGAAGTTGATCGGATGAACGGTTGTCGAGAAAATCGAAGGACATGCATACATGCATACATACAGACCTTCAGACCTTCCTTTTCAGTTAGATGTTTCCATGACCCTGGTGTTGGGGTCATTTTCTCAAGCATAATGCAAAACCACTGTAAATGTATCCACGCTCTGTGTGTGTAACATTGTAATGTGATTTTTTTTTTCTCTGGCTACTGTAACATATGTACAGTAAGAACCACATGTAATATCTTTTGCTTCTGTCAAATGTGAATGAATGTACATAGAAGAAGCCTATTATTGTTTTTCGTAAACATTGCATTAAAGTGAATAGTTACATGTGGTTTGACTGTGAAATACACAATTGTATCATTTAAATACTGTAGACATGCTTTAAAAGAATAAAGTCTATTTACTCTTACAGGTCAGTTGTATTATTTAATTTGAAATCATTGTTTTGACTGATTGTATTAGTAAGCTATAAATGTCCAAGTAAATATAGACCACTAGATGGAGCCACAGTCCACAAAAAGGCAATGTTGCAGTTAGGTTTGTAGCTGCCGCTGATCCGTGAGCTTCACAAAACATTTGCAGCACAAACTAGTAGGGGCAATTGCTCTGCCGCTACGTTAGCCACTTTTTAGAGTTTAACACGGTTTTAAACTCGTCGGTGACGCAAGAAGTCACGTGACGTCTTAAGCTCCATTGCTGTGTCGTATGTACCTGTGGTTTAACCTGCAGCTGCGTTTTACCTTGATCTCAATTGCTGTGTCTTCAGAGAAATTCACATCAGACACTAGGGGCGTATTTTGTGCGTGTTGATGAAACAAGGCTCCATTATAACCGCCACACACAGAATTAGTTTTATTAATTATTATTAGTAGTATTAATAATAATGTATGATACATTTACACTTATTACGCCAGATAGGCCTTCAGTACAATAACAATATTGGACATAGTCGATATGGAGTGAGCAGTGATATTTCACGGCTCACGGGGCTCAGGTCTCGGTCGTGCGTCCGCTCAGCAATAGCATTACGCGCTTCAACTTTCAAGCGCTTCCATAAATTCTTTAAATGTGCCGCTGCTCGGTCTCCTGCTGGAAGATCTACTGTTAAATGTGTTTGAGAGATCATCCCAAACAGACTTTCTTCGGAGCGTGGTGGTGGTGTCTTTCCTCTTCCACCGTGTCCACAACACCTCGAATGCAGTTCAATAAATATAACTTCTGCTCCTCGTTATAGTTCTCTATCCGAGACATGTTCATCGTGTCAGGGGGGTATGCAGCAACAATTTTGGCGCCCCCCATAAACATTACGTGGTGCGCGGTTGTTGACGGGGTGTGTGTGTGTGTGTGTGGGGGGGGGGGGGGGGGGGGGGGGGGGGGTGCTGCGCGATCGGGGGCGCCCCCCTGGTACGGCGCGATTGTTGAGGGGGGGGGGGGGGGGGTAAGTAATCGATTGATTGACGTAGGTAAGGGCAGATTCAGATTCCAGACTCAGATTTCCACAAAAAGTAGGCTAGACTATTTCATAATATATTTCAACATTATTTGCGTTTTATTATATTAAAGTTCACTTTACATTCCCATTAAGTTTTTGTTGGTAATTATAGCACAAAATGCATCCAACATTAAGTTAAGACTGCATCTGCTACTTCCGGTTTAACACGAGTTTAACTAGGAATCAGCTGATCCTGTGTCGGTCAGTACACAGCAATCAGGTTTAACTTCGTGCGCAGCTGCGAGTTAAACTCCAAAACCTCCGGTTTCCGGAGTACGGTTTTAAACCGCAGCGCAGCTAACGCAATGCTAACTGACAGAGCAATTGCCCCGTAATGTTTCTACATATGTACATATGTAGGAAAAATAAATGCTTACCTGCCAAAGTTGTATTTGAATAGTTTATTATTAAGTGTATTGTTAATATGAATGCATGCTTGTGCACTGCATGCATAGGGCCAGAATTGGGTTTACTTTTTTTACTTACATTTTTGAATTGTCTATTTATATATTTGTTTATTCAAACCATCCTTTTTTGGGGAGTCAATTGAATTGTCTTCACCGTGTAAATATATAAATTGTATTACTATAGTAGGCAATATTTGGTTATGGCCCTATAACGGTTTAGGCTAGCAATGTTCTAACCATCAGCCCAGATAGGTCTATTAGAGCATGATGATTTGATAAACCACCAAGTAATGTCTTCTAGGTACCAACAGCGGCCTTCAGTTCGTCTAAATTACGCAAGTTTTCAATGGAAAGCGAGAGAGGGAAAGAAAAAAAAAAAACTAATTTGTTGGCATTCTCTTAAGGAAAAATCACGCCTGCCTCTTGTTTTGCCAAATGTGAGCACTGAGCATCGTCTTATACGTTCAGACAATTACAACAGTGTATTATCCAACTGGCTGACTGTAATTCAATTAGCCCCCCCCCCTCCTCCCTGCAGCCTCATGATAATACACACAATAATTACCAGAATCCAATATCGGCCTCTGCGCTTCCACTGGGTTTCATTCCGCGTAAAAAGGTCGCAGCAGCCACGTTGTCTCCATGGATAGCTGGGCTGCACCACCAAACCCATGGGACCCTGACGGCTTGGAAAGCAAAAGGGTTTGAAGCAGTTATGATGGGCTGTATGGACTATCAGTCGACACATGGGGGTCCAGACCTTACGACTTTATGGATAAACATTGATCATTGATTTTTTTGTAGGAGTTTGGAAAGGACTCAAGGGTCAGTAAATGAAGGCCTTGATGAAGATTTGCACTTCCCCACAGCACAAACTGCTGTGGGGAAGATTCAAGAGCTGTAAAGAGTTGTGCAGCATTTTTTAAAGATTTTGAAACTAAACCAAAAAACGTCCCTCTCTGCTCTCTCTTCCCTACGTTTCTCCGCCATTGAGACGTGTTGTTGCATTTCGCATGGACAGGCAAGATGGATTCCCCGAACTAATCAGGGAAGAGATGCCCTGATTGGTCAGAATTTAATTGGTCTCATACAGAGGCAGGTGCAGTGACCTCAAACAGTTATTCGCACAGCGCATTTCACTTATATATAGCTGATGGTTGGCTACGACATTTCTAACAAATTACACTCAAATAATAACCCTTAAATATGACCTACAGCACCTTTAATTTAAATGTATGGAAAACATGGACAACAAACATTTAGGGATTGTCTGTGTTTAATGGAGGTATGGTTTCAAAGTGTGTTGTCTATACATGCAGCGACGTAAAGCTGGACTGATTCATCACCACAGCGTTTGAGCTCGTTACGTTTCGGTAAGCACGGAGGCCTTCAACGACACGCCGCTGAGACCACCGATGTGCGAGGGGCCGTAAGCCAGGGCGGTGGTGGTTATTACAGAGAAGAATAGCAAACCGACTGTACTAGCGCTGCGCCCTGCTCGCTCTCTCCGCCACACGCACGCATTCCCCGGCTCGCGGAGGAGCGGAGGCTCTGAGAAGAAAAGGAGCCGCTGCGCGTATGAGGGCCAGCCTTCCCGACGACGACGACGCGCCAACCTAATTACGCTCCGAGAGCAAAACAGCAATTAGCAGCAAGTCTCTCTCCTCGTTAATCAACAAAAGCTCCTCTCTATTTATAACTGATTAATGGCTTGCTTAAGCACGGCGAGATATTTATGTTGCCGTTAATTGTGAGCAGCTTGGCGCTCTTCCCCCCCTCCCCACCACCAACCTCAACTCTCAGGGACACACACACACACACCTGCCACTCTGTAATCCATTGTTGTGTGCAGTCAGAGGTGTAAATGGAGTGTTGTTTGGAGGGCACTTGTTGTGTCTCTCATTCAGGATGTGAGCTGTTTTTCTTTTTCCTGCTCAGGATACTTTGAACATGTAGGATGTTGTTGTTGTTGTCGTCTTCATTTGACATTGAAGGTGATAGGATCACAACAGCAGAGAAAGACACACTGTCGCAGGCAGAGCAGAAGCCAAATGTGGATTGAAACCCTATATAATATATAGGGGGCGGGGGGGGGGGGGTTGAAACAAGCGATCAAGTTATCTCCCAAAAAATCCTATTAAGATATACAAACATTTTTAAACTTAAATCCTTTCCAGGAAAAGCTGAGGTGAAAGAATGGCACACCCACTGGTAAACAGTGTTGTGGTCAAACCACTGTATAGGTCATATTTGATGGGGAAACACTGACTCACTGAAAACATGGCTGACTAGGTAGAGAGTGAAGCAAGGTCTGGAATTGTGGTTTGGGTTACATCTGGCCAGATGTCGAACACACACACACACACTAAATAGTTTGCAGAGAATAATTTAGTGTCTTCACGCTGTCTTCTGCTCTGTTTGTTCTTCTCAACAAGGCTAGGGTCCGCTCAAGACCCTTGCCTGGAGGCCCACTGTTGTGACACAACACATCTGTCTGTCTGCACAAATGGTCCCCTACCCGCCTCACACTGTCACTCAACACAGAAAGCACAAACAGTATGTCTATATGCAGGTATGTATGCAAGTAGACACACGCACACACACACACACACACACACACACACACACACACACACACACACACACACACACACTCAGCATTGGCATGCGGATGTGTGTATGCATGCATGAGTGCATGCTTGCTCATGTGTGTGTGTGTGTGTGTGTGTGTGTGTGTGTGTGTGATGGAATGGGAGGCAGAGCGCGAGGCGGGGGATCAAGAGCTAAGCACTAAACTAGCGGCTAAAGATACCGCAGAGAGATTAGCGCAGATTCCCACAACGCTGACAGCTGCTCATACACACACAGCCGCTAAAGATACTGTTTCAGATTAGCACCGCAACAATACTCGGGCAGCTGCCGTCTGCCATCCCATAATACAATAGGAGGGAGAGGGGGGATCAGCGCTGGTGCTGAGAAACATGTGTTACCATCACAAAGAGATTGTCAGCTTCAAACGCCTTACAACGCTCTGCCATCCCTCAGCATCAGCACCACCAACTCCCCGGGCAGCCAGTCAGGCTCCCTGTCTTACAAGCACTGCCTGTTCCTGTGTCCCCTTATTATGTTACTGTCTGTCTGTCTGTCTGTCTGTCTGTCTGTCTGTCTGTCTGTCTGTCTGTCTGTCTGTCTGTCTGTCTGTGTCTCTCTCTCTCTCTCTAACTCTCTGTTCTTCTCCCTTTGTGTTCTCTCTCTCTTTCTGATCTCTCTCTCTGTTCCCTTTTTTCTGACTTTGATTCTTAATATAACAATATGCTCAAATTCATTAGATTTACAATGAAGTGGAACATCGAAAACACTTTACCCTGAAGGTCCCTCCCGGTTGTTGTTTTTTTTCTTTCTCTCTCTCTCTCTCTCTCTCTCTCTCTCTCTCTCTCTCTCCATCTTCCTTTTGGTCCCTTTCTCTGTAGTTTCTCAAACCTCCATCACACACATGCATGCATGCGCGGCTGTATCACATATCTGATTTCTTCCTGGGGTCTTTTGTTGTGTGATGTCATTCTGACATCACCAATATAATACAACATGATCAAGACAATCATGCCTTTTGTCTCTCTCTCTCTATCTCTCTCTTCAGAAAGCAGATGAACAGTGGATCAGGTTGGATACTTCTTAGTGAAATACAACCACGGCACGTTGTCAGTTATGTGCTCTCTGTCTATGGCAACCATCTCTAAGCCTATCTCTATTGTACAGAATATCGACCGCGAGTCCATCATTGTTCTGCGGCATAAAGGAGGAAATTGTGCCTAACGTTCAATTGTGGGGCCATTGTCAAGGCGGACCTTTCTGGGAAGTAAACAGTCTCCTTAACAAGATCTGTGTGAATGTATTCAATCTCCCAGCTATTATTCTGTGAATACAATAAGCACACACACACACACACACACACACAAGGCCACAATTACGGCTCTGGTGTAAGAATCACTGTAATCACATTCCTGTACTGGGGAGATGGTCTCTCTCTCTCTCTCTCTCTCTGTCTCTCTCTCTAATTGTTCTGCCGTTCCTCTTTTAAGAGCTAATTTCCCTAGCCAACGTGCACACCCTGAGTCATATGTGTGTATAATCAGGCCACACACGCACACACACACACACACACACTGCTTATACACGTACGTAAATACAAATGTATCACTTATATCTACACATTCCCCCATGAATACTAATATGTTACGTGTGCTCGCTGCGTTTGCACAAACACACACATTGGTGCGCTTCGGAGATGAACAACACACACATTGAAACATGCTGACGCACACACAGAAATACAATCATGTGAACGCACACACACACATAAACATGCAGACGGGCAGAAATGTGCACATTGTCGTGATCGTCTTTGAGCACACAACATTGAGGTTAGATAAAAGAAAAAATATGTAATATATAATTATATCTTAGAATAGGCCTACTGCTGCATTCATGGTAGAGAAAGCAATACTGTGTGTGTGTGTGTGTGTGTGTGTGTGTGTGTGTGTGTGTGTGTGTGTGTGTCTTTCTGTTAGAGTCTTCCAGCTATTTTCCAGAAACTGTTTATACTATAGGCCTAGTTGCTAAAACTGGTTCTTATGTAATCACATAACCTTTCAAATATCGATAATAAAATAATATGTTAAGTTGGTGCACCACACCCCCACTAGGCCTACAGAGATTTGCAGCAACAACTTTTCAAGCAGATCAAGTATCCTAAATCTCTATACCCTAACAGCCCAACATTGTTTAACCTGTTTAACTAAAAAAAACTGCTTCAAGAATTGGTTGTGTTTCTTCAGACGAGCTATAATACGATGCTTTGCACACACGAACATCATCAATATCATGACCCACTCATCACTGAGTCAGGTGCATAGAGGGTCGGTCCGCGGCCGCAGCGCCTGCGGTTCCTCTTCCGGCCATCAGGTGTCAGCAGAGAGCCGCTGAGCCGCGCGGAGGTCTGGATGCTGAGGAGATGGAGATGAGGGTACAGATGGTCACTAGTTATCCAGACATGTCACCGCTCACGGAATAACATCAAAGTCAACTCAAGATGGGAGGACATGCCATCCCACTTGAAACAAATTCTTAACACTTCCGACAAAATAGTATTGTATGTAAAAAAAAAAAAATTAAAAAAAAGCCACGGCGGATTTGGTCGTCGTTCAAGCACAGATGTCCCGCCGCGTTGTGTTAAATATTAAAACTAGTGCTCACATCCTCTTAACGTTATTCAGCTGTGGATTTTCAGGGATGAATGCTCACAATTATAATGTTTTAATCCAGATTGAATCCAGACACTTGTATTTATTACAGAGCGTGAGACCAAACCAATGGCCCCTAGGCCCGCATATTATACATTAATATGGGAAATATTACATGTATTCAACATCTGTCTCGTTTGGCTTTTACTAAAGAAAAAGATGTGGTTTTCGCATTTATCTTATTATCTGCAATTCCATTTCATTTTAGTTTTCCCTATTTTTTACATTTCTGTTCATTGAAGTGATGCTAAATTGTGAGAATTATTGAAAAGATATTTTAGATTTTGGAATGGCTTTTTATTTGTATTTTTCTTAATTGGCGTCTTTGGAGATCGGGCCCTTGTTCAGGCAAATTCATTAAGTAGAGATCAATCAGCAACATGTCATCTACTGTGAGAGATGGTGCCCTGGATTACACATGAAAGGATGACACTTTGTCAATCATATGGGAACAATATTTGTGAAGCTTATAAATAAGAGTTACCAGAACCTTGTTTCTATTGCGTTACAATTCAACACCCTGTGTACACCACTTCGCTTGACATCAAATATCAGGGAGCAAATTATATTTATTTTTTGCACATTTAAAAAAAAATCTGATATCGTAATATATAATATTCTACTGTTTGGGCTTGCTAATGTCCAAACTTTCTATGACTATCCATCTATTCAATTCCTATTTGACGACTTCTGCTCCCTCTGAACCTGCGGTGTTTTGTTGTTAGTGTTGAAAAGCAGTTTCATCCCAGTTTTCATGATGATGGAGGAGGAGGAGGAGGAGGAGGAGGAGGAGGAGGAGGAGGAGGACTTTATTGTGGGATCTCGGATCACAAGAAAGAGATCATCTCACCCTTAGGTGACCGCGGACGCTTTTCTTTTCTTTTACTAGAGGCCCCAGCCTCGGAAAAAAACAGCAAAATAAACAACACACACATACATACACACAAAAAAACAACATGAATGTGCAGGTCTTCAGTGTGTGTGTGTGTGTGTGTGTGTGTGTGTGTCGCGCGCGCGCATGGGTGTGTGTGTGTGCGTGTCCGTGCTTGCGCGCGCATGTGTGTGTGTGTGTGTGTGTGTGTTAAAGGGTAGTAATATATGTGTGTATGTGTGTGTTTGCGTTAAGAGGTAGTATTATGTGTGTGTGTGTGTGTGTGTGTGTGTGTGTGTGTGTGTGTGTTAAGGGGTTATATGTGTGTGTGTGTGTGTGTGTGTGTGTGTGTGTGTGTGTGTGTGTGTGTGTGTGTGTGTGTGTGTGTGTGTGTGTGTTGGGGGTTATATCTCTGTGTGTGTGTGTGTGTGTGTGTGTGTGTGTGTGTGTGTGTGTGTGTGTGTGTGTGTGTGTGTGTGTGTGTCGAGGCGAGAGAGAGAGGGAGAGAGAAAAAAAGAAAATCAAAAAAACGTAACGAACATGCATTAGCGGCGCGGCGGCTCTTTCATCAGCGCCGCCGCCGCCACCGCCTTTCAACCGCGTTTCACATCCTCCCCATCAGAGGCGGCATCACAGCGCCGATGGGGGTGGTGGTGTGTGTGTGTGTGTGTGTGTGTGTAGTCTTTTTAAACACTCAAATGGGTCTCATCTGAAATAATGAACACGTCCTTGAGAAAAAACAAAGAGGCGCAACAAAGCGCGGGCCTCCTCCGCCACAGAGGACGTGGAGATGGCGGATAATTGTTTTCAAGTCTGACGCCGAACTCTTAAATGAGTTTGTTCAGCTCCCACACACGTGTGCGCGCACGTACGTGCCCATACGCGCACACGCACGCATACGCGCGCGCACACACACACACACACACACACACACACACACACACACACACTGGTGTGTGTTTCTTTTCATCTCCTGTCCTTGTTGTCTGGACTTCCTGTGTGTCCCCTCACTTCTCCGCTCTTGTCCTTTTTTTTCTCCCTCTCTTATCCATAACTTTGGTTCTACTCCCCCCTGCTGCTCTCCTCTCCTCGTCTCTCCTCTCCTAGTCTCTCCTCGTCTCTCCTCGTCTTTCCTCTCCTCGTCTCTCCTCTCCTCGTCTCTCCTCGTCTTTCCTCTCCTCGTCTCTCCTCGTCTCTCCTCTCCTCGCCTCTCCGCTCCTCGCCTCTCCTCTCCTCGCCTCTCCGCTCCTCGCCTCTCCGCTCCTCGTCTCTCCTCTCCTCGCCTCTCCGCTCCTCGCCTCTCCGCTCCTCGTCTCTCCTCTCCTCGTCTCTCCTTGTCTTGTCTCTCCTCTCCTCGTCTCTCCTCTCCTCGTCTCTCCTCGTCTTGTCTCTCCTCTCCTCGTCTCTCCTCTCCTCGTCTCTCCTCGTCTCTCCTCTCCTCGTCTCTCTTCTCCTCGTCTCCTCTCCTCGTATCACCTCTCCTCTCCTCGTCTCACCTCTCCTCGTCTCACCTCTCCTCGTCTCTCCTCTCCTCGTCTCTCCTCTCCCCGTCTCTCCTCTCCTCGTCTCTCCTCTCCTCGTCTCTCCTCTCCTCTCCCCGTCTCTCCTCTCCTCGTCTCTCCTCTCGTATTTCCTCTCCTCGTCTCTCCTCTCCTTGTCTCTCCTCTCCTCGTCTCTCCTCTCCCTGTCTCTCCTCTCGTATTTCCTCTCCTCGTCTCTCCTCGTCTCTCCTCTCCTTGTCTCTCCTCTCCCTGTCTCTCCCCTCCCTGTCTCTCTGCCCCTCGTCTCTCCGCTCCTCGTCTCTCCTCTCCTCGTCTCTCCTCTCCTCGTCTCTCCTCGTCTCTCCTCTCCTCTCCTCATCTCTCCTCTCTTCGTCTCTCCTCTCCCCGTCTCTCCTCTCCTTGTCTCTCCTCTCCCCAGCTCTCCTCTCCTAGTCTCTCCTCGTCTCGTCTCTCCTCATCTCTCCTCGTCTCTCCTCTCCTCGTCTCTCCTCTCCTCGTCTCTCCTCTCGTCTCTCCTCTCCTCGTCTCTCCTCGTCTCTCCTCTCCTCGTCTCTCCTCTCCTCGTCTCACCTCTCCTCTCCTCGTCTCACCTCTCCTCGTCTCTCCTCTCCTCGTCTCTCCTCTCCTCGTCTCACCTCTCCTCGTCTCTCCTCTCCTCGTCCTCGTCTCTCCTCGTCTCTCCTCGTCTCTCCTCTCCTCGTCTCACCTCTCCTCGTCTCTCCTCTCCTCGTCCTCGTCTCTCCTCTCCTCTCCTCTCCTCGTCCTCGTCTCTCCTCGTCTCTCCTCTCCTTGTCTCACCTCTCCTCGTCTCTCCTCGTCCTGTCCTCATCTCCCCTCTTCTCTCCTCGTCTCTCCTCGTCTCTCCTTTCCTCTCCGCATCTCACCTCTCCCCGTCTCTCCTCTCCCCGTCTCACCTCTCCCCGTCTCTCCTCTCCCCATCTCTCCTCTCCCCGTCTCTCCTCTCCCCATCTCTCCTCTCCCCGTCTCACCTCTCCCCGTCTCTCCTCTCCCCGTCTCTCCTCTCCCCGTCTCACCTCTCCCCGTCTCTCCTCTCCCCATCTCTCCTCTCCCCGTCTCTCCGCTCCCCGTCTCTCCTCTCCTCGTCATTTTACATATTTGCTCCATTGTTTCCAATGGGGGTTTTCCCCTCTCACTTACTGACTACAGTTTCTCAGAGAACAAAAGTCTCTGTTTCCCGCTTCTCGACCGCACGTCACATCGTATCGTCTCCAGACCTCCATGTGATGATAATCAAGCAGCACAGTTCGACCGCTGGTGGCTCTGGTCTTGTGGACAGCTCTCTATTACTGGGCTGACCGGGCCTCGCTGCGGACCGCTTGGCCTACCGCTGGAGAGTGGATAACCTGACCATGTGGATCTGCTGCTGCTGGGAAAATAGACACAGTAGATGTTACAAGGCAGACATCTGAAAGGTGAGAAAGTTTGTGTTTTTTATGTATATATATATATACAGAAACATATCTCTCTCTCTCTCTCTCTCTCTCTCTCCCTCTCTTTCTCCAATCCCCCAGAAAAAGCCACAAAGCCCTCTCTCACTAGGTAATAATAGCTATCCGACATTGTCTGTTAAGCTGGCGAGTTTCTATTAAATCTCACTGTGTCATTACAGTTCATATTCTTAATTATGCTGCAAATGTTCCCAAGGGAAAAGCACAGAGGCCACTTCTCCACAATCTGTCCATATGGCACTTAATTAAAAGTTTTCTTAAGAATAAATTGCATTCAATTCAATTAAAACTGTAATGCTAAACCCAAATAATGGGCATAGCCTCCTTCAACACACACACACACACACACACACACACACACACACACACACATACATACATACATACATACATACATACGCACGCACGCACGCACTCACGCACACACACACACACACACACACACACACACACACACACACACACACACAATCCTCTCTCTCTCTCTCTCTCTCTCTCTCTCTCTCTCTCTCTCTCCCCCCCCCCCCCCCCCCTCTCTCTCTCTCTCTCTCTCCCCCCCCCCCCTCTCTCTCTCTCTCTCCCCCCCCCCCCCCCCCCCCTCTCTCTCTCTCTCTCATTTTGCACTGTTTGCAATGTGGAAAAAAAGTGCGTATCTCCCTCTCATAAAACAGCCCCCTAGTAGAAAATATGCAAAAATCAAATATCTCCAAAGCCTCCTACGTGCTGCCCCGAGGCGAGGAGCACACAGCAACACTCCTGCTATTTCTGGAAGATTCTCTTGGAATTCACACCGTGACCAATGAACCATCGGAGTCCCCAATTCTTATTTATCTGAGGCAAACAGGGCCTCTCCATTGGGTGTGAAGAATAAAGGAATTATACATAGCGGAAAAAATAAAACAACGCTACGACTTGGAGGGTAAATGGTAATAAATAACTAGAGTGTGTTTGTGTGTGTGGTGTGTGTGTGGTGTGTGTGCGGTGTGTGTGTGTGTGTGAGGGCGTTTTGTGTGGGAATTTCCTGATCGTTCCGTGATGGTTGTGATCTCACCATAACAAGACAACAAACTCTTTTATGTCAGACACCCAGAAAACACGGCCTGGAAAAAACACATTCCCCGATGATGATAAATTAAATTATAGCTAATACTTATTTTAGGAAGTAATGAAGAAAATACATCCAAGCATTTGTTCCTGTTCTGTTGATCATATTCCTCGGCTGCGTCACAATCTTATTTTTAAAAATACTCGCTTGTACCATTTTACTTGGCATGTTTTGTGATATATATATATATATATATATATATATATATATATATATATATATATTCATTTCATTGACCGGAGTACTTACATGTCATGTGTTGTGTGTGAAGGTTGATAACATCTTTGACTTCTTGGTGTAACAACCTCTTCAAGGTCACCATCCTTTCTTAAAAGAGAAAGAAAAACTCAAATGGCACAGACATTGATTATTGTGTAATGATTATTTCCACAGGGCAGGCTTGCAAATCACAACCAACCAATAATAACACACATTGTTTGTTTTAAAATGCTGAAAGTAAAGAGTAGACAGTAGAGTACTACATGTGGTCCAGCTCTACTTCCTGGGTTACCTGGAAATTACATCACATGTCAACAAAATAATCATTAAGTCACATTGGATAAAAGCCTGTGCTAAATGACTAAATAGTGAATAATAAATTATGGAAGAAAGATGCTCTGTCTTTGTAGAACCTGTATACACATACACACACATGCACGCATGCACGCACGCACACACACACACACACACACACACACACACACACACACACACACACACACACACACACACACACACACACACACACACACACACACACACAATTAGTAGGCCTAGTGCAAGTAGTGTGGTTTTGTCATTATAGTTAGAATCTTTTAAAAGGCTTATTCATTTAAATTTTTAAATGTGATTTCAAGTGTAATTTTACATGTATTATGTATTTGAATGGATACATTATTATTTAATTGTTATTTTAAGTTTGATTTCAAATTGGTGTTTTCCTGATCATTAGCATAACTTAATTAATCTTTTAATCTTTTTGTGTGATGATGTAAAAACATGGAATATTAAAATGTTTGAATGACACAGGGTGAAGGACAGAGCGTTAAATAGGTTTTAAATGTGACTCAGACGGTGTATTACTGGAGCTCAACCATATCTGGACCAGGAAAACAACCTTATAATAGTCGTCTTATAATGGTTTTGGTGATTCACTGTGACCCCATGATTTCATTGTTAGTCATCTATTGATCAATGTATATATATATATATATATATATATATATATATATATATATATGCTGGTGTCACATGACTACACAATAAACACACACGCACACACACACACATACAGAAGGAAGAACACGTGAAGCCGGTGAAAGTCTTGATGAAGGAGGAGGTTGAGGGTCACATGGTGTTGCTGTTAAAGCTCCCGCCCACACACACAGTGAAGAACATTGGTCTCATGTCAATCAAACAATTACATCTCCACTACTCTGGCTACTGCTAGCTGGCTGTCGGACAAATAGGAGAGGAGTCATTCAGAAGGAGATGATTATTAGAGATTTCTGACCTTGGCTTGTTTCTCAGCTCCGTGGATGGATACACCGTGACGAAGGAGCCGCTCGGACAAAACGCTCATCTGGCTGCAAATGTGTTATTTTCTCCCTCACTCGCCTGAAGTACTTTGGTTACACTAAGCAGCTCAGCGCGGCTATAGCGTCTGGTGCTCTGTAAAGAGCCACTTAGGAGGAGACGTACGGAGAAACACAAACTGTGTCATGAAGACGTAGAGAGATAAACTATGTGGGTGTGTGCGTGAGAGAGCAAGACACTGTTTGAGACACTATGTTGGAGAGAGACAGACAGAGACTGTCGGAGAGACTATGTTAAAGAGAGACAATATGTTAGAAAGAGAGAAAGAAAGGCGCGAGTAAAATTATGCTATAGCACTTCATTACACTTTAATGCAGTCACAACGAGGCGGTTGCTTTACCAGCCGAGCTGCACAGGACCACCGCTTAGTGAGAAATGATTTGAGAGCGAGATGTGCAAACGATGTGCGAACAAGCATGTGTGTGAGTGAGTGCATGTGCATGTGTGTGTGGATCTATATTTGCTGGTCTTACTAATGTGCTTGTATCTGTGAACATACACACACATAATAATAATAATAACAATAATAATAATAATAATAATAATAATAATAATCAACATTCAGTGCATTAATATATATAATTGCACTCTACATAATGTGTGTGTGTGTGTGTGTGTGTGTGTGTGGGGATTTGACACCTCATCCACTATACACTGTGTGGTTGATGGTTTAAGAAGCCTCAGCTGGCCAGAGTCAGACTGATGAGACTCTGGGGCTGCACACCTGTGGTGCGTTGGAGTAATCAAGGCACACAGGATGAACCAGCTATCGCCACACACACACTGTCATGGCAGCACGTACCACCTGCGCTGGCTGTACCATCGCGCCATCTCCAATAAACTGGCTTTATAGCGACATCAACCTGTGTCCTGTGTTGGAGGAGCCCAGCAAAACCACTTAGGAGGTAGGGGTCTAACCGCCACACGCAGATATCCACATAGACTCCAACTACACGAAGAAGAGGAAAAGTACAACAGAGAAACCGCCCAGTCGGATGAGATGGCTGACCTTAACCCGCGAGCAGCAGCAGCAGCAGCAGCAGGGACTTGGCCGGGGCCCCCAGGTCTGCAGGGACCTGACAGGGACAGAGCTGGGGCCAGCAGCCCCTCCACCCCCAGAGGAGCTCGGAGCGGTCCAGGGGACAGGGGCGGCATCCTGCGGCCCAGTTTAGCCTCTTGTTCTGGGTCACGGCACCTGGGCATAGCTGCCTTGAACACCATGGAGGCCTGGAGAGCCGGCTGTCTGCTTCTCACATGCACGCATGCACACACACACACACGCACACACACACACACACACACACACACACACACACACACACACACACACACACACACACACACACACACACACACAACCAGGACATTTATACAACCGGAGATAAAGCAACATTGTGTTTTATAGTTTTGGCTGATCTGTACTGTACAGCAATTGATAGAGCATTCGCATTCACCAACGTGTGTGTGTGTGTGTGTGTGTGCAGCTGGTTACAGGGCTCGAGTCACACATGCACTCATTTTATTTGTATCGTTAAATATATTAAATGAAAGTATAATTTTAGGCATAATTTTTAGCATTATTATTAAAGATTTATTAAAGCATTTCAACGATGTCACTATGTCCTCAATAAAAATATTTGAACAAAGCACATTTTACTGATAATTAAAACATGAAATATACATAATATACATCATATAATTATCAGCAGTTCTGGTATCAACACTGCAAGGCTTAGGGGTTTGATAGTTTAGTAAGATGCTTTGGATGAATATTAAAAACAAGAATTCTTAATGAATCTATATGTAATAATTATAATTATGCAAATAAATATATTCACATCTTATAATAATGTCACGGGAATGAAAAAAGCAGCAGGGTTACATTATATTCTGAAACATTAAAGTAAAATGTAAGTGTAGCCTTATTCTATGCGTTTTCTTCCAGATTATCAAATTGCTTTAGTGTGTGTTGTATGTGAACGGAGCATCCTGCAGTGAGGATGTAAAAACATGGAATATTCAAGGAATTGAATGACACAGGGTGAAGGACAGAGCGTTAAATAGGTTTTAAATGTGACTCAGACGGTGTATTACTGGAGCTCAACCGTATCTGGACCAGGAAAACAACCTTATAATAGTAGTTATATATATTTTTTTATTGATTTATTGATTTATTGATTTATTCATTACACAGCCTTGTTGAACTCGATTCTGATTGGTCAATTACAGCATTCTACAGTCTGTTATTTCTGAATAGCAGATCGCTGCTATGAATAACAGCCCGTTGCTATGGACACTATTTCAGACAATTTTTTTTTAGTGGAAGCAATAAAATCATTTTTAAATCAATAAAAAAATTGTGTTGTATTATTTTGTGTCAAAATGATTGATTACTTTACTAAGTAGCCGTGTTATAAGCGGGATAATGTACAGCGAGCCAGTCATTATTGCGAAAGGGTTTATTTCATAATAATCCCTTACATATATAGACATTGACCTTTACAATGTTAAAGTAAATTGCTAAGTAAAAAAAAATGTATTCATATTTTCAATTACATTTAAAATTATAACCTGTAGGCATCCAGGAGCCTCATCCCTAACCCCTACCTGCTTCTTCATGACATGCATCTCATTTCACTGGAAGTCTCTGTGGATGGCAGTATCTTCTAAATAGTACAATATTTACGTTGCACAGAGCAATGCTTGACTGGCACAAAAGGAAAGTCGTGGAGTGGTAGAAAGTCATTGTATGCATAGTTTTAAGTGCACTCTATTCTCTCTACTCTACTATTTAAGACACACGTGTGTGTGTGTGTGTGTGTGTGTCTTAAATAGTCACGAATCAATCGGAACAAACAAGAAACACGGATTCCGGAACATTTTCTGTCGATGACTACACACACACACACACACACACACACACACACACACACACACACACACGTATTCTTCTTGTCTCATTGGCAAGCTGGTATCCCATCTGCTCTCCAGAGGATGGAGAGACAGATAGTTGTCATTGTAGGACATCACTTCTCCCCCCCCCCCCCTCTCTATTTCCGACTCCTTCTCTCCCTCTATTACTCTCTCTATTCCCTATCTCTATATCCCTTTCACTCTTGTTCAATATCTTTCTCTCTCCCTCTTTTACTAGCTCTTTTTCTCCCTTTTTTCTCTCGATCTGTATCTCTTGCGCTCACACACACACACACACACACATACACATACGCATGCTCACACACACACGCACACACACATGTAAATACGCAAATACACACACATACACACACACACACCTGCATACATGCACACACACACATACACACACATGCATGCACACACACACACACACACACACATGCACATGCACACACACACACACGCACACAAACACACACACACGCACAGAAAATGAGACAGAGACATACAAATCATACACAAATCGTTACTAAACTCTATTTCTCCATATTTAAAGACCGTGTAAAGCAAATTCTGAGATTTGTTTCTAAACACATTACACATGTTAGAAAGTCATTGCTGAAAACACATGAAAAGACTGTATAGCCATTTAATGTTGAATTATGGAGTTAAACCGTTTTTCAATTTTTCCCCATTTTTGCGTTCAGGATTTTATGGCAGGGCTTAAAGGGTTCATGATGATGTAAACACTACACTTAGCATTGCCCCGCCCCTAACAACCAGAGCGTGGTTGCTTCACTGCTTGTCATGCTCAATCGCGAGTTTAACAGTTATTATTTGACAGTTGAGAGAGGCTCCGCCCCCTGTGCGTAAACGGGTGTGGTTTAGCACCTTCAGCGGACACGCCCCCAGCGTCTCAGATCTGAGAATAATTATTTTTCACGATTTTGAATCTTAATTTTATATACTTGGCGACTTTTTTAATCATTCAAATTTGGCTGGGTGGTTAATAACACATTTTTCTATAGTGTGACAAAATCTAAACACATATTTCCCTTTGGTTTACACAGACTTTAAAGGGCTGGAGAGATTAACATCATGCTTAAACACATGACTGTGTGTGTTTGCATGAGTGTGTGTGTGTGTGTGATAGCTATAATATCTCCACATCCTATATTGTTATTGATATCTACCCCTCCCCCCTTGTCACACATCAGGATTAGTGTTAATGTGTTGGGTTTAAAAACGACCCTATGGCCCCTGTCAGCTCTCTGCCCCCCCCACCCCCCCACGGACAGATTATCCACCACACACACACACACACACGCACAGACTCTCTCTCTTCTCTCTCTCTCTAAAACCACTCCACATCTCTCCATGCCTTTGTCAAAGGATGATGGAGGGAGTCTGACTTCATTCACACTTCATATGGAGGGAGGCATGGTGGCCATGTGTACCGTCTCGGAAGGGAAAGAACTCAGTACTTATATTCAATACTCAAGTCAAAGGACAGTGGTACATACATACATGTAGGCCTTTGGTGGGGACACTTTGTCTGATGGTTCTTTTTATTAAATACAAAATAAAAAATTCTTACATTTATTTTTATATTCATTATATTTCATCCCATTCTATTTGTATTTTATTATCGTGTTTTAATACTGTGTTTGTTTTATAATTGTGTATTATCTTATTATTGTTTTTTCTTTAATTCATGTAAGGCAGCCTTGCTGTATGAAAGGTGCGTTATAAATAAAGTTTGATCGATTGATACTGTGAATGCATACATTGCTTAGGATGGGTGGGAGGAGTGGGAATAGAACCACCAACCCTTGCAGTGTAGGCCTGTAGGTCGCTTTGCTCTTACCCGTTAAACTGCACAGAGTTGAAAACTCCTTTGTGTAACGTACAAATTCTGTGTGTTACTCAAACAGTATTAAAGTACAGTATTTTGAGTGAAGTTATTTTTATAAGTAGGCTTACAGTACAGTAGAAGGGGTCGGGGGGGGGGGGAGGTCTGAGATGCCTCTGAACAAAATAATGTCAACGTTCCTGAACATAACCTTTCAGAAAAAAAAACACGTTCAATAGGTCATCTGGTTGGGAGGGTGTTTCTCTCAGGAACCTGCTAGATGAACGCCGAAGGCTCCTTAATAAAGTGTACAAAAGTGGAGTGAATCGGTCTCTTTGTCTCCGGGAAGGCAGCCCTCTCTATCTGTCCTCTCTGTTCCTCCTCTCCATCTATCTGTCCTCTCTGTTCCTCCTCTCCATCTATCTGTCCTCTCTGTTCCTCCTCTCCATCTATCTGTCCTCTCTGTTCCTCCTCTCCATCTATCTGTCCTCTCTGTTCCTCCTCTCCATCTATCTGTCCTCTCTGTTCCTCCTCTCCATCTATCTGTCCTCTCTGTTCCTCCTCTCCATCTATCTGTCCTCCCTGTTCCTCCTCTCCATCTATCTGTCCTCTCTGTTCCTCCTCTCCATCTATCTGTCCTATCAGTTCCTCCTCTCCATCTATCTGTCCTCTCTGTTCCTCCTCTCCATCTATCTGTCCTCTCTGTTCCTCCTCTCCATCTATCTGTCCTCTCTGTTCCTCCTCTCCATCTATCTGTCCTCTCTGTTCCTCCTCTCCATCTATCTGTCCTCTCTGTTCCTCCTCTTCATCTATCTGTCCTCTCTGTTCCTCCTCTTCCTCTATCTGTCCTCTCTGTTCCTCCTCTTCCTCTGTCTGTCCTCTCTGTTCCTCCTCTTCCTCTATCTGTCCTCTCTGTTCCTCCTCTTCATTTGTCTGTCCTCTCTGTTCCTCCTCTTCCTCTATCTGTCCTCTCTGTTCCTCCTCTCCATCTATCTGTCCTCTCTGTTCCCCCTCTCCATCTATCTGTCCTCTCTGTTCCTCCTCTCCATCTATCTGTCCTCTCTGTTCCTCCTCTCCATCTATCTGTCCTCTCTGTTCCTCCTCTTCCTCTATCTGTCCTCTCTGTTCCTCTTCTCCATCTATCTGTCCTCTCTGTTCCTCCTCTCCATCTATCTGTCCTCTCTGTTCCTCCTCTTCCTCTATCTGTCCTCTCTGTTCCTCCTCTTCCTCTGTCTGTCCTCTCTGTTCCTCCTCTTCCTCTATCTGTCCTCTCTGTTCCTCCTCTTCATTTGTCTGTCCTCTCTGTTCCTCCTCTTCCTCTATCTGTCCTCTCTGTTCCTCCTCTCCATCTATCTGTCCTCTCTGTTCCTCCTCTCCATCTATCTGTCCTCTCTGTTCCTCCTCTTCCTCTGTCTGTCCTCTCTGTTCCTCCTCTTCCTCTATCTGTCCTCTCTGTTCCTCCTCTTCCTCTATCTGTCCTCTCTGTTCCTCCTCTTCCTCTATCTGTCCTCTCTGTTCCTCCTCTCCATCTATCTGTCCTCTCTGTTCCTCCTCTTCCTCTATCTGTCCTCTCTGTTCCTCCTCTCCATCTATCTGTCCTCTCTGTTCCTCCTCTCCATCTATTTGTCCTCTCTGTTCCTCCTCTGTCTGTCCTCTCTGTTCCTCCTCTTCCTCTATCTGTCCTCTCTGTTCCTCCTCTTCCTCTATCTGTCCTCTCTGTTCCTCCTCTTCCTCTATCTGTCCTCTCTGTTCCTCCTCTTCCTCTTCCATTCACCTTCCCTTCCCTTCTTCCATTTCTCTTGACTTGTTTTCCTACAATCTCTGCGTTGTTCCTTCAGACTTTCTTGCGTTCCTCTCTAACTGTCATCTGTTGCAGTGTTCATGTCATCCTCTTCCTCTCCCATCGCTGGGTTAACAACCTCCTCTTGTACCCTCCTTATTCTTCCTATACCTTCTGCCCTACACTCTTGTCCTTAAACTCCCCAATATCTCTCTCTCCCACATCTCTCTCTCCCACATCTCTCTCTCTCTCTCTCTCTCTCTCTCTCTCTCTCTCTCTCTTGCAGCTGACTGTCGGGCTGACAGACTGACAGACTGACAGACGTGCTCCTCTGGCATCTGTTGGCTGCTCGCTGGTTTGTCTCTGTGTGATCAGCGCCTCCTCCCCCTCCTCCTCCCCACACCTCCTCCTCCCCTCCTCCTCCTCCTCCTCCTCCTCCTCCTCCTCCTCTTCCTCCACTTCATCTCTCTCTTCTTTAGTGCTCCCCGTCTTAACGCAGACCGCCGCGTGGCTGCCAACTCGCTGTCGCTCCGCTAACTCGCACACACACACACACACACACACACACACACACACATACACACACACACACACACACACACTCACACACACCATGTTATGTATTGCCAAAGCAGATTGTGTTCGGAGGGCAAGCAATTAAGAGAGAGGCAAGCGCAAAACTGTAATGCAATTTTGGCGCCGATATTTACGACGCGGGGGGGGGGTGGGGGTTGGGGGGGGGGGGGTGGGGGTGTGGGGGGGAATTAAAGACTTTAAAAAAAGCAAAAACGAGCGTCGAAAGCGGGGCTTAAGCGGGGGTCGGTCGCCAGGAAGTCGGTCGCCGTCGAGAATAATGATTTTGTGGCAATTTAGCGAGACGGAATCTGACACTTCCCTAATTACCAGAGTCCAAATGTCAAGCCTGCTGGGTGTCAGGATCTCTCTCTCTCTCCATCTCTCTCTCTCTCCCTCTCTGTCTCTGTCTCTGTCTCTGTCTCTCTCTCTCTCTCTCTGCATCTCTCTGTCTCTACAACTCTGTCTCTATCTCTACCTCTCTCTGTGTCTCTCCATGTCTGTCTGTCTGTCTGTCTCTCTCCGTCCCTCTCTCTCTCTCTCTCTCTCTCTCGCCCTGGCTCTCTTTCTGTGTGTTTTATGATTCTCATTAGAAGTCATTATAAGTGTGGTGTGATTTTCACAGCCCTCGCTGTCTGTTTCGATCTGAGGGATAGAGTGAAGGGAGCGAGAGAGAGAACTACATGAAGATAAAGATGGTTGAAGACACGAGTTAAAATGTTGAAAAGGAGAAAGAGAATAAAGGAGCTAAACCAGACAAAGAAAAAGTTAAGTCAAAGAGAGAACTAGGAGTTGGAAAAAGGTGAGGAAAGAGAGAGGAGAGAGAGAGGGCAAAAAAACGAGGGAAACAAACAGACGTCAGGGGAAGAATGTTCGCCAAGGCCGGGTCATCCAAGATGGCCTCTCAGTGAGGTCGCAGAGCAACCACAATACGTTACAAAAACATACCGCCGCATCTCGCCATGAAACCAAACAACACCAAAAAAGACCAGAAAATACTTTTAAGGAATGATAGGTTGTGTGTGTGTGTGTGTATGTGTGTGTGTGTGTGTGTGTGCGTTTTCAGACAACAAAAGAGGCAGTATTTGCGCCCCGTATTTTGTTGTTTAACATCTAACCCGTCACATTCTTCTGTTCGCGCTCGCCGCTTCCATTCTGGGCGGCCGGGGGGGGGGGGGGGGGGGGGGGGGGGGGGGTTTTCTGCGGTCGCAGTCAAGGTCCTCGGAGAGTGCTAAGTGGGAGACGCCACATCAGATCCCACGTACAATCTGTTACAAAGAGAAGCAGCCCGCCTCTCGCTACACTTCCTTTCTTCCTCCCTGTTTGTTTGTTTTTTCTTCGCGCCAGCCGCGGGTCAGGTCAGGGTGGGACAGCCGCGGACCGCCTCCACTCCCACGGAGAGTTTACCTGCGCCGGTGCTGTCCGGGATTCGGCGGCGGTTGTTTATTTGGTGGCAAAAAGAATGCGAGCCGACTCGGGCCGCATTGTGAGGCGAGATGGCGCTTGAGAGAGAGAGAGAGAGACACAGAGACAGAGAGACAGAGAGAGAAAGATGAAGGGGTGGGAGGTGAGAACGAGCGATGTAAAGGCGCGAGGAGAAAGAGGAGTGAGAGAAAGAAAGGGAGAGAGAGAGAGAGAGAGATGTTGTTTGAATCGTTTGCCTTAGTTTGGGCTCATGTATAGTGTCTGAAATAGCAAACAGCCGGTCACGCTCCCAATTACACCTGTTCAATAGACGGGCTGTAACAACCCTGACCCAGACCTGACACACACACACATACGCAGATATACACACACATACATGAGGACATATATATACCTAGCACACTGCCTTACCTCACACACACACACAACACACACACAATGCACCACCGAAGCTGTTATAGTCATGTAAAGAACGCATATGTAGCACAGCCCAAACCACTTGGACCATAGCATACATCTCATCCCTGCCTACTGAACCAACTTACAGAGAGAAGGCGTGTCTAAGAAAGTGGTCAAAACATGGGACAATGATACATGTACCTTAATGGTTTCTGTTCGATTTTGTCTCTGTATTGAATGTCCTGTCTGTCTGTACCGTCGTGTTGTATTGCTGCTGTCTTGACCAGGTCTCTCTTGAGAATGAGACCCCGTGTCTCAATGAGATCACCTGTCTAAATAAAGGTTAAATAAACATGTGAGACCTTACACACCTGTTCTAACCGTTCAGACTGGGAGGTGCTGCCTCGGGGGTCCGGTCTGGAGGAGGTGAGGTTATCGCTGGCTACATCAGCTGGCGTCAGGAGATAACATGTTAGTCCCCACAAAAACAGCTCAAACAGCAAAGGCCCCAAAAAGCAACACTGAAAGAAATAGTCTGAACCAATGGATCAAACACGCCAAGAGAGTGTTTACAAGGTGGAAACACTGTTCCAGGGAGGCAACAACAACCCTACCTGCACCTGAACTTCTTCACAGGGGGAGGAGTTAACCTCTGACCTGGATATCAATGGTTAAAGGGTCACACATATACCGCGTTCAAGACAAGTCGGAACTTGGATGTCGGAAAACGAGAAAAAAAATGAGCTCTGACTTATTATTAATTGAACGGTTGTCCAATTACAGGTCACAAATCGGGTATTATTTCAGAGCTCCAACTTAACGTCAGTAACGATATTAAACACGGTGACCTTCATCGTTGATGGATGAATTAAATTATTATAAAAGTGTTACGTTTTTTACACTTGTGCAATTATGCAATATGTGTTTGTATCGTATTTGTACAAACATCTCCTCTCCTCTCCTCTATTCAGCATTGAGCCACAATATGCCGAACTTCCTTCGGGCATCCGTGTTTTTTCTTTCCCCAAGTTCATTTACTCCGACGTATGATAGATGTCAGAGTTGAAACTACCTTTGGACACGACACACACACTCTGAACCATATCCCGTCAGGACGCAGATACAGGTCACTCCCACTCCAAACCAAGCATGCCATTATATCAAGTTGTGTATACCAGCTCCACTTCCTCACTTGAGTTATTTCAGTTATTTGAACAGCTTCAACCTGGACCAGTCTTAAGCCCAAAGCCCACGGCCGTGTCGGGACAGGTGCAACATTTAGTTTTTTAATTTTCCAAAATAGACTTGAGTACTATTTAAAATACAGCCAGACCACATTTGCACTCTGTGTGCTTTGCTCCATTAAAAACAATATGATTCTCAGTGTGTTGTTGGTTCTAAGCCCACTAACAGCAGTGTGGTGTAGGTTCTAAGCCCACTAACAGCAGTGTGTTGTAGGTTCAAAGCCCACTAACAGCAGTGTGGTGTAGGTTCTAAGCCCACTAACAGCAGTGTGTTGTAGGTTCAAAGCCCACTAACAGCAGTGTGTTGTAGGTTCTAAGCCCACTAACAACAGTATGTTGTTGGTTCTCAGCCCACTAACAGCAGTGTGTTGTAGGTTCTAAGCCCACTAACAGCAGTGTGTTGTAGGTTCAAAGCCCACTAACAGCAGTGTGTTGTAGGTTCAAAGCCCACTAACAGCAGTGTGTTGTAGGTTCTAAGCCCACTAACAGCAGTGGGTTGGTTCTAAGCCCACTAACAGCAGGGTGTTGGTTATAAAGCAGCACTCTGACTTGGCCTTCAGCCTGGTGTCACCACAGATGGCTCAGTGTTAACAGGGTCAATGACGATGGCACACTGACATACAGGCAGACAGACAGACAAGCAGACAAACTGTTAATGGGGCAATGAACCCAAACATTTTTTTGTTTTAAACGTGGTAATATGTCTTATATGATCAGCAACATAGCAATCTATGCCATGTTGTCACTGCTACAAAAAGAGTAATTTAGAGAAAACAGAAGTGCCGTTTCCGAGGCACTTCGACGTGGCGACGAAGGGACACCGACGCCGAGGTGTGTGTGTGGAGCTCCGTCTGGGCAGGGGTTGATGTTGATGTCCGTGTCCAAGAGAGGATTAAGCTATTCGGACACTTGTATAACGCCACGGTGTGTGGCGCATTTCATATAGAACATCGCTCATTATAATGCTCAAACACAACGGCGGTACTAGCTTAAAAAAAGGCTCACAAAGTTGCTGTGGGTCGTAACCATGGGGATAACATGTCCCCCCTTCTTTTATAGAACTTTTAGCCAAAAACACATTTTTTAAAATTTCATAGCGTTCAAATGTGAGCTGAAACAGGAGGTTCACTTACACTTTAATGTAGTGATGTAGTGCCCCAACTCCTAGAATTAATCTAGAAAGACAGGACTGTTGGGTAATAAATAAATAAATAAATTTCATTCTTTTTTTTTTTTTTTACAAAAAAAGAGTTGAACAGATAGTGAAGAAAAAAAACCAGATAGTTTTATA
>JAOPHQ010000294.1:272500-292500 GCA_030340625.1 Merluccius polli
AGCATTGTTCCAGCATGCTAACAGTTTACAGTTTACTAAGACGAAGAGATTACGTACATTTGTCTGTTAAGTACGTCTCTGGCACCCATCATTAAATTCCAGATTTGCGTCTGTCTGTCTGTGTTTATCTCTGTGTTAAAGTCTTTAGAGTATTACTGGAGCGAGATGGACACAACGCAGACGTACGAAAGATCCTCTGTTATTAAAATGTCCCTCGTTCGGTTTAGTTCATGTTTCTATATAGAGCTGTATGCTGCGGATAGCAACATATGTTCACTCTTTTTTTGTCAACTCTTATGGAATTGTGGGTATTGTAGTTCAAATGAGAAGAGCGGGGGGGCTGCTTTATGTACTCTACTCTGCAGTGTCACTCGCCACCTTCCACACATTGGTTTAGGGGGAGAGGGGGGAGTCAGGTCCTCCGTTCTGGACCACCGCACCAGAGCACACACACACATCTGCCCGCCAGCCACACACCCCAGCTGGGTTCAGGCATCGATGTACGAGGTGGGGTGGGGGGTCCAGATGTGGTTGGGATCTGGGTCTTGACGTGCTTCTGGTTTGGGTTCACATCTGGGTCTGAGTTGGGTTTGGGTGGGTGGCGGTTTTGTGTTGTGGTTGTAATAATGTTTTGATGTCCTGTTGACTGGGATTAGGAAACACATTAAGATCAACTTTGTGTTCTCTGTGTGGATTTACTGCAGTCTGGGATCAGGATGTGAACTCGACCTGTGACTGCATTAAAAACCACACGTTGCCTCCATGACCTGACACTTATCAAGTGTACGTTTCATAATATGTCAAATACACAAATATAGCGTAACATGAAATAACATGAAAGTTGGGTAGTTTAAACTACACACACACACACACACACACACACACACACACGCCCTCTCAATCATCGAAACAATCGTTCCGATCCGCGGCCCTTTTGAGGAGTTAAGGGCTCTAATCTTCCCATAATACATGTGCGCTAATCCCACAGAACATCATCGCAAATCCACCACTATACCCCCCCCCCCCCCCCCCCCACACACACACACACACACACACACACACACAGTCCGGCAGCTGCTGGACACAGAGCCAGGACACCACCCTCTCCATGGGTCTGGTGGTGGTGGTGGTGGGGGGGGGGGCAGGGGGTGAGCATAGGTCGCTAATGGCGGTTATGAATGCATGCTAACACCAACAAGAGCTATTAGAGAAACTGCAGGGGTCACAGGGGATTTCCTGCCCCACCGCCCCCGAAGCATGGACGTAGTTTATGTCTCATTTAAATTTGACTCTCCTCTCTCACTTCACTCTCTCTCTCTCGAAAAATTGCTAAATAATCGCAAAGCAGGTGAAAAATTAAATTAGGGAAAACTAATAATATTAATAACAGCCTCACCTCAACTCACCTCTCTCTCTTCCGGGTTCATGCATTTCCCACTTTCTCCTTTTTTCTTTCCATCCAAGCTGAAAATTCATGCAAGCCTTTCATGTCCGGTTTAACGGTTTTAGTAGATTGTAGAAAGCCATGTGACTCGGTGGACATTACCAAAAAAGTACAAAAATATGACAGTGACCCAGAGGTCGGTTTGTCATTCACACAATAATAATAATAATGAAAATAATAGAACAAGGAGCTAAATTGAGATCATCTTAAAATCCAATTCAAAGTGAACTGCCAGAACAAATCACTGAGTGGCTTCGGGATACAACAACATCGGGGGGAACTTGTGCAGACTCTACACAGGATACACCAGTGGGATTTATTGATTTTTTACATCTTGGAGCAAAAAAAACAACAACAACAAGTGATTAGCGAGTTAAATTAAAAACACACAAAGTGTTTCCCGGGAGAGAAAGAGCAAGCGTCAGATCCAACATGGAGTTTGGGGAGAGAGCGTCGCTGCTCCCGGGCTTCTCTCCACTCCTTGGACCTCTCAGTTTCCTGGCAAGTAGGGGTCAGTGGCTGGCTGCCTGAGACGCTGGCAGCCATGACGGATCCAGAGGGGATGTTTGGAGGGGGCCATCTTGAAACCGGCTGGCAGTGGCGTGGACTGTGTTGACAGTCTCCCCAAACGTGGCGCTGTATCTGCCAGAGCCTGCCGGGCTTCTCCCTACATTACACCACAGACAGGATCCACTGAAACCCCCCCATCCCCACCCTGGAGCGGGCCCACACGACCAGCAGTCCTCTCGTTCGTACGCCGGCTCTGATCGTGAAGGAGGAGCGTCTCAGTAGTGCCGCCACGACCGCGCCCCTGAGCCCAAAACAAACGTACTTACTTACTGGAATTACGAGCACCGCAGGCGGTCCGGTCCAGCTCATTACGCGACGGGACGCGACGTGGAACAAACCCAACACGCCACCTGATCAACTATCCGTGTTGTGTGTAATTGGTGATTACGGCGTATAATGTCGTGTCGTTATTATTATTATTGCGTTACCGCGTTGTTGTTTACACTCACTCTGCTCAGCCTCGTCAGCTAATATTCTGCTCAACCTCGTTAACGCTCGCTAATAGCCGAATAGCGCGTGCATCACTCATGGCTGCGTGATCACATTTCTGTCTCACCAAGCCGGAGCATTCCAGCGTATAAGCCGGTCGTCGTCGACCCCGTGTGTGGGGGGGTCGGGGTCGGGTGGGGGTGTGCATGAACCAAAGTGGTGACCGGACGTCTATAGAGCGTTGCAGGGATGACGTATTTTTGTAGGCCAACCCGGAAGTGAGTCGCCCTGGGTTCCCTCGACAACAAGCCAATTTTTTTTTTTCCATTGGCTTTTGGATTATTGCAGAAAATAAGCTTTGTGGCAAAACAAAAGTTTATGATACTCACACGTTTTGTTAAACAAGATAATCTTCACCAATGAACACTACTTTTATGACTTTTGAAGCATAAATGCAATAACCAGAAGAAGAATTCAAAATTCACAAGTGGGGTATTTACTGACGTGTTTTATGTCATAGACTAAAACGTGGCAATCTCTTAAGTTTGTGTTAACCACAGACCTTATTTTAGCCATCTAACCAAAAACCCATTCAAAAAACCTGTTGACTTCGAGACGAGGGAACCGGAAGTACCAAAATGCGGATTTCCGGGTTTTAGGACTCTGCACCACTCTATACCAGAGTTGGCCACTAGGAAATGTTTGCTGTAGCCAGGAGGGAGCGAGTGTAGGGGCTTGCATGCTACTGGTTCACTTTGCCCCCCCCACCCCCCACCCCAATACTGCAGTGTTTTGTTTATTTGTGTTGGGGATGGTTTTACAGCTTGCCCCTGACCCCACCTATTTTCTCACCAGTCATGTGAACAGCAGGGCCGCACTCCAGCCCCGCTGCCAATCAGCATAGCATTAGCATAGCATTAGCATAATATTTGCATGTGTGCATTGGGGTGTTGATGTTGATGGGCAAGAGAAAATAATAGATTTTTATCTTTTACGGGGATGCACACATCCCAACGTTTTCTGAGAGAGAGAGAGAGAGAGAGAGAGAGATGACATAAGGCAGTGTTGCTCATGACTCTCACTTCCCCTCTTTCTGACTGCTGACCAATCAGGTGCCAGCACAGCATGGACACGCCCATCACACCTACATCAGCCAACCAGCTGGTGCGCTGACACTGCCAAATATGAATGTGATCTGTGACATGAAGACCTCTTTATCACCCAGTCCAATACGTATACTGCTGTGCAGAACCCAGATATTATACAGTACCTAGATGATATTATATATGACCCACGTGACCCAGAAATGATCCAGCACCCAGGCATTATCCAGTACCTACATATTATCCAGCACCCAGATATTATTCAGCCTCACAGATATTATAAAGTACCCAGATTATATTATAGAGTAGGACTACCCAGATTATATTATACAGTACCCAGATGTTATCCCAAACAAAGATATTATCACGTACCCAGACATTATCCAGAACTCAGATATGACCAACGACGATAAGAGGGTGACTTTCTATGTAATGATTTAAAACGTTGCAGCTGTGTGAGCTGGGTTGTAATTGAAGTAAAAAAAGTGAAACATGATGGGACAATTTACATTGCGGAGCGGCCACATGTACAATTATACTGATACGTTATGAACCCCCAAACAACAGCTGTCTGTTCCCAAACCACTTATATCACTGAGGTCTATCGCTACTTCACAGCTCTCACAGAGGGCAGGAGGAAAGGCTATGGGGTCGATTTGAAATGTATTTTACTTGTTTCGTGTTTGTGGTGCCAGCAGAACATGTTAATGTTTAATACCTCTCTCTCTCTGTGTCGGGGAAAGGATGAATGCTATCAAATACACACAGCAGATGGACAAAGAAAACAGACGAGAACAAATTTAAAACATAACTGAAAAAATAGAGAAAATAGATTATTGAAAGGGAAAGGACAAATAGATAGGAGGTAGAAATTAAAAATATTTCAAAAAACTGGCACAGAAAACAGTGTGTACTTACAATGATGTCCAACACCGCAACCCTATTTAGTTTTCCCAGTTTCCTAGTTAGGTAGATTCCTGTCACATGTGTTGTTGATTTCTCATTTTGTTCACCTGTGTACTTGTTAAGATAAGAAAATATGTACTTTATGAATCCCAGATGGAAAATGTGGGTATCACAGCAGTGATTTAAGCCAAGTATCTCTCCCTCGTTGTCAGTTCTTTGTGTCTGTCTCCTTTGTGTTCCCTGTGTATTCCTAGTTTGCGTCCCCAATGTCTCCTTGTGTAACTTTGCATTTTTTAAACTCCTGCGATGGGTTTCACCCCTTGCCCTGCCTCGACAAATGGAGAAGGAAATTATTGTTCTGAGAGAGAGAGAGAAAGAGAGGGAGAGGTGGGAGACAAGAAGGAAGGAGAAAGAGGGAGAGCGAGCAAAAGAGGGAGAGAGAAAAAGATGGTGAAAGAGGGGGAGACACGGAGAAATGAACAGAGAAAGAGAGAAAGAGCGACCGAAATAATGTTTATTTTGAGAGAGAAAGAGAGAGAGAGAGAAACAACAAGAGTAACTGAGCGAGGAAGAGGAAGAAGTAGGCCAGCCGATGAACCTGTCAGTGGCGGCGGGATGCCGAGGATGAGTGGAGATCAGGTCCCCCCGCGGCGCGTCTGTTCCCCCGCGTGCCACGCCTGTTCCTCACGCGGCACCCGTCCGCCGCGGCCTGTCACATTAACGCGCCGTTCAGACCGCCCATCGCCGCCGCTCCCTCACCTCCTCTACTCTCTACGGCATCGTGGGTAGGAGTCATTTAGTTGTTGTTTTTTTATAAGACAGTGATTGAACGCATTAGGGGTTTTGATCCAGAAAAATAAATAAGTTGCAGTTTGACAGAGTGGAAACAGTCTCTCTCTCTCTGTCTCTCGCTCTCTCTCTCTCACTTTGAGAACCCCTCCACTAGTGGGTGAGTTGAGTACTTTACACACTTTTAATGTCTTTCTCCTCTCTCTCTCTCTCTCTCTCTGTCTCCTCCCCTCCCCTTCTCCTCTGTCTCCTCCTCATTCTGTCTCTCGTTTCTCTCCGTATCGTCTCTCCCCTCCTCCTCCTGAATACATTATCTCAGTGTCTCTCTCCTCCTCTCTTCTCCTGGACTCTCTTCTATCTCTCCACTCCTCTCTTTCCTCCTCCTCCTCCTCCTCTACTCTCTTCTGTTTCTCCTCCTCCTCTTCCTCCTCTCTCCCCTCCTCCTCTTCCTCTCTATTCGCCTCCTCTACTCTCTTCTGTTTCTCCTCCTCTCCCCTCCTCCTGAATACATTATCTCAGAGTGTTAAACTGAGCTTAGCTGCCAGCTCGTCGTCACACCACATCCTATTAGCCACGTTAAATCATTAATGTGACATCAGCCCCCCCCCCACACACACACACACACACACACACGCACGCACACACACACACGCACGCACACACGCACACACACACACACACACACACACACACACACACACACTCAACCCCGTCACAGAGATGAGCCCCACTCAGAGATACAGATGTTTGCGCACACACACACATGCACACACACACACACACACACACACACACACACACACACAGTTCATTGTAATTATCAAAAGACACAACAGGATGGATTGCCGTGCGCTGTATTTTAATGTAACAGGCGCCAAAGTGGGAGCATATGGAAGTATTCAGATGTAAATATTTCCCTGCCGCTAACAGATCCCTCATCTACAGTTTTGCTGCCATGATATGCTACTGGTGGTATGATAACTGGTTAAGAGCTAGGATTAAGCTCCTCCAACTTCTTCTTTCACTATAGCTTATAAGAGCGTCTGTTTGTGTGTGTGTGTGTGTATGCCTATGGTTTTGTGTGTGTGTCGATTTTGCATGTGTATCTGTATCTGCGTGTGTATGGTTGTTTGTGTGTGAGTGCTTGTGTGTGTATGTGTTTATATGCTTATTTGTTTATGGTTGTGCGTGTCTATAAGTTTATATGGTTATTGTGTGTGTGTGTGTGTGTGTGTGTGTGTGTGTGTGTGTGCGTGCGCGCGCACAAATGGATGATGTGTTTCTTTAAGTCCCTCCGCCAGTTTCCTCCCCCAGCATTTTAACGTTATGCTGACAATAAGACGCCAAAAAAAAAAAAAAAATCCGATTTGCCTCTCTGCTCCCAACTCTTCACACACAAACCTCTGTTTTTTTTTTCTCTTAAATGTCCCCTTCAGGCTACCGTTGAAAAATGCACACTGGCCCGAGAGCAACACAAGTCTTTCACTTCCCCGTAGGAGTCGACCGTCTGCCCACGACGCCTCGGCTGCTTTCATATTCTCACTGAGTCTATGGTAATTAGCAAAGCCCTGCTGGAGTGCTGCTCCTGACTGGGGAGGGAGGGGAGGGGGAGAGAAGGAGAGAGGTTGGTTTGTTTGAACATATGGGCACAGATGGGGCGGGCGGCGTCGTATAATGGGGCGCTCCGCCGAGTGCGCTTTCGTGTTTTTAACCCTTCGACGCGGAGACTGTAACATCCTGGGCATCTGGAACTGAGAATCAATTAGGGGCACTGCCTTTCAACTGCAGAGAGAGAGAGGGGGGGGGGGGGGGGGGGGGGGGGGGGGGAGAGAGAGAGAGAGAGAGAGAGAGAGAGAGAGAGAGAGAGAGAGAGAGAGAGATGTTTTGTATCTCTGCTCAAACTCGGAGATACACAGACCGCAAGGAGCTGTAGCAGGTGTGTGTTCTCACACATAGCACACACACACAGAAACACACAAACCAGTATGCACCATGTAACGCATGGAGAAACACACACAGCAGTGAACACAGACCTACACACACATAGAAACACACAGCAATGAACACAGAGACCTACACACACATAACACACAGCAATGAACACAGAGACCTACACACATATAGAAACACACACAGTAACAACCACAGAGACCTACACACATAGAAACACACACACTCGATACGTGTTGCTTTTCTTGTCATAGCATGATTTTTCTCTTGGCTGAAAATAAATAGCTGAACAGTTTCCAAATTCAACTGCATTGATGGATAGGTAGGCCTAGGTTATTTTGAAATACATACACACTTTTCACACACACACACACACACACACACACACACACACACACACACACACACTGCATGTTAAGTTATTTCCATATGCATGTACCAACATACACAATGCATGTTTTGTTATTTCTATATTCATACATACATACACCAATGTGTGCGTCATTTTACATACAGTATCGGTGCGATGCATTCATGTACATGTGTGCGTGGGAAATAAGGGAGTCGGAGGCGGCGGGATTTAAGGGAACACATTGCTGTCTTTATTAGAGCCTTGGCTGGCGGTAATACTGAAAAAGTGAACTTGGAACAGACGGCGGCAGCAGCCCCACCCATTGCTGTCTTTTTTTTTGTTTTTTCGATATTTCTTTGATATTTTTCATCTTTTTTTTAAGAGTTTGGACTCCTGTATTTCTGTGGCATGGATAACATCAATAAAAGAGACAAAGGGAGAGAGAGAGAGAGCGAGAGAGAAAAAAAAGAAATATACAACTTATATTACACTGTGTTATGAACAAAATATAAATCTATAGCTCTATGTTATATTTACATAATTATCTTTCTCGATTTTTCAAGTTGAGATGGTGAAATAAGTCTTTTTTACTTTTTCATGATTACTTTGTTTTGAGCTCCACATGACTTTGATTGTCTTAAATATTATTTTTTTTGTCATAATCATCATGTTCATTGTCTTGAAAAAGGGACAGACCTTGCCAGCAGGGACGATTAAAAGTCTTATTCCCCAACCCCCCTATATCTTCAAAATGGACTAATCCATGTAGTAAACCTTTCTCCAGCATAGAGGGTTAAACCATTGATGCGATAACAAAGGGGTGGCTGAAGCGATAATGTGATTGTAAACAAGGGGATCACTGTGTCTCAGCATCTTGTGGAGAACTCAAACAAAGATCAAGATAGATAGATAGAAAGATAGATAGATAGATAGATGGATAGATAGATTAGAAATTGTTGGATGCAAGAGTGATATAGAGATATGTCACACAACAGAGAGATGTAGAGCAATAGATAGAAAGATGGATAGAGTGATATAAAGAAAGGAAAGATAGAGTGATAGATAGATGGACCTGGGGTCTAGGATGGATGGACAGCAGAACATCAGGGACAGAACAGCTGCTTTTCCTTCATATCAGCGGTTTATATACATAGGTGTCAGAAACAACCATATCTGATGACTGTCTAGGGTTAGAACAGCATCGAGTTATAATATCTCCTCTACATCTCTGCAAAGTTTCATAACTATTTGATAAAAGTGTTATCTTGAACGCAGCTGTGCATGTACACGTGGGTGTGTGTGTGTGTGGACATACTATAAGTGCACATTTCTGTAAAGTGAGGTATGGATCTGCATGCACTTGCATGTATGAAAGTAAATAGAGGATATGCTGTGTGTGTGTGTATGCATGTGCACGTCATGCGTGTCCACAGATGTTCCACCGTGTCCATCGAAGACTACCAGGAAACTGGGAATTTGTTCAGATTGAAAAAAAACAAAAAGGTTTTTTTTCTTCGATCAAAAAATAAAATAAAATGCAAAAAACAAATGTGAGGGAACTTCACATTATACATTATAATAACCATTACAAATAAAATAATAATAATAATAATAATAATAATAATAATAATAATAATAATAATAATACAAAAATCATGTTCTTCTTTTCTCTGTCCGGATGGAGTCAGAGGGTTTGGACATAGAAAGGGTTAAGTCTCGGATGGGTGCGATAAGTTCATGAGAAGGGCCGTCCCCTTTCAAAACAGCCCAGCTCCCACCATCCTAACCCCACCCACACACGAGCCCTAGGATTAATATAAAACAAACGCATCCAAAATGAGGGGAACAGAGTTTAAAACAAGGTAAGATGGATGATGTTTGTTTGAATCTAAATACCTACCCGCTAAATAGAATAATGTTTCTTTAAGCGTTATAGCTTCATGTGGTCATAAAAAAACCAGATGAAGAGGAAAAAAAATAAATTATACTGTACATAACTTACTAAACTCAGGAAATGTTGACCATTCTTATAATTATTGTTAATACTATTTGACTAGAGGCAGTTTTGAATTAAAAAACAACAACAAAAAAACCCAACAATTTTCAAATAAATCGTAAGTAACCTCATCACAACTGCCCATATATGGCAGTGGAACCACTTCCTCTAGCAACAAGCTAGTGTAACTTGTCGACATTAAATGGTTGTTATGATAGCAAAATTCGGAGTTTGTCTTGAAACGGTCGTTAGGTTGCTGTTAGCACAATTCGGAATTTGACTTAAAACTGTTACAGAAACTCAACAAAGCTCTACTAGAATGAGAAATACACATAAGCAAAAAAGGTTGTATTAGTTTTCGAAGGCCTGTGATAAAAACACAGACTTTGACATTCCTCAGATAGAGAAAGCCGAGGTTGAGTTATGACATCACTTATGAGGTCAGTGACATCACCTAAGCTCCGCCCACAGAAGACAGCAGAACGATGTTTGATTGGAAGCAGCAGAAATCACATAGGAACAGAACAAAAGCGTGCACATGAGTGTGTGCAATCGAGTGAGCGCATGTGGACATGTGTGTGTGTTTGCGTGTGTGTGTGTGAGTGTGTGTGTGCATGAGGAAAATACACAAGGGCCCAGCAACAAGAAACTCAAGTTTGGTTTCGGGGGAAAATGTGCGTAAACCGGTCGTAAATACCGAACTAAAACAGCACACGGAAACGCACAGTGACACAAAGTGACGTGATTGAGTGTTTCCACTGGAAAGTGTTTCAATGGAGAGAAACCGCCGGGTTTTCGAGGTGGATTGTCTTTCTTTCAACAAGGAACACTGCTCCCCCCTGTACTTGCTCAAAGTGAAAAAGTCCTCGCTGATTAACAACGACAGTACAGACCTTCCTGGACTGTTCCAACAAAAAAGGACAGGGGGGTTGCTAAAACAAAGATAAATTGCAAGGGATGAGCTGTTCATTTTTTTTGAAAATAGTTTGTCTTTCAGGTGCTTAACAGCCAATAAATCAGTTTTTTTCAGTTATTATTCAAACTTGTAGCACAAAAACAACAAATCACATTCACAAGCCACTTATTGGCACCGTGTACCTGAGTGAGAATATTATATAACCAAGAACGAAAAAAGCATTTTCTTTTTTTTTTAAATCTTAAAAGTGTCTCTTGATAATAAACAGGTCCACCAAAATCGTCGTACGTTGTCGTCGTCTAAAAGACCGCAGTTCCTTTCTGGGGTCAAAGCGATGCTTTTCTAAGTATGTGATATTATTTCTCGTCTTCACTGTAGCTTACTCTCGCCCCTTGCTTCAGCACTGTACTTCTGGAAGTACTTTGTCTTACTTTGCAAGGAAAGTTTACTTAAAAAGTTACTCGGCAAGCTTCGGAGCCAGCTTCGTTGACTCCACCTCCGGTAACAGTCAGTGTGAGTGACAGGTCCTGTGCTTTCATTTGATTGGTCGGATGCTGGTATCAAGAAGCCAGTAGGAAGTGGGGGGGGGGGGGGGGGTTTGGCTCTACTCAAAGAGTCCCGATTGGAGCAAGGAAGGGGGCGGGGGGAGTAAGATTACAACTTGAAAGGGGGATTGGCTAAAAGAGAAGAGCTTCGCTTCCTGATTGGAAGAGCCGCCCGAGCTGCTCCTCCTCCTCCTCCTCCTCCTCCTCCTCCTCCTCCTCCTCCTCCTCCTCCTCCTCCTCCTCCTCCACCCCGTCACCATCGTCTCATTGGTTGATGTGATTCTCGTTGTCGCTGGTGTAGTCAGCGTCCTCGTCTTCGTAGTCAAAGTCGTCGTAGGCGTCACCGTTGCTGTCGTCCAGCCGAAGCTCCTCCTCCTTAATGCGGGGCTCCTCCCCCTTGAGGCCCGGCAGGTAGGGGCTGCTGTGGTGGAGGGCGGTGGCGTTGGGCTCAGGGCTGCTGGACATGCTGGAGTGCTCCGAGGGCATCTGGGGGGACGGCATGCCCGCCATGGAGAGGGCGCCCGGGTAGACCACGCCCGCCGAGGAGAAGGGCAGCTGGCTCTGCTGGCTGCAGGGGGAGAGAGAGGAGAGGAAGGGGGAGAGAGTGAGTGAGAGAGAGAGAGAGAGAGAGAGAGAGAGAGAAAGGGGGGAGGGGGGGCGGGAAGAGGGGGAGAGAGATAGAGAGAGAGAGAGAGAGAGAGAGAGAGAGAGAGAGAGAGAGAGAGAGAGAGAGAGGGGTGGGGGTGGAAAGAGATTTCTTTCAGTTTCATTTCAATCAATATTCTTTCAAAATCAAACAAGTCAATATTTAAATGGAAAGGATGGGACCAAGGATATGGGAAAGAAGGAGGAGGATAAGGAGGGGGAGGAGGAGGGGGAGCAGGAGGAGGTGCTGGATGAGGAGGAGGTGGAGGAGGTGGAGGAGGTGGAGGAGGAGGAGCAGGAGGAGGAGGAGCAGGAGAATGAGAAGGAAGATCAGGAGCAAGGAGGATGAGCAGGAGGCGAAAGATGAAGCAGCAGAGCAGGAGGAGGCGTAGGAGTTTAGAGGGGGGGGGGGGGGGGGGGGGGGGGACGAGCGTGAGGCTGTCCACCGGACAGGAGGAGCATGAAGGTGGAGGAGCGTGAAGGTGAAGGCGGCCTACTGACCCGACGCTGAAGTACTGCTTCATCTCCTGCCGGCGGGACCTCATGATGGCCTTGTACTCTCCGATGCGGAGCTTCTTGCCGTCCACCAGGCAGGTCCTCTTGGGTCGAGGCTTGTACTTGTAGTCGGGGTACTTCTCCAGGTGCTGCTTGCTGAGCCTCGCCTGCTCCTCATAGTATGGCTGCTTCTCCAGGTTGGTCATCGCCTTCCAACGAGAGCCTGCAGGGGGGGGGGGGGGAGAGGTGGGGATGGGGGAGAGGGGGAGTGAGAAGGGAGGTAGACAAGAGATAGAGGAGAGGGGAGAGGGAGGAGGAGGAGGAGGAGGAGGGGGAGGAGAGAGGAGAAGAGAGAAGGAGGTGATAGGGACAAGGGGAGTAAGGAGGGAGGTAGATAAGAGACAGAGAGGAGGGGGGGGAGGGTGGAGGAGGGGAGAGAGAGGGGAATTGTTATTAGTTATTATTGCCATTTTGTTTATCATTGTGAATCTTGGAAGTGCGATGGGATGTGTAAATTGTCATGTCAATCAAGCGCTAGAGAGAGAGAGAGAGAGAGAGAGAGAGAGAGAGATGGAAAGAGAGAGAGAGAGAGAGGGAGAGAAGGAGAGAGAGAGAGAGAGAGAGAGAGAGAGAGAGAGAGAGAGAGAGAGAGAGAGAGAGAGAGAGAGAGAGAGAGAGAGATGGAAAGAGAGAGAGAGAGAGAGGGAGAGAAGGAGAGAGAGAGAGAGAGAGAGAGAGAGAGAATGAGAGAGAGAGAGAGAGAGAGAATGAGAGAGAGAGAGAGAGAGAGAAAAAGGGAGAGAGAGAATGAGAGAGAGAGAGAGAGAGAGAGAATGAGAGAGAGAGAGAGGTTAACGAGGAGAGCAGTGAGGACAGCAGGTGCTCATCTAACGAGGGATCTACTTAACCTATCTTCACCTCCATCCCTCTCTCTCTCTCCCTCTAGCTCTCTCACTCCCTATCTCACTCTCTCGCTCCCTATCGTTTTACTGTGCTGTCTCTCTCTCTCCCTCTAGCTCTCTCACTCCCTATCTCACTCTCTCGCTCCCTATCTTTTTACTGTGCTGTCTCTCTCTCTCCCTCTCTTGTCTGTCTCCCTCTCTCTCGGTCTCTAGTCCCCCCTCTTCCCCACTCTCTCTCCCTCTCTACTTCATTCCGTTCTGTAAATACTGTATCAGATGATCAGAGCCACTGTGTGTATGCTGGGTCTCGTATCTGGTCTGGATTTACGCTATGGCTACTGTACGCGTAATAGGTTCAAGCTGTGTGTGTGTGTGTGTGTCTCTCTCTCTCTCTCTCTTTCTGTATGCTACTGAGGCATACAGAAAAAGAGAGAGGGACTGAGAGACACCCGAGATATATATAGAGACGAGAGTCTAAGAGAGAGAGAGAGAGAGAGAGAGAGAGAAGGGGGGGAGGCTTATTAAAACCAGATTTCCCCGTGTTATAAAACACTTAGGAGCTCTTTAAAATGTGAGAGCCAATCCCGGCAGCACAGGGGGATGTGAGGGGGGGGGAGTGTTTAATGCATAATGAATGATGTCATCACTGTCAATGCTGCAGCTCCCACAGCTGGTCGTTAACACACGCAAACACACCGCTAAAACACACAGAGGAACCCCTGGCTGGCGCATGTGTGTGTGTGTGTGTGTGTAAGTAAATATGTGTGTCTGTAACTCATTCATGCATATACCTGTGCGAGTCTGTGTTGGTATGTATATATGTCTGTATTTGTGTGTGTATATGAATGTCTCCTTGTGTGTATGTCCATGTCTGCATGTGTGTGTCTGCATGTCTATATCAGAGCTGGTTTTAAGTCTTTGGGCGCAAGTCCAAGTCAAGTCTCAAGTCTTAATAGTAAAAGTTGACATGGATAAATAAAAGCCGACACTGATACATTGTATCCATTGATTGAAGAGGGAAGATTAATTGGGTGTTTAATTAGAGATTGTTTGTTTAATTTGTTGTGTAGAACACGGTTATTAATTAGAATTTATGGAGCGAATCGCCAAATGAATCCAAAAGATGTCAGTAATGCAGAAGCAAACCTGCCTCAGTGCCAGGGCCTGAAGTAAACTTCTCCGGTCACAGCCACTGTGGCTGGTGGATAAAGAAATTCAACACAAGCTTCTTATCAACCATGGTGACATGAGGTTTGGTAAGCACTGGTGGGATGGACGGCTCAAGGTGTTGTGATCAGCCTCGGTGTCTGCGGCCATAACGTATTTCATATAGGGTAGGCCAATATTATTTTTTTGACTGAATTAGAAATATATAGGATATTCAACAGATATTCATGCTCCGTAATAAAGCTAAATCTAAAGTGTGGAGCGAAAGGGACAATCAGCAGTGAAAGTCCTGGTGGGTCTAGCGGTGTTAACTGAGGGGCTGCCGAAATAGCAGCTAAACCGGGTAAAACATAGAGGCGATCCCCAGTCAAGGGGACTGTGGGGCATGTCTAACGGGCTACCTGACGTGTCTAACGGGCTACCTGACGTGTCTAACGGGCTACCTGACGTGTCTAACGGGCTACCTGACGTGTCTAACGGGCTACCTGACGTGTCTAACGGGCAACCTGACGTGTCTAGCGGGCTACCTGACATGTCTAGCGGGCTACCTGACATGTCTAGCGGGCTATCTGATGTGTCTAGTGGGCTACCTGACATGTCTAGCGAGCTACCTGACATGTCTAACGGGCTACCTGACGTGTCTAACGGGCTACCTGACGTGTCTAGCGGGCTACCTGACATGTCTAGCGGGCTACCTGCCATGTCTAGCGGGCTACCTGCCATGTCTAGCGGGCTACCTGACATGTCTAGCGGGCTACCTGACATGTCTAGCGGGCTATCTGACATGTCTAGCGGGCTACCTGCCATGTCTAGCGGGCTACCTGACATGTCTAGCGGGCTACCTGACATGTCTAGCGGGCTATCTGATGTGTCTAGCGAGCTACCTGACATGTCTAACGGGCTACCTGACATGTCTAGCGGGCTACCTGACATGTCTAACGGGCTACCTGACGTGTCTAACGGGCTACCTGATGTGTCTAATGGGATACCTGATGTGTCTAGTAGCGGGCTACCTGACATGTCTAGCGGGCTACCTGCCATGTCTAGCGGGCTACCTGACATGTCTAGCGGGCTACCTGCCATGTCTAGCGGGCTACCTGACATGTCTAGCGGGCTACCTGCCATGTCTAGCGGGCTACCTGACATGTCTAGCGGGCTACCTGCCATGTCTAGCGGGCTACCTGACATGTCTAGCGGGCTACCTGATGTGTCTAATGGGATACCTGATGTGTCTAGCGGGCTACCTGCCATGTCTAGCGGGCTACCTGACATGTCTAGCGGGCTACCTGCCATGTCTAGCGGGCTATCTGATGTGTCTAATGGGATACCTGATGTGTCTAGCGGGCTACCTGACATGTCTAGCGGGCTATCTGATGTGTCTAGCGGGCTACCTGACATGTCTAGTGGGCTATCTGATGTGTCTAGCGGGCTATCTGATGTGTCTAATGGGATACCTGATGTGTCTAAGGGGATACCTGATGTGTCTAGCGGGCTACCTGACATGTCTAGCGGGCTACCTGACATGTCTAGCGGGCTACCTGATGTGTCTAATGGGATACCTGATGTGTCTAGTGGGCTACCTGACATGTCTAGCGGGCTACCTGACATGTCTAGCGGGCTACCTGACATGTCTAGCGGGCTACCTGATGTGTCTAATGGGATACCTGATGTGTCTAGTGGGCTACCTGACATGTCTAGCGGGCTACCTGACATGTCTAGCGGGCTACCTGATGTGTCTAATGGGATACCTGATGTGTCTAGTGGGCTACCTGACATGTCTAGCGGGCTACCTGACATGTCTAGCGGGCTACCTGACATGTCTAAGCGGGCTACCTGATGTGTCTAATGGGATACCTGATGTGTCTAGTGGGCTACCTGACATGTCTAGCGGGCTACCTGACATGTCTAGCGGGCTACCTGATGTGTCTAATGGGATACCTGATGTGTCTAGTGGGTTACCTGACGTGTCTAGCAGGCTACCTGATGTGCTTCAGAGCAGACAGCAGCACTTCCCTCCGAGTCCATGGCCAACTACGGTGTCCACTTAGGGGAAATCGGGCTTAGACAATAATAAAGGTAATCTTTCTTCTATATGTCTCCAGCAGCGGGGCAACAAACAAACATTGCATTCAATAATTATTAATCATAGCCATTAGAATCTGAGCAAATTTTTGCTCCAGAGACTCAAGCCTCACAGCAGTCAAGTATCGAGTAAGTCAAGTCTCACTGCAGGCGAGTCCAAGTCAAGCCGCAAGTCACCATTCGCGGGTCCGAGTCTCAAGTCTGTCTCTGTGTTTTGTGTGTCTGTAAGTGAATGTGTGAGTCTCTATATGTGTGTATGTCTATGTCCTTGTATGTTTGTGTCCATGTCCCTGTGTGTGTATGTCGGTGTGTGTTTGTGTGTGTGAGTCTTACCCAGGATCTTGCTGATGTTGGAGTTGTGCATGTCAGGGAAGGCCTGCAGGATCTTCCTCCTCTCGTCCTTGGCCCACACCATGAAGGCGTTCATTGGCCGCTTGATGTGTGGCTCGCTGGAGCCCCGCCCCCTCGCCTCCCTGAACATCCTGGAGTCAGACACACTGGGGGAGCCTGGGAGAGGAAGAGGGGAGGGCGAAGGAGAAATGATAAATAAGATAAATGTGTGTGTGCATGCATGTCTCTGTGTGTGTGTGTGTGTGTGTGTGTGTGTGCATGCATGTGTGTGTGTGCATGTGTGTTACCATCAGAGTCTCCACTCATGGTGAAGTCCAGCATGGCGTTGAACTTCTCCTCCGCCTGCTGCTTCAGCTGCTGACTCAAGCTCTCTAGTGCTGCCTTCTCCTTTAACACACACACACACGCACACACACACACACACACACACACACACACACACACACACACACACACACACACACACACACACACACACATACACATAAAGTTAGGGATAAATAGCAGTTAAAGGAAATAATAACTAATGTAACTAATGTAATAACTAGTGTGTACTAGGCAGGAGTCATTATTTTAATCAGAGCAATGCACACAAACATTAAAAACACTATACAACAAAAAAAACAACTTTTGTGAGGAATACATAGAATTTAAAACATACCTGGTCCTTACTAGAAGTTATATACGTTAATATAAATAAGTTCATAGATCATAGAATACAATAATAGAAAATGTTAATATAAAATAATTATTTAAAAATGTACCAATGAAGGTGACTGGTTGGTATTGTTTGCTATTGTACGGTTTAGGCTGGTATGGTATTCAGTTTGGTTCAGCATAGTTTAGTGAGGTTTAGCATGGTTAGGTATGGTTAATAATATTTAGCATGGTCTGGTATGGTTAATAATATTTATCATGGTTTGGTATGGTTAATAATATTCAGCATGGTTTGGTATGGTTAATAATATTCAGCATGGTCTGGTATGGTTAATAATATTCAGCATGGTCTGGTATGGTTAATAATATTTATCATGGTTTGGTATGGTTAATAATATTCAGCATAGTCTGGTATGGTTAATAATATTTATCATGGTTTGGTATGGTTAATAATATTTAGCATGGTTAGGTATGGTTAATAATATTTAGCATGGTTAGGTATGGTTAATAATATTTAGCATGGTTAGGTATGGTTAATAATATTTAGCATGGTTAGGTATGGTTAATAATATTTAGCATGGTTTGGTATGGTTAATAATATTTAGCATGGTTAGGTATGGTTAATAATATTTAGCATGGTTAGGTATGGTTAATAATATTTAGCATGGTTAGGTATGGTTAGTAATATTTAGCATGGTTTGGTATGGTTAATAATATTTAGCATGGTTAGGTATGGTTAATAATATTTAGCATGGTTTGGTATGGTTAACAATATTTAGCATGGTTAGGTATGATCTGGTATGGTTTAGTTTTAGAAGTTGGCTTGTGGAATTATTGGGAATGATGAGCTATCTGCATAAATATTATGTAGGAGCAGGTGTGTGCCTGGGTGTGAGTGTGTGTGTGTGTGTGTGTGTGTGTGTGTGTGTGTGTGTGTGTGTGTGTGTGTGTGTGTGTGTGTGTGAGAGTGTGAGTGTGTGTGTGTGTGTGTGTGTGTGTGAGAGTGTGAGTGTGTGTGTGTATGCATATTCAGATGAGATGAGACACCGCTGCCAGTTATTGCCTGTTGAAAACCACTCCTGGCAACCACCTGCATCTCTCTCTCTCTCTCTCTCTCTCTCTCTCTCTCTCTCTCTCTCTCTCTCTCTCTCTCTCTCTCTCTCTCTCTCTCTCTCTCTCTCTCTCTCTCTCTCTCTCTCTCTCTCCCTCCCTCCCTCCCTCCCTCCCTCCCCCAGGGGTCGACACATTAGAGAGCGAGAGAGGGAGGGAGTGCGGGGCGGACAAGTGGCGGGGCTATACCGCTCGGCCCCCTGGGTATTTATTACAGCCAATAAAAGGCTGATTTACTGAACATTTACATACTTAATGTTAGCCGCGACGCTAATGCTCAGCACGAGTGCCATGCTACACACACACTCACATACACACACATGCACACAAACACAAAGAACAAAATAAACACAAACACACATATTCACGCACATACCTAAACACACACACACACACACACACACACACACACTTCCTTCCCAGCTTTTCCCAGTTTAATTATACGATTAGGAGCTTTTCCCCAGAAACACACACTCACTCCCCCCCCCCTGCTCTCTCGCTCTCATCCACTCCCCAGTGACTCGTAAGGTCCGCCGCCCGGCTGCGTGGCGACAGGGCAAACTATGTAATGGAAGCTGTTTCACACGCTGTCTGTAGCCTGGTGGAGTGGCTTCACCTGGACTACAATGCATCATGATGGACTAGTGATGAGAAGAGGGGGATAAAGAGAGAGAGAGAGAGAGAGAGAGAGAGAGAGGTGCCACCAATGTGAAATCACTTAACTAATTTAATGGAATAAAAGTCGAAAATGATATCGCTGTTTTATCCATCGATACATACATGTTCACAAAAGAGTTGGAGAGAGATAAACAGAGAGAGAAATGTCTAACAAAATAGATAAACAAATTGTATGAAGTAAAAAACTACAATCATCTAATAACAATAACCTATTTAGCATATTTTTGTTCAGCCATGACAAGACCAGATATAAAAGAGCTCATTCAAATTAAAAGTTACCGCTATCTCAGTTGCCTGACATTTGCCAGAAAAACCAAATGTAGCAGTACGAATAATCTGAATTAGCACCTGGATAAATCATATCAAAAATATGTTTGTGAGAAATAATTTTGGTAAGAATAGTGCAAAGATCTTTGGTATTATTAATGCATTTAATTATATTTGCAAAAAACATTTTATACAGATGAATATAACTGTTCTTGTTAAATATAATAATAATAATAATAATAATAATAATAATAATAGTTAAATATAATGATAACAGTAATAGTAATACACAATAAAAGAGGTAGAGATGAAAAGAGATAGGGAAAGAGAGAGAGAGAGAGAGAGAGAGAGAGAGAGAGAGAGAGACGGAGAGAAGGATAGAGAATGACAGAGGGAAAGAAAAATGACAGACATTGGAAGGTAAAAGGAAGACAAATTGAGTTGTGTGTGTGTGTGTGTTTGTGCCCCAGATGACTCCCAGTGTGTTTAACAAATAACCGCAATTTAGCCGCGCTTCCACGCACCCTCGGCCGTCACTGCACATTAGTGTCACACACACACACACACACACACACACACACACACACACACACACACACACTCATTCTCTCCCCGTGCTGCCGCAGGTTCTGCGGGTTGTTATCTG
>JAOPHQ010000294.1:297500-325000 GCA_030340625.1 Merluccius polli
CAGCAAACGAGCAAGAGAGTTTAACTCTTTTCGCCGATCGGGTCGCTATTCCGCGACTCTTTTCATGCAAACAAAGACGACAGCGAAGACGGCACAGAACACACTGGCCTTTCTTCCACTTCAAAGGGACAACGGAGATGGAGGCCTCTCATGCGCATGCACGTGCACATTCCACCAGTGAAGGACACATGACGCATGCACACTCTGACAAACATGCACGGCAACCCTGCTTCCCGGTGCCAACAGACTCCAGGGAAGCGGTGAGGCCCTCGAACAGCTGACAATACACCTTCAAGGTCTCTCTCTCTCTCTGTCTTGTACATACACAGACATACAATGTCTCTGTTGTACACAGTTATAGTCTCTCTCTCTTTCTCTCTCTCTCTCTCTCTCTCTCTCTCTCTCTCTCTCTCTCTCGTACATACAGATATAGTCTCTCTCTCATCCATACAGAGGAACCAGAAACACTCACCTACAAACTAAAACAAGACCCCCACCAAGCTGTCTCACACACCATCTCCGACCAAAGAACACCACTGCTGGGAATGACACTATGCTACGCTACACTCGCTAGCGACTGAGTGAACACACACCTTTACAGTTACAGATATAATGTAGAATAAAACTTGCATTGGTACAAAACATTGAGTCATGTCATAACTAGTGCATGTGTTGAATACACCCACAGTTACGATCCATGTGCACTTCTCCATTTCCATTTCCTCACTTCCATAAACTCATGATCCTCATCTTCAAACTGACAAGCGAACAACTATACATGATGTGTGTCTGTGTGCATATGTGCATGTGCTCGTGTGTGTGGGTGTTTACGCCACACACACTTCTCAAATAATCGCCATGTGGACCACCCCACGACACCGGGGTCTGCGATTGCGTTAATCGCCATGGCAACACCACCCCCCACGATGGCTTAATCCAATCAGGCATCGTGGCTGGAGGTCACATGACAGGAAGAGACGGGAATTGGATCGCGGTGGGGCCAGATGCACGCAAGCCACTCAGCGTAATTAAAACGCCCCAATTAACAGGCCGACCAATTGTGGTACGTCCACCTGGACGACCCAGTCTATCAGTTCTGTCTCTATAACCTGGTCATGAAATGGCTTCAGGATGTTGGCATGACTCTAGCAAACCATCCACTGGCCTGCAGTTCTATATTACAATAATCTACTGTATATATCCTCAAACCCTCACTTTGTCTCACACAGTATGGTATTGATGGTACGTTGTCTGTATTATGTATAGTATTGTTTATATTTGTATAAAACTATTTGTTTATTAAAACCATTAAAATATATTAATAAATAATAACAATACTAATACTAATACTACTACTAATAATAATAATAATAAAATAAAGTATAACAATATGATGAATATGTGTTAAATATAATTATCCAGAATAGTAGACAATAGAATATAAGACAATATAATAGGGCAGAATAGACTAGAATGGAATAAAATAGAATGCAATCGATCAGAATGAAATCAAACAGAACAGACACTAATATGAATACGAATAAAATACGATAGAATGTAATCGAATGGAGAAGAGCAGAATAGAACACACTAGAACAGAACAGAACAGAATAGAATAGAACGGAATAGAAGATTAGAATAGACTCTCTATAACCCGGTATTATGGCATCATTAGTCTAATTGCTGATTAGCCACTGAAATCCATGGTACAGTAGAATGAACGCAGGGAGCTAGGGCTAGCGAGTGCTAGCGTGTGTGTGTGTGTGTGTGTGTGGCTTATCATTAAGACCGGCTGATTCCCGTTCCTTGAGTCGATCTAAGCCGTGTGAGCCCCTCACAACTCAATTAAACCCCTGTATGAAGTGTGTGCATGTGTGTTTGTGTGTGCGTGTATATGTGTGTGTATGTGTGTGTGTGTGTGTGTGTGTGTGTGTGTGCGCACGCTGGGGCCTAACCGGATTGTTCTTCATTAGGGGGGTCCCTCTCTGAATAGACAGGGACCCCCAAAGATGTCTATACAGAGACAATGGACCAGAGAGGAGAGAGAGGGAGAGAGAGGGAGAGAGAGAGAGGGAGTAGATCGAGAGAGAGAGAGAGAGAGAGAGAGAGAGAGAGCGTGCGGGAGAACAAGAGGAGGCTGTTCTTCATCCTGACCTACATGATGGCTGTTCTGTGGCTGAATATTCAGATGCTATGATATGAATATGATATTATATGATATTATTACTACCAGTAATAATGGCAGGTGGAGGACGGAGGCTAAAGCCAAGCATCTCCTGCCAGAGGGGATTTGCTTTAGGAAGAATCAGAGCCTTGGACCCAACCGTGTGTGTGTGCTTATGTGTGTGTCTCTTTCTGTGTGTGTGTGTGTGTGTGTGTGTGTGTGTGTGTCTCTCTCTCTCTTTATGTGTGTGTGTGTGTGTGTGTGTATATATAATATACACTATATACTGTATATAATGACTTCCTGACTGTGACTGTAGTGACTTCCTGTAGTTCCTTGGGCTAGCTGCAGTTGTTCTATATGACAACATGTGGTGCTTAATGTGCCTCGGAGCAGACACAGTAGTGTGTACGTATGTCAGCTGGTCAACGTCAGGGAAGCAACATTTATAGAAGCTGTGATTTGTGCATGAGTGTGTGTGTGTGTTCATGTTCACACATTCACATGTTTAAGTGTCCACTCACTCAAACACTCAGACACTTTATTTGTCTGTCACTCTAAATCTGTACCTGTGTGTGTGTGTGTCTAACCCGGGGGTAAAGCTTTTAAGCCCAGTGTGCCTCAGTCTAAACAGCTGTGTGTGTCGCGTGGACAGTCGCTCAGCAACTACCTGACCTGAGAGGAAGAGGGACCGCTGCTGAAATATGCATGAGAGAGAGAGAGAGAGAGAGAGAGAGAGAGAGAGAGAGAGAGAGAGAGGCATAATGTGTGTGAGAGTGTGAGCGTTTGAGTGCACAGGGTCAGCAACTTCCAACTAGGAGCTGAGAAGACAGAGGACATAAAGAAGAAATGAAGGAATCAAAGAAAGAAAGAATGAAAGAATGAATGGAGAAAAGAATGAAATGAAGAAAGAAAGGAGAGAATGGAGGAAAGAATGAAAGATAGAAATGAAACAAGACACAGGGAAAGAATGAAAGAAAAGAAAGAGGAAAGAACGCAAGAAATAAACAAAAAGTAAAGAGGCAAAAACGAGAGAGGAGAAAAATGCAAAAGAAAGAAAACGCCAGGTGTAGGGACTTCAAAATCAAACGCCACATTAGATGGAGAATTCCACGCTCTGTCGGCCATTTTGGCTCCAGTGGGGCCAGTTGGGGGGGCCAGTAGCAGCTCCACCCAGTCATCCACCCCCCGCTGTGTGGCAGGAGACCTGTCAATGGGGCTCCCTGCTCCCCAGGCAGGCTGGGGGGGTCGCAGGTCGCCCGCCACAACAACCCCATATATATGGTAATAGAGCGTGTGTCAGTGGGACAACATGGCAGGAGAGTACATGTGTGTGTGTGTGTGTGTGCATGTGTGGTAGAAGGGCAGCAGGAGCATGGGTCAAGCCCCACATTTGTGTGTGTGTGCGTGTGTGTGTGTGCGTGTATGTGCCAGTGTGTATGTGCGAGCATGTTTGTGTGTGTGTGTGAGACACACAGGAAAGCACACAGTAAAGAATAGGAAAAGGAAAGGAGAAGAGAGGAGAGAAGAGGAGAGACAAGGAGAGGAGCAGGAGAGAAGAAGAGGAGTAGAAAGGAGAGAAGAGAAGAAGAGGAGTAGAAAGGAGAGAAGAAAAGAAGAGGAGAGGAGGAGAGGAGAGGATCGGAGAGGAGAGGAGAGTAGAGTAGAGTAGAGGACAGTAGAGGAGACGAGAGGAGAGGAGAAGAGAGGAGAGGAAAATAGAGGAGAAAAGTGAATGGAAGACAAGTGAAGAAGCTAAAAAAGGAAAGAAAAGAAGAGCTAAGAAACAAGATTTAGAAAAGTCTAGCCACCCAGTGAAACTTTAAGATGAGGTTGCTCACATTCTGGTACATAAAACTCTGTAGGAGTCCAGAGAGAGACAGAGAGAGAAAGAGAGAGAGAGAGAGAGAGAGAGAGAGAGAGAGAGAGAGAGAGAGAGAGTGTATGTGTGTGTGTCTGTGTGTGTGTGTGTGTGTGTGTGTGTGTGTGTGTGTGTGTGTGTGTGTGTGTGTGTATGTGTGAGAGCAATGACCACCTTAGTGGTCAGCCAGATATTCATAGAGACTTCCAGTTGAATGAAGACTATCGATGTTCTGCCGTGGATTCAACCAAGCGGTAAAAAACACCCCACCACACCACGACACAGAGCCCCCCACCCCCACACCCCTCACCCCTCACCCTCACACCCCTCCACACCACACCAAATTACACCTAAAGTCCAGTCCACCTCCCGGATCACACCTCCGTACGCATGTAGGCAGGAAAGGACAGTCAAGTGGTGTGAGTGTTTGACTACCACCCCAAAGGCACTGGGTTCGATCCTCAGTGTCCACAATCTACCTGTAATGCCGGGATCAGACTACACAAATTCAGCCTGATTTCCAACACGACTTTGCCGTCACAGACGGTCTTTCGGTGTCGCGGCCGATTACGAACGTCGGGACGTCGTGTTGGGCTGTCGTACCGCGTGACACAGTCAACGGCTTGCGATGTGGCGTCCGAGATGCGCTACGACGCCCCTGTGTAAAGGCTAGGGGGTTTGAATTTTTTTACCACTGTCGCATTGTCTGACCACTCCTATGATGTGAACACGGACGTTGATGAATAAAATATGGACCCCTCCTCTCCGATCCCTGGGGAACTTGACGCCAAGCCGTGAAGACGGAATACATAGTGGTACTCGTCTGATCCCAGCATTAGTCCACCTCTAAGCATGAAGGTGCCCCTAAGGTGCTCCTAAACGACATGTATCTAAAAGGAAATGCTGTGTGTTTCTTTGGATGCTACATGACTGAATTATGTTTCCAGTGTTTTATGGAGCCTGTGGGTCTCCTCGTGCACGAGATGACACATGCACACTAAACCAACGTCTCACTGGATGCAAAGCAGACGGCAACACCACACCTGTAGCACACACTCACAGAGATAACACAGCCCCTAGCGGAACGCCCCTCTTTCTCCTTCTGTCTCTCTCTCCCCTGCTCCCCCTCTCTCCATCTCTCTCGCCATCTCTCTCTCTCTCTCTCTCTCTCTCTCTCTCTCTCTCTCTCTCTCTCCATCCATCTGTCTGTCGCTCTCCACTCTCACCCACTTTCTCTTTTTCGCTCTCCCACCTGGTTTCCTAACTTCCTGACAGAGTTCATCTCTCTCTCCTTCTCCCCGTCTCTCTCTCTCTCTCTCCCTCCCTCTCTTCACCTGTCTCTCTCTCTATTTCTTACCTTGTTTCCCAGCTTTTCCCTCTTCTTCTCCCTCTCTCTCGCTCTCTCTCCTTCCCATCCCTCTACCCCCCCCTGCATTATCTCCCTTTCTCCCGCCTTTATCCCTCCCTAGATCTCTTTCTTCTTCCCTCCCTCTCTTCTCCCCCCCCCCCCCTTCTCCTTCCCCCCTTCTCCTCTTTCTTTCTTCTTCTCTCCTTCTCTTCACTTTCCCTCGACCACCTCCTCCATTGCTCTCCCACTTTCTCTCTCCCGCCCAACTTACCTTGGACTTGCTGATGGGGGGGCTGCCACGGCTCTTGTCTGCGTGTGAGTGGCTGTTGGCAGAGGGCGATGCAGTTCCCATGTTGGCCTGCGGGGGCAGACTCCCCCCATGCTGCTTGCCCCCCGGAGACACCTGCATGGCAGCCAGCTGGGCGGCGTACAACTGCTTCAGAGAGAGAGAGAGAGAGAGCGAGAGAGAGAGAGATGCAGAGAGATTTTTTAATTTAATTAATTTCTAAAACTCTTACGCCACATTTACCAAATTTACATTGACCAGAGATGTAAATAAATGTCACAGACATCAAAACATATACCATTTGTGAAAAAATTATGAGAGAGAACATTAAAGAAAAACACATTTTATATCTTGTACTTGTTCAGTTATTACTTTTGCATTGCAGTTGTGCATGGAAAGCACTTTATTGATGAAAAATGATTGCCAAGGTATAGGAAACCACAAAAAAGTGCAAACATTTTAAGAGAGAGAACTGGGATGGAATGTCGGAAAGTACGAAACAATGAAAGAATACAAGAAAGAAAGAAGGAAGAGTTAAACAAATAATGAAAGGAAGAATGAAAGGAAGAAAGAAAGAAAGAAAGAAAGAAAGAAAGAAAGAAAGAAAGAAAGAAAGAAAGAAAGAAAGAAAGAAAATAGAAAATAGAAAATAGAAAATAGAAATTAAAGACAGAAGAAAAGGACGGACAGGAGAAGAAAGAAGGGGTGAGGGTGGTGGAGGAGGGGGGTGGGTAAGGGGAGGTGAGTAAAGAGAGGGAGTGCATGAATAAATGAGAAGCGGCACAGACGAAAAAAGAGAAGAAGAGTCCATTAGAGAGATGGAGAGATTGAGAGGAGGAGGAGGAGGAAGAGGAGGAGGAGAGGAAAGGGGACATCTTCACTGTCACCATCACCTCCTCCTCTCTTTCTCTCTCTGTCCTCCCCCGAGGGAGAGGCACTAACAGCCTCCCTGGCGGGGGAATGCCTGTCCCCTCCAGGTGCATCATGGGAGGGGGAGAGAGAGAAAGAATAAAACAACTAAACACAAAATATAGCGACTGGAGGTCAGGGGGAAGAGGCTGTCCCTCTCAAGGTGAGAGAAGAGAGAGAGAGAGAGAGAATTACAAGTATAAAAAAAAACGAAAACAAAAGCTAATTTGTTATCCATGGGACTAAACACAACACACACACATGCTCACACACACAAAATACAGACAAATACAAATACATACAGCATGGTGTATGAAAATACGGAAAATCAAAAAGACAAATTGACTCAATAAAAGGGAAATTTTCTCACTGTTATTTATGTATTTAATTAATTTCTTCTTAAACAAAAGCACTGCGCCGCGGTGGCGTTCGTGCTGGTCGTTATTTCCGCCATTGTCTCACACTAAAAACAGTCCGCGGGCCAATATTTCCACCGCAACACAGACACAATAATATTCACAACTTGGAAGGAGCTACAATGTCCATAAACAGCCAGTCCTCTCTCCCTCCCTCTCTCTCTCTCTCTCTGTCTTTTCTTCCTTCCTTCTCTCTCTCTCTTCCTCTGCCACTCGCTTGCGTGGTTCCATTAAACTTCCATCTGCAGGAACACAGATCTCAGAGATGCTCCTGCCTTTCATTCCTTGTTTGGCGCATTTCTCTCTCCTGTGTCGCCGCTCAATTGTTTATTTCAGTTTTTTTTTCTCTTTCCCGCCTTAAACACTACAGAGCGCTTTTGAGAGAGAGAGAGAGAGAGAGAGAGAGAGAGAGAGACAGAGCAGCTAAGCTTCCTGTGTTGTTTCTCAACAGTCATTATTGTTGATTTTTTAAATTTATTTTAAATGGAGGCTCAAGATTTTTCTGGAACAGGGCCGCTGTTTTCTAACTTCCGGGCCTTCTGTCGCTGGTTGGCCGATAGCCATGCCGCGAACAAAGGCTAGCTTATGCAGAAGAGAACGAGGGATAGCTTTCTCTATCGCTCTCTCTCGCTCTCTCTCTCTCTCTACAGCCAAATTAGACACCCCTTCTCCCCTTCCGCTATTTTTAATAAAGACGTTTATCTCCTTTAGGAGAATGAAAAAAAACGCTCATATTGAGACATTTATACACAACTGTCAGAGAACGCAGACACAGACACACGCACAGACATAGATTTGCTCATATTGCGTGTGTCTTTTATACTTGCAAATGTACTGTGTGCATAATGTTAACTGCATGTTTAGTGTCAATGTACTGCATGTTTAATTTAATAGGACTAGTTGCTTAATTTGAATGTACTCACTACACTGTAGCTAGTGTTTGGTCAGTTCTCTTCAATTAGCTGTGTGTGTGTGTGTGTGTGTGTGTGTGTATGTGTGTGTGTGTGTGTGTTTGTGAGGGAGGGGTCTGTGCACCCAAGCATGATCTTAACCCCCATCACTTCCCCTACCCGCCAAGCCCCTCAGCGAGACTGTGTGTGTGTCTGTGCGTGTGTTCGGACCAGTGGTTCAAAGGCCTCTTTATTTACAGAGTGAATTGAGTTCTATTACAAGGCCAGCTCCCGTCACTCTCACACACACACACACACACACACACACACGCTTTGGGCATCGCCACGGCGCCACGCATGTCAACAAACAGGAGGTGACAGCAGAGATCCCGTGGGGATGACCAAAGGACTGCTCACCAACCTGCGCACGTGCACACACACACACACACACACACACACACACACACACATACACACACACACACGCATACACACACACACACACACACACACAGTCTGCTCAGTCGCTAGAAGAGTGGAAGGAATTTGAAATGTCACTCACCAGTCAGCAAGCCAAGCAGAGACAAACTGCTGTGTGTGTGTGTGTGTGTGTGTGTTAGTTAGAGTTCAGTGTTACTGTTTGTTTCTCGCTCCCTCTGTCCCCTAATCATCTAACGAAAGACCACCATTCATGTCTTTCTGACAGAGAGAGAGAGAGAGCGAGAAAGATGGAGGGTGGAGAGATAGAGTTAGATAGAAAGAGATAGAGGGAAAGAACAAGAGATAGAGAGAGAGACAGAGAAGGGAGAGAGAGCAAGAGATAGAAAGAAAGAAATGGCTGAATGTTTTTGCTCTGACATCGTTAGAGGAACTGAATAAGAAGTCTGTGACACAAACCATTCTTTCTTCTGCCTCTCTCTCTCTCTCTCTCTCTCTCTCTCTCTCTCTCTCTCTCTCTCTCTCTCTCTCTCTCTCTCTCTCTCTCTCGCTCTCTCTCGCTGTCTCTCGCTCTCTCTCTCTATCTCTCTCTCTTTCATTCTCTCTCTTTTGTCTCACTCCTTGTTTTCCTCTGCGACAGCGAGCACCCGAGGAATGTGAGCAAGGGGTCCAGAAAGAATAAAAGAGTTTAAAGAAAGAAAGAAGTTTGGGTTTAAACACAGAGATGGTTGTGTCTCTCTGTGCAATCTGTATGGCATGATTAGAAACATACAAAGCCTTCTCTCTCTCTCTCTCTCTCTCTCTCTCTCTCTCTCTCTCTCTCCTCTCTCTCTCTCTCTCTCTCCCTCCCTCCCTCCCTCTCTCCCTCCCTCGAACACGAGTCCCCGACAGACCCTGACAGATTCTCAAACAACAACCATCTTCTGGAAGTTTCCATCAAGACGAGGAAGTATGCAGACATATTCCCTAAGGATGTTTGAAAAGTAATGCAACGAACGGAGGACATGTTGTGTTTGTTGGTTTAAACGCTGGTGAGAATATTAAAAGGAGAACTGTACTGAACTACTGTTTACTAAGACTGTATGCATTTTAAAAGAACATTTTTGTATGTGTAGGGTTAGGTTAATGTGTATGTGTATGTGAATGTGTGTGTGTGCCTTTAGTGTGTATGTGAATGTGTGTGTGTGCCTTTAGTGTGAGTGCTTGTGTGTGTGGATTGCCTGTGCTGCTCATTGACATCTATTGATCCCAGTCGTCCAATCAAAACCAACGAGGCATCCCCTCCATATCTACTGGCTCACCCAATAAGGTTATCTCTCTCTCTCTCTCTCTCTCTCTCTCTCTCTCTCTCTCTCTCTCTCTCTCTCTCTCTCTCTCTCTCTCTCTCTCTCTCACGCTCTCGCACACTGCTGATAAAAGTTGTCCTTTGAACCACTCATCTGGTCCTCCTCCGAGTCTCTGGCCTTTTTTGCTTCGGAAGGCTCCTAACTGACTGAAATGACCACTTTCACTTTTCTGATTCAACCTTGGTAATGAAGTTAGATTTTTCACCGGGTTATTCACATTTATATAGCCTGCATGAAACAACATGGTAGAAGTATCTAAGATGTGCTTTTAGTCAGCAGACCCAACATCTCTTAGCACCGCGGTTGTCTTTTTTCTTTATGTGTATGAATTCCCCTTCACATCTTTCGATGCCCTCATGACGTTTTCCATCGAGGTCAAGGAAAAGCGCTTAGGAAAAAACATAGGACGTCATTGTTTTCACTATTTGACCGGAGCCCAGGTGTTTCTTGTCCCCCCCCCCCCCCCCCCCCCCCTCCCTTTCACTTCCTGTCCTTGTCCTTCCATCCTTTTGTCATATCGTCCATCCATCCGTCCATCCGTCTGACTGTCCCATGCATGCTGGAGCGATCTGGGACAATATGTTCCAACATCTGCCTCTCCATATGATGTCTCACCCTCTCTGGTGACCCACTTCTTAACACACACGCACACACGCCCACACGCACACACACACACACACACACACACACACACACACCTCCTTCTCTAATCTCTCTATACTGCATTCCACACCTCCGCTCTCGTCACCCCCCACCACCACCTCTCCATTCTCTCATCTTGTCAAATACTGCTCTCCTTCCTCTGATCTCTCTCTCTCTCTCTCCCTCTCTGTCGGCTCTCTCTCTCTATCACTTAGTTAAGTGTGATTTATATGCACTAGTCTGTGTGTTTATGCAAGTGCACCTATGTTTCTATGTGTGTGTGTGTGTGTTTGTCTACGTGTTTGTCTACGTGTGTGTTCATATGTGTGTGTTCATATGCGTGTCCGTGTGAGATAGGAGTGATATCATAGCATCAGACTAGATTACGGCTCCTCTAATGCACAACAGGGGCCTCATCCCCAGATCATGACATGGCAACAGGAGGAGGCGTAGGGCCCCGTGTCCAAATCCTTCCTGTCACTTGAAAAGCTTCCTGGGTTAAGCTGCCTTTAGCGGCCGCGCGGCAACACAGAGAGAGGCTTTTAACAGGGGAGACACGCTCGCCTGCCATCGATCTTACACACGGAGGGAGAGAGAGAGCGAGAGCGAGAGAGTGGGGGGAGAGAGAGAGAGAGAGAGAGAGAGAGAGAGAGAGAGAGAGAGAAAGACAGAGAGAGAGAGAGAGAGGAGAACGATAGAGAGGAGAGAGACGGAGAGAGTGGGGGGAGAGAGAGAGAGAGAGATTAATATGTTAACTGGAGAGTGTGTGTTCCTTTTGGTGGGATTCTCCTTTTTAGTTGTCTTTCTGTCTGTCTGTCTGTCTGTTTGTTGGTCTCTTCATCTGCAGACTGTATGTGTGCCTGAATTTGTACAGTATGTGTGTTTGTACCTGTGTCTGTAAGTGTGTGTGTGTGTTCATTTTCCTCATCTTGCTAAAGTAATGAAGCAGATGTTTTGTTTTTATGTTCTCTCTCTCTCTCTCTCTTTCTCTTTCTCTCCCTCTCCGTCTCTCTCTGTCTTTCTCTTTCTCTCTCTCTCTCTCTCTCTCTCTCTCTCTCTCTCTCTCTCTCTCTCCTCCCTCTCTCACTCTCCGCTCTCTCTGTCATTATCTTTCCTTTTCTGTTAACTTGTTTTCTTTTTCATTAGATTTATGGAACAGCAGCAAAGTTAACAAGCAGACTACTTGGACACTGTGCATGTGTGTGTGTGTGTGTGTGTGTGTGTGTGTGTGTGTGTGTGTGTGTGTGTGCATGTGGATGTGTGTGTGGGTGTGTGTGTGCATGCATGCGTGTCTGTGCGCGTGTATGTTACCTGGAGTTGTAGAGGACCCAGTCCTGGTGTGGCAGCAGCAGCCATAGTAGTAGGGATGAGCTGAAGAGGGTAAGAGTCACCTGCTCAAAGCAAAAAGAGAGAGAGACAGAGAGAGAGAGAGAGAGATAGAGAGACGTTAGGAAGCTGTGACAGACTCTCCACTGTCCACTTCATTGTTGTCAAATCAAAATCTATGGCTGTAAATGTCAGGGAGCAATAGGGACACGGCCTTGCTGTTACACACAGCAAAACTGAGGACCAAGACACACACACACACACACACACAACAAACAGAACCTCTGTAGGACGGGGACATCCTGTAGATAGAAAACAGAAAATAACGCTTCAATTAATTTTCGACGCATTTTCCTTTTTTTTTTGTGACTATTGTGACCGTCACCCCTTCCTTCCTTTATACGGACGAGATAAAGAATGGATTTTTTTCCCCCTCTGCCTCCACCACTCCAACCCCCCCCACAGCCACCTGAGTTGTCTCGGAGCAGCTGTAAAAGCTGCCCTTTGTGTAGCTAATGAAAGGCCTGATTGTGTGCGGTCCCCGCTAATACCCGGCGACAAAGACTCGCGAGGTGAGGACCTGTGTGTGTGTGTGTGTGTGAGGACCTTCCTGATAAAGACGGGCCTCCGCGCCTTAATTAACACATGGCTGCAGCCAATCCCAGCCTCGCTCTCTCATTCTCTCTCTCTCTCTCTCTCTCTCTCTCTCTCTCTCTCTCTCCCTCTCTCTCTCCCTCTCTCTATCTCCCTCGCTCGCTTTCTTTATCCCGTTTTCTTTCTTCTTTTCTCTCTCATCTCTGTTATTCTTTGTTGAGGAACTTTTGTACTCGTCCGTCGCTAATCTATCGCTTTTCATCACCACCCATGTGCTTGTGTGTGTGTGTGTGTGTGTGTGTGTGTGTGTTTGTGTGTATGTGTATTTGTGTGTGTGTTGGTTCCTGTCTCCAAAAGCAAAACGCCAGACATATTTTTTCGGCTACCGGCATTCTTTCCCATCTAACTTAAAAAAAGCCAACCAGAGTTCATGTATTGAGGGGGGGGGGGGAGTGAGGGAAGTAGGGAATGAGGGAAGGAGCGAGGGAAGGAAGGAAGGAGTGAGGGAGAAAAGGAAGGAGGGACGGAAGGAGGAAGGGAGGGAGGGAAGGAAGGAAGGAAGGAAGGAAGGAAGGGAGGGAGGGAAGGAAGGAAGAGAGGGAAGGAAGGAAGGGAAGGAAGGGAAGGGAAGGAAGGGAAGGAAGGGAAGGAGGTAGGGATAAAGGATTATTTGGCTGTGCATATTTCAGGAGACGGTCACTAGTTAGATAAACAGCGACCAGGGCAGATATGACTGCTCCTGGCAGGGGTCACCATAACTAAAGACTGAGAGAGAGAGATGGAGAAAGGAGAGAGAGAGAGAGAGAGAGAGAGAGAGAGAGAGAGAGAGAGAGAGAGGAGGAAGGAAGAGAAAAGCAAACATGTTGCTCTTGGCCCGGTGACAGAGGCCTCAGTGGACACAAACCGGGACTCTCGCTGAGAGGGAGAGAGAGAGAGAGAGAGAGAGAGAGAGAGAGAGAGAGAGAGAGAGAGAGAGAGAGAGAGAGAGAGTGAGTGAGGAATAGAGTTAGAGAGAGTAGACAGTAAACATTCAAATTGTTTCCATTTAACACAATAATTTAACATCACACTATTTCAGCTTATTAGCACACGTATTAAACAGATTATCTTAATTTAATATATTTTTGCATTTTATAATTTACTTTGTATTTTAGATGTTACCATATTCATATTAATATTATTCCTATTCATCCTTCCTTTCCGGTTTTATTACATTTTTTATTTGCTTTGGCAAACAGTTATTTCCCATGTCAATAAAGATTTTTCAAAACAATGTGAATTCAATCGAGAGAGACGAAGGTATCACTCTGACTCCCTATAGAAACAGTTGCGTTCTCCTCATTGGTTGGATGCTGCTTGCTTCCCGCGCTACGGTGGGTGTTTTTTAAACATCAGTTATTCTAGAAAACAGGCTGAATTTCATCTGCTCTGTCCCTGGCATCAGCAATTAAAACACGACAGACAGAAGGAACACAAGATCATCTGGGAAAATCATTCTGGAATATTCCTAAAACCATGAAAGCCGTCCGCGACGGCCGCTCCTGCTATTACCATTTTTTTTCCCTCCAAATGATACATGTGACAAACAAACAAAGCAACAGACTCCAACACACGGCTGCGTTCTGTAAGAGTCTGTCTGCGATGTCCATCAGGACATTCTCTCCGCTTTCATATTAAAGGATTAGGATTACTACAAAAATCATATTTTCTGGCCAAAAGCAGTGAAACCGCTTTTTTTTGTAAAACCACCACAGCAGTTAAACCAAACAGAAAATAAAAGTCTTAAATCTCTCGTGACCTCGTAATATTACTTACGATCTCTAAAAACTCAAACCAACTGCCGTTAACTTTGACAGTTGAAGGCGGTTGTTTTTATTATTAATATGAGGATGATAATTATTAATTTATTTACTGTCCGTCTGGCAGCGGAGTCCAGTTGGCAGAGAGGAAGGAGAAGGACCACCTACTGGTGGGGGTCTTCAAGTGGCTGGTGGGCGTGGGAGAACATGGCAGTAATTGAAATGAAGTGACTTGTTTGTGAAACTGTGAATCTCTGGGGGGGGGGGGTTTCAACAATAATCGTGCACGTGTAGCGTGCGTTAATGTGTGTGTGTGTGTCTATGATAAAGTGTTTTTGGCCAATGCAGGCTCTGTGTGTGTGTGTGTGTGTGTGTGTGTGTGTGTATGTCTGAGTGTGTGAGTTTGTGCATGTGTGTGCGTGTGTGTGCTGTGTTGGAAGCCAGTTCTGGCTGTGTTGTGTGTGTGTGTGTGTGTGTGTGTGTGTTACTGTGAAGAAAACCTTGGGCAGGTCAACCCCCCCATCCCTCTCTCTCCCTCTTGTCCCCCCCCCCCCCACCCCATCTCTAGGGCCCCCACCCTATCTACCCCTACCCACCCGCATCATGTACTATTCTCAGCCTCTCTCTCTCTCCCTCCATCTCTCTTTCTGTCCATCATGTTGAACAACGCGTTGCCAAACAGTCCTACATGCTTTTCTTTTTCTTTTTTTCCTTTGGTTGTTTTTTCCTTATTTTATTTAACAAAAATAGAGAGAACGACCAAGAGCCAAGAAACCTGGGAGAGACAGACAGAGAGACAGACACACACACAGACAGACATACAGACAGAGAACGAAGAACGAAAGGAGAGGGAGCGGGTGAGGTGGACAGAAAATGAAGAAGAGAAAGAAGTAGAGAGTTTGTTTGAGAGAGAAGGATGGATACAGAAAGAAGAGAGAGAGAGAGGGAGTGAGAGAGGAGGCAGACAAACAGAGAGCTGGAGAGAGAGAGAGAGAGAGAGAGAGAGAGAGAGAGAAGGATGGACAGGAAGAAAGAGAGAGTCGGTGGGAGAAATGGTTTGGAGGTAAACAGGATGGGTGTGTTTAGACATTTCATGTTTTTTTTGTTTAGGAGAAAGAAACAAGACGAGTCTTTGTTCCATGAAAAAAATAAAAACAGTAATAAATCAAAGTTAGTGCATGTGGGAAACGTATGTATACGTATGGGTCAGTGCATGTATGTGTGCGTAACCGTGTTAGTTTGCGTACGTGTGTGTGTCTGTGTGTGTCTTACTGCAGCCAGGCTTGTAGTTGAAGCCGGGGGGCATGAGGAAGCCCTGCTGGGCAGCGGCGGCGGCTGCCAGGCTCCTCTGGTCCGGGGGGAACACCGGGATCATGAGGGGGGGCAGCTGACCCTGGACCTGCTGCACACCGGGTGAGAGACATAGCGAGAGAGAGAGAGAGAGAGAGAGAGAGAGAGCCAGAGAGTGATAGCGAGAGAGAGAGAGAGAAAGAGCGAGAGAGAGTTTTAGGGCTGCAACGCTAAGTTGATGAATCGATTAGTCGATCGACAGAAAATCAATCGAATCATTTTTTCTAATCGATTAATCATTTAGGTCATCAAATACAGATACCAAATCTGCTGCTTGATGAAATTCAAATGTTTGGTTCATAAATCATTATCATTATAAAATGAATACTTTAGTTTTTCTTGGCTGCTTGTCAGATAAAGCAAGCACATTTAAGACATGGTAACTTGTGATGGCAGTTGCTATTATTTAGGATTTTCTAGACCAAACGATTAATCGAAAACATTTTGTTAGATTAATCGACTGAAAATAATCGTTAGATCCAGCCCTAGTCAGGTTTATTTGTACAGACAATTTAAAACAGTTACAGTATCACAGGGCTTTTTTAGAATAGACAACACGCCCATTCAACCACATTCACATTGGACCACGGCTCCCACCTGACCCATGGAAAATAAAGAAACCTTGAGAAGGAGGAGCAGGAACACACAGGGACACATGGATAGGAGACCAATAATATACAAACAATTGAGTAAGACAAAAATAATCAATTCATAAATTGAAAATTGTCAAATTGAAAAAAGTTAAAGCAAACCGATGTCAAATGACGCCAGGTTTAGGGAATGTGGACATGGATGGGAATGTTAGAAGTTGATATAGAAATAGAGAGCAATGAAGAATGCACCCATGATACTGTATAAACTTGAATGTGTGTGTTTGCGGCGTTATATGGTGTATGTCGCGCTAGAAGCAGCCATTTTGTCTGAAACACGTCTGTTATTTCACACCTGGCTAATTTCCCTGACCTTAACAACACTAGATTACACAGGTTAATTGTACCGCATATAACACATACACACACACACCACACACACACACACACACACACACACACACACACACACACACACACACACACACACAGACCATGTTCACGCTGTAAACTCTCTAAACAGCTGGCAACTTCTTCATGTCCATCACTCTCCTTTCATCTTTCTCCCTTCCTGTCTTCCATTCCTACCCTTCAATCTTCTCCTTACGTCTCTCTCTGTCCTATAGCCGCTCTTTCTGTGTAGTACCTCTCCTCTTCACATCTTTCTCTCTGCTTCTACCTCTCTCCCCTTCTCTCTCTATCTCCCTCCCTCCCACCCCTTCTCTCTACCTATCTCTCCCCCATCTCTCTCTACCTCACTCACTACCTCTTTCTCCCTCTCTCTCTCCACCTCTCTCTCTACCTCTCTCCCCTCTCTCTCTCTTCGGCAGAGAGCCAAGCATCTTCACGAGGGAGAAGCGTATTAAACACTCCTCCGTCGGGTGGAGTTGGCAGGATGGAGAGGGAGAGAGAGAGCGCGCACGCGAGAGAGAGAGAGAGAGAGAGAGAGAGAGAGAGGGGGGGGGGATACAGATATAGAGAGAGAGGAGAGAGAAAGAGGAGACAGATGGTTTCACAGAACCGAACTCTGCCAAAAACAACTTGTGAGTGATGCTGTGACTGACGGCTACTGCAGAGAGAGGAGGGGTAAAAAAAGAGAGATAGAAATAAAGAACAAGAAGGAATGAGAAAGATGAGGGTGAGGGGAAAAATTACATGAATTAAAAAAAAAAACATATTGCCAGCAAGTTGATATCATTCTCTTCCTGTCACAACCTGAGGCGCTCTGCTTTCTAAATGTTTTATTACATTACAAAATGAAAATGTGTGACTAACTGAACTATACATTCATTAACTATAATTCTTTTTCTGACTTGGTAATGTTGGTTAATGTAAATTTGAAATATTAAAGCAGTGCGAACTCACTTCATTGTCTATGAATGTCAATGGTATAAAAAATAGACAAAGACTTTTATTTTTGGCAGTGTTTGAACAATCGTATCCCTTCAACATGAGCTGTGAGGTTTAGTCCCGTGTGTCTGTGAGCTTAAAGAGATTATTGCCACGACACCGCTCGTCAAACAACGCCACTTTGCTACTTACTACTCTGATGCTCTTACTTTGGCGGGAAGGGCAGACAGAGAGGAAGTGGCAGAATGGGATAATGGTGGGTGAAAGCTGTTTGATCTGGGAAAGTGACACCTCTGAAGCCGGAGAAGATGGCTGTGGAATGATGATTCCGTGTGTGGGGGATTCAATGGGATTCAGTCACAGAGACAGAGAGACATAGGTGTAGACATAGGGAGAGAGAGAGAGAGATGGACAGACAGACAGACAAAACCGCAACATGCTTCCTCTATTCCTCTGAGTCTACATGCATGTGTTTCTGTACTGTAATGTGTGTTACCCCCCCACCACACACACACACACCCCCCTTGTGTGTGTGTCGGCAGCCAAAGACATCCCCAATCACAAACGGCACCACACCACTGGGGAATCTGTCTCTCTGTCTCTCTGTCTTTCTCTCTCTCTCTTTGAGCCCCCCCCCCCCCCCCCCCCCACACACACACACCAAAAAACTATAATTACTCCGCCATTTTGGTTTTGAACCATGAAGCAGCAGCGATCATGAGGGGGTGGGGAAGGAGATCCAGTGTGCGCCGCTTGGACCCCCCCCCCCCCACAGGGACAAATCACAGACAACACTTCCGTTTTGCCTTTCAGGCCTAATTGGACATATGCTGAGGAAGAGCTGGCGGCTTCCAAAAGAGTAAGGTACCTTAGGGAGGAGAGGAGGAGAGAGAGGGGGGGGGGAGGAGAGGACGAGAGGTGAAGCGACTCGGAGAGGAGAGGAAAGGAGAGGAGAGGGGAAGAGGAGAGGGAGATGAGGAGAGGAGGAGAAACAGAGAGGAGGGGAGGAGAGGTGAGGTGAGAGGAAGGAAGATACGAGAATTCAGAGAGAAGCATAGAGACTTTTGGGCAGTTACAAACACACCCACACACACAAGCTTTTTAAGGAAGTTAAAGTCGTAAATTATATTTACAACAAAGTGCATTTAATCAGAGATGATGAGGTCATGTTTCTTTGGTTATGAAGGAACATATGAAGCCATCTACATCATTACTGTACATCTCTCTTGAAACTAGAGAGGAAAGATAGACAGATATGCAGACAGACAGATATGCAGACAGACAGATATGAAGACAGACAGGCAGACGGTCAGATCATAGCCAGTAGAGTTTAGGTCCATATGTTATGTGGTTATAATGGTTGAGTTCAACAGCTGTTCATTTCATGCGCGGCAATGGCCAAACATAACACACACACACACACACACACAAGCCGCCAATGTACAGCTACACACTAAACAACATGATAAACAACCGCCAAACAAGAGAATCATTTAGTACATCTGAAGCACGAAAACGTTCTCCACGCAACTTCCACAAAGGGAGGGGGGGAGCGAAAGAAAGATTGAAGAGGAAATATAGAAAGAGAGATGGAGGGCGAGAAAGTCAACATTCAACAAATGGAGCCAATAAAAACAAGAATCGAGAACGCAATAAAAAAAGGCACAAAAAACGCGGCAAAAAAAGAGAAAAAGCGAGAGGAGGGGAACGAAGAGAGGAAAAAGCAGAGGAGGCGGAGGAGAGGAGAGTTGGCAGTGTGTCGCGGCGGTGTGTGTCGTCGCCAGGCGGCACAGCTTGAACCTAAAGCGCGGCGGTGGCGGTAATGAAGATGTGGCCGCTAATTAACATATGGGCCGCGAAACAGGTTGGCTGGCACGCGGCGCGCGGGAAAACTCCAAGGTAAAGTTATTATCACGCGGTAATTAGCTCTATGAAGTTAATGCGCCGAACAATAGCTGGCAGCGTCGTGCAATATGGCTCGCATCCGAGCTCGAGTGAAAAAAGGAAAAAAGAAAAACACAACACACACAAAATAAAAAATAACCAAAAAAATGGTTATTCTCTCTGTAAAAGTGCGAGTCCCTAGGCTGACATCTGTTTGCGACCATATGTTGCGGCAATTAATGCAAAACCTGCATGACCTGCAACTGAAGAGGGGACGAGCGGGCGATGGAACCAATAATTAATTTGCCATGCCGGCGAGAGAGAGAGCATAGAAAAGAGCACTCAGACTGGAGAGAGAGAGAGAGGGGAGAGAGAGCGAGGAAGCAAGAGAGGGAGGGAGAGAGAGAGAGGTTTGCTTTTAATATTAGGCAGAAGTCCATTCACTTTCTCTGAACTAACGATGAGGTTGGTGTGTGAATGTACGGCTTCATGGAGACAGGATGTAGGAGCATGCCAACACGCACACACAACGCGCAAGCACACACACTGCATACACACACACACACACACACACACACAGGTGTTTGTAGGGAACAAAGTGAATGTGTTAGAGTGAGGGTGGGATGGATGGTTGTGGTCTGCCTGTGTGTTTGTGTGTGTGTTTCTGCAGAGAGGAGGAAAAACAAATTACACTGGTTTGGGTGTAATGGGATTAAACAATTACACAGGCAATTGGGTTGGACGCCCCAATGCTCCGCATACAGAGGTGGATAGACAGAGAGCATGAAAGGGAGAATGAGAGAGAGAGAGAGAGAGAGAGAGAGAGAGAGAGAGAGAGAGAAAGATTCACATTTAATAGAGTTACTTATATTTACACTGAGTGTGGGCAGGTCTAGGGTTAGCAGAATCAGATTATCGGTAAGGTAAATGATCAGACGTATGCATGGTTGTTTACGCGTGTGTGATTGTGTTAGCGACGAGGGCTAGCCTGAATGGAGAGCTCATTATGGGCTGACGCCACGACGCCCGTCGCCACGACGCCCGTCACCACGACGCATGTCACCACGACGCATGTCTGCCCCTACATTCACAGGTCAGGTGGCTCTGGTCTTCCTCTCACATCTAGTGCTTCATCCCTCTCCTCTCTCTGTTTGCTTCCTCACATACGTGTGTGTGTCTGTTGTGTCATGAGTGGGTGTCTGTATGCGTAGGGTTGTGTCTTTATAGTCCTATAAATAAGTGAACGAGTGATTGTGTTCTATGTACTGTACTGTACATGTGTGTTTGTGTGTGTGTGCACGCTCTGGTGATGCCCCCAGTCACTCGGCAGGTGTGCCCCTTTCATCCCAGCTGCGCCGTGGCAACAGTTGTCGCCGGCAACCCCAGAGGGAGGCTGTAGAGACGAGTTATTTAATTAGAAAAAGAGGGAGAATAAAATGGAGAGAACAGCGAGTAGAGAGGTAAAGAGCTGCACCCCCTCCCCAGCCCCCCCGGCCGACACGATGGCCCACGTAGGGGGTCACTCTACCCCTTGTGTGATCTAAGCACTCGTTTTGCATTGATCAGAATTACATGTGTATGTGTGTGTGCGTGTGTGTGTGTGTGAGTCCATGTCTTATGCGTATATGTGTGTGTGTGTGTGTGTGTGTGTGTGTGCTTGTGTGTGTGTGTGTGTGTGTGTGTGTGTGTGTGTGTATGTTTGTGTGTGTAGATACTTTCATGCAGTCTTACGATATATTCTATTTGAATAAAGTAAATGTTTGTGTTTCAGGTTAGGGACCCAATGTTTTAACAGCTTATGCTTTTTTCTCAACATTTTCAAAAAACTGCAAAACTACTACATAAACATTTCAGCTGGATTTACGATTCTCAACGTGTTTAACAAAGTAGCTACAAATAATATAGTTTATACTTCAATACTGCTTTTTTTGAGTTTTCAACGGTTCAAATCAAGACATTGAGTTGAGTTGAGTTTTCTTCTAATTCTAATTTATTTGTGCACACATATTCTATAAAAATCATTAATTTTTTACATCCATCTGATAAATGAATTTTTACTTGTTTCGTCATGACAACTTGTCTACACCAGCAGGCTAGTCTCAAAGATACGAAGATCATAACATGATATCACACCATGTTTTAACTCATCGTGTAAAGGCTGCAATGGGCTAACGCACAGCTGGCTAGCATGTTTTATCACTTTCGCACAATCCAATCAAGAAAGAAAATCACATTACACTTTTGGTTTCCGTTTACTTGAAACCCGCGTCACATTATGGAAGCAAGCTACCCTCTGAACGCCACTTCACGCTGACTTTAGCATAATTAATAGCAGTTGAAGCTACGACGTGTGGGTGTAGCACGTGAAGTCACCTGCTGTGCTTGAGCGTAGCGTCACGTCTCTTGCTAATAAATGCTAAGGATGAAGCTAATGGAGCTATAAGTAGTGCACGGACATCTTAACGCACACCTTCACACATACGCTGAAATGGGTCACTTGTGGGGAGAACAAACTACGTCCCCCTTTTGATGATCAATGTCTCTCCCTTGTTCTCTCTCTCTCTTTCTCTTGCTTCTTTATCATGCGGCTGATTATTCGTTTCATTTCATCACTTCTTCCAAGTGGACGGCTGAAAGCTTTCTTCACTGGCCTCCTGGGGGGGGGTGACCATGCCAAGGAAGGGCGCGCACACACACACACACACACACACACACACACACACAAACGGGAGTGGACAGCTGAACTCGGTCTCGTTAGGGGAAACACAATCACAGGGGATTATCGCAGGGACACAAAACACACACGCACAGGCACACACACACACACACACACACACACACACACACACACACACACACACACACACATACACACACACATGAACCTGTCGCCCTCTCTCTCTCTGGCAGGCTATTGTACTGAGGGATTGTGGGACAATCTCTCCATGAATGATTAAGCAGCGCGTTTCTACACCAACACTTTGAAGATGAGAGTGTGTGAGATCACATGGGGAAGTGAGCGTTTTTGTCGTTTGAATGTGTGTGTTTGTGTGTGTGTCTGCTTGATGTGTATAGCTGTGTTTCATTGTGAATCTGTGCAGTTGTGCATATGTATGATCGTATGTGGATGTGTCGTGTGTGTGCATGCACATTTGTGGTTGTATATGTATGTTTGTGTGTTTTACGTGACTGTGTGTGCATGTGCGATAGTTAGTCAATAGCAGTGTATATGTGAGTGTATGTGTGTGTATGTGTGTGTGTGTGTGTGCTTAGCGCCACTACGATAAGCCTCAGTGATTGGGTTGCATTCTTAACGAGGCGGCCCTCAGCTGTCCCTGGCTGTGAGGGCCCATTGTGGGGTGTGTTCAACGTACACTCACTTGTTTGGGAAAAAGGTTGCAAAGTCATGAGAACAGGAGGCTTTGTCTTGGCGGGGTCGTGGGGCTCCACGTGTTTACTGCTGAATACACACAGCTGTCGCAAGCACACACACACACACACACACACACACACACACACACACACACACATGCATGGGCACACACACACATACACATACACACACACACACAAACACACACGCACACATACACACACACACACACACACACACACAGATAGACATACATGCATGGACTTTTTCGTCAGGCGAAATGAGAACAATTCGTAATTCAACTCACATGGAGGTGAAGGAAGTCAGACAGCGTGTGTGTCTGTGTTTGTTAGTGTGTTTCTGCATGCATTAGTGTGTGTGTCTATGTGTGTGTTTGTGTGTGTGTGTGTGTGTGTGTGTGTGTGTGTGCATGCCTTAGTATGTGTATGTGTGTGTTTCTTGGAAGAGCGTTCTCTTTGGGAGACAAAGCAGGTCTTTCTTAGCTGATATTGGGTGTCATCTGCCCCAACAAAGGAGGAAGACCAGTGCTTCCACACCACCTGGACCCACATAAAGGCACCACTGTAGCGGCTAGCAGAATCACCACACACACACACACACACACACACACACACACACACACACACACACACACACACACACACACACACACACACACACACACACACACACACACACACCCGGCCAAGGTTCCCCCAACAAAGATACAAGATACACAAGATACACATCTTCATGAGGACATACGACATGTGTTATAGAACTGCCTGTCTATATAAGTTCAAAGCATAAACATTATTTTTTAACCCTCACCCAAGCTAAACTAACCTAACATTACCCTAACCGAACCTAACTCACTCTAACCTTACCCTGCCTTACTCTGCCCTAACCTAACCCCAACCTAACTAACTCTAACCCAACTCTAACCTAAACTAAACCTAACGTTAACTTACCCTAACCTAAACTCAGCCATGCTTGTCGCACTGGTGTATATGTAGTGACATCACAGGATCATGTGATCTCGTTTAAAAGACACATACAGCATGCAAGGAAGTGACATCACGAATATGTATAGGTTAGTCAACAATCACGTTCAGGTGATTGCATCCGCTTTACGGTGTGTGTGTGTGTGTGTGTGTGTGTATGTGTGCATGTGTGTGTCTTAGTGCATGTGTGCTTGTCAGTAAAAGATGGACATAGTGGTATGTTGATTAAGTCACATTTTCAGAATGTCTGAGGCTTGATTTACAAGAGGCAGAGGTTTCTGCCCGACAATCACAATCACAGCATTGTTTCACGATGTCCGCACACACACACACACATGCTCACACACACACACCCATCTCACCTGGATCTGTTGCTGCAGGAGGTTGATTTTGTGCTGTTGCTGCAAGAGCTGCTGTTGTTGTCGGGCAATCTGGAAAACATACACACACACACACGCACACACAACATAGTGTTAAAATCTATAGGGTTTTGTATGTGTGTGTGTGTGTGTGTGTGTGTGTGTGTGTGTGTGTGTTTGTTTAATAGTGACAGTGACAGCGAGGAGGTGGAGGAGGTGATGGAGGGGAGGAGGAAGAGGATGAGGAGGAGAGAGGAGGAAGATGAGAGGTGGAGGAAAGGAAGAGGAGAGGGGGGGGGGGTGTTGCAGACATGCAGCCGGACTAAGAGACTTAGAGCAGGTATGAAAAATTAACGTCTCCTCTAGTCTCTGCTCTGAAAACCGGGTCTGTCACAGTAGCAGCCCAGCGACCCACCATGTATACACCCGTCTCAGGACCATCACTGCACTTCATTTCTTAAGGTGTCTCCTACACCTTTTAGTACTTTCTGTTTAATATGGAGCCAACTCATTGTTAGACTGTTTTATGTTGGTCATATTTGGCTCCATATTAAACAGAAAGTACTAAAAAGTGTAGGAGACATGAAACTCATTTAGTACAAAATATTACTTTTATATGCTACTATCTTACCTTTTATATTTGATCTCATATCTTTTTTTTTAATGTAAATACACATCTTTTCCAATGGTGTGTATTATATTAATGTATCTGGAATAATTATATTGCTTATTAATTATGCATGGGAAAATTGCTGCTGCCATTCGCAAAATGTAAATAAAAATAACACATTGAAATAAAAAAACAAAACAAAAACAGATATATAATGATATAGTTGTTCACTGCAGTTGAGAAGTTCAATGTTAACATACAAATTCCTGCATAGAAACTTTTTCTCTCCTTCTGTTGTGTTGCACCCAAAATGCTTTATGGACCGTTTTATTTTATTTTACTTTTTGCAGTTTTGCAGCGAGCAGTCCCTCTTTTCCTCCATTTTCTGGTTAAGTCGGTAAACTAGCATAAACTCCTCTTCTTAACCTCAAGCCAGTTTACAAGAGAAACCGAGTGTCAGCTAAATTCTCCCAACATGCCCGGTGTGATTTTAAGACCTAGGCTAAGCTTCTAAAATTGATTTTTTATAATATTTTTTTCAGTGGGGGGTTCTGTATTGGCGCAGAGAGACGAGAGCGCGTCTGGCTCGTGAACACATAGTTAGCGCACGGTGTTGGTTAGCCGCTAGCTGCCTCTCTCACCCTGTTAGCAAACTGGAACCACAATCACCGTGAGGCGTTGTGCTTGGCATCGACAATTCACCCCTAAAGCTGTGCGTACGTGGGCGTGCATGTGTGTATACGTGTGCACGTGCGCGTCTTCCTAAATCCATGCTACCCCCAGAAGCTTAAATACACAACAAAGGCGAAAAGCATTCTCTATGCAAATACCTGGCAGAGACTTGATGGGGGTGTATGTGCTCGTGTGTGAGTGTGTGTGTATGAGCATGTTAGCACGTTAACGCCTAAGCGTGTGTTGCCGACATCCGCTGCGCTACATTAATACCCATGGATCACTCCTGCAGCGTCCCAGGGCGAGAGAGCACTAACTGAACTGAGCGTTTATGAAAGAGTAAGACAGAGCGAGACAGAGACAGAGAGAGAGAGAGAGAGAGAGAGAGAGAGAGAGAGAGAGAGAGAGAGTGGGGGATAGAAAGAGCTGATTGGGTGAGAGAGGCTGAAAGAGAGAGTGAAGAGTATTCTAAAATAGAATTAGAAATAGACGATCAACCTGAATTTGACTTGAAAATTAAAGCAAGTCTGTGTAGATTTTGTGTTTTTTGACATTATTTACATTATAATTTTAACCCAACTGACATTTTATGTTTATTTTACACTCGACCAATTGGCATTTTATTTTGAAAGGTAACACTAGATTGAACAACATTTAATTTTGAAACCTAGAAAACAAGATCCAAATACATTTTGGATCAAAGGTGATACTAGATAAAAAAAACATAATTTGAAAGTGACACTCACCTTAATAATTTGAAAAGTAGCACTAGATTGACTGCCATTTTATTTTGAAAAGTAGCACTAGATTGAATAACATTTTCATTAGGAACGTAGAATTAAAAAAACATTTTTATAGATTATTAAGATAACACTAGCCCAACTTTAACATTTTAATTTTAAAGCTAAAACTTGCATTGCTAACATTAGCTTACAAGCAAACATCCCCCTTTTTCCCAAGGCATATACCCTATTCTCTATGGCAGTGTGATAGGTTGTGGGTGGGTGTAGCTGAGCTGTAGCTGGGTGTAGCCAAGTTATGGGTGTAGCGGTTAGTGGTGGCTGGGTGTAGCGGTTAGCCATAGCTACCTGGTCCTGCTGCTGTTTAGCCAGCTCCATCTGCTGCCTCTGTTTCTCCATCTGGGAGGCGGCCAGCTTCTTCTGCTCCTCATGGGCCGCCAGGAGCTGCTCCCGCAGGCTGCTCAGCTGGCCGATCATCCCCATCAACCGCCTCTCCTTCTCCGCCAGACTGTCTGGGGTTCCTTGGGGCAACAGAGACGGAGGCTAAGATTTAGGGCTGCAATTAACGATTATTTTCATAGTCGATTAATCTAACGCACCATTTTTCCGATTAATCGATGAATCATTTAGTGTGGAAAATAAATAATAGCAAACGCCATCACAAGTTACCAGAGTCCCAAAGTGATGTGTGGGGTTAAGAGTGGGGTTGGGGGGTTAGACTTTAGAATGAGATGGGAGCCAATAGGGGGAAATAGGGAATAGAGAGTGGGGTTGAGAGTTTGACTTGAGCTTAATATGGTATGAGATAGGAGATGGTTTCGTCTGGGCTTCTTAGGGTTGGATGTGAGGGGGAACCAGAGAGGAGGTTGGGGTTAGATTTGAGAACGTTGCGGTAGTCGATGCAGAGGAGGTTATTTTAGATGAAGGTACACTACTGGTAACTATAATGCTGCCTGCCTCATGGCATTGGCAGCATTATAGTATTATTATTGTAACTCACAGCTGGAGTCACAAGGTTCAAACTGGGACAGTTGGAAGGAGCAGGTTTTCAACATGGGAATTATGTTAGTTATTTTGGGTTCACAATAATCCATATTGATTATCAATCTGTTATCCGTTACAGCTGAATACTCGATGGGGATAAAATATTGTTAATCATACTGTGATCTATTGCTTTTAAGGTGATTACTTTTTTGTACATTAAGCACAAAAAGGACAACATTATTTTAAACTCCAATAAAAAAAATATATGCTTTCATTATGAATCCACTGGAGACCAAGAAACAACCTTGTACTTTGTACCAGCTGACGGTAGAAACCAGTCTAGCCATACTGTTATTTTATTCAGCAGGGTTTAGCTAATCTCATCAATCACCGTTGAGACCCAAATTCAGCACCAATTAACCTTCAACGTGTAATTGTATTACTGAACCAGTAATGGTATTACGCTTCCAGTACAAAAAGTTTTTGTATTGCGAGAACTGCAACCGCATCACGTGATACATCTGACGGCAAACCACAGTTGAACAGAACGTCTTTCAATACCACC
>JAOPHQ010000295.1:0-12500 GCA_030340625.1 Merluccius polli
CCCCCCCCCCCCCCCCCCCCCCCCCCCCCCCCCCCCCCCCCCCCCCCCCCCCCCCCCCCCCCCCCCCCCCCCCCCCCCCCCCCCCCCCCCCCCCCCCCCCCCCCCCCCCCCCCCCCCCCCCCACACACACACACACACACACACACACACACACACACACACACACACACACACACACACACACACACACACACACACACACAACAGTGTTTGTGTGATTTAAGCCCCAAGCACACGGGCATGTTGGGACATAACTAATTAATGATTAAAAACAAATTATAATAATAAAAAAACTCACATTGCGGAGTGATTATATAATCCCTTTATTAAGTTAACAAAATGCCAAGTGTAAATGTTGGAATAAAATAAATGAATGCGGTAATGGTTTTACCCATGAAACTAGGAAGTGGTGAATTACTGTTCACTCATGGACACATTCTCCTCTTTTAGAGGAGGAATCAGACCAGTATCCTACTCATAATGAAAATAAATGTAGCTATTGCCCAAAAAAGCAGCAGTTGGAAATAACATAAAACGTGACCGGCTATGGTTTTTGATGAGTATAACTTTATACTTATAGTGGTGATTAAGACGCTGAGATATTGATCAGGCAGGCCAGCAGGAACGTGGATACATAAACATACATACTACATGTACATACATGTGTGCACACACATGTATACAGTACACACACACACACACACACACACACACACACACACACACACACACACACCACACACACAGTACAGAGTGGGCAGCATCAGTTCAGCCTGAGAGTTATGAAGCATAGTGAGACTACAGGGAGAAGCAGCATAGAGCGAGAGAGGAGACACACAGACAGACATACATACAGATAGATTGAAAGGCCGCCGGACCGTCAGATCAGACAGACGGCCTTACAGACAGACTGAAAGGCCAAATCAGACTACATACATACTGCTGGGAGGTGGACTTTTCCTATTTGTTTTTGTAAATAAATACGCAGACGAGTCCCAGGGCCAACTTTAGGCCCGGTACAGCAGGATGCTCTCGGCAGAGGTCTGGCCCAGCAGGGTAGCATACTGCTCCACCTGCTCCCGGTCACAGGGGCCCTTGCGCTTGCGGCAGTAAGCGCCGTAGGGCATGACCGTCCGCTTGTACAGAACCATGGCCCGAGTCACGTCCTTCAGGGTCCGTGCGTCTCCTGGATGGGGGGGTAGAGGAAAACGGAGGGTGGCGGGGGGGGGGGGGGGGGGGGCCAGAGGGAGAGGGAGAGAGGCAGAAAGAAAGTAAAAAAACTATACCATGTCAAGTATAATTAACCCTTCGGCTAATTTATGATGTCTTTGTTGTCCACTAGTTTTCCTCTCAATACTTGGAAAAGATGCTTAATTACCCTTAATTATCAGTTCTATAATAATATTCATATTATAATTACATTCATGCAATATAATAATGTCTTCATTCCAGCAACTTTATGCCTGAACTTTCTCCAGAATGAGCATGAAAAATTAAGCTGTATCGCTTCACTCAGTGCCTGAAACTTGGACACACAGAAGTGCACTACTCTGCTATTTAGTTTGTCTTGTTTACAGGGCTCTGCTCCCAGGCCCAAACACGGCATCTTTATGGGGGCCTGTTGCTATAAACTCCACCAGGTCTATTGAAAACACTGCCACTCTATAACTGAATGCTTCAGCATCTGAGAGCAGTCCTCTGGAGAATTGACTGGAAAATGTTGCGGTGGGGGGAAAAAAAGCACACGCAACTGTGGGTTGAAAACCATCACCGTGTGAGTGTCGGGCTGAACCGAAATGCCCACAGTGGGCAGCCGGCGTAGCGGATGGTCAACGCAGAATGAATCAACCTTAAATAACTTCTACTGCCTGCTTTCTTTTTTTCTGAATTGAACTTTTACCCAAACTGACGTAAACACACACACACGAAACACACATACACACGTACACAAACCCACGCACATGTACACAGACCCACGTAAACCCACACACACACACACACACACACACACACACACACAAGCTCATGTACACAGACCTACATAAACACATACAAGCACATGTACACAAACCCACGTAGGCACACACACACACACACACACAAACAGAAACCCACGTAAAAACACACACACGCACATGTGTAGACAAACCCGCGTGAACACACTCACACACACACAAACCCAAGGAACAACACACACACAAAGTGCTCCATCTAAAAGTGAGCATTGTATGTAAAGCACCAAGTGAAGGGAGACAGAACCAGCGGCACTCCTGAGCAGCTGGTGGAGGGCTGGGGGACGCGTGGGTCCAACAGAAGGGAGCTAGACGCTTGTCCTAACAGATCCCAGGGCCTCGCAGCTCATCTCCCCCGCTTACACACCCATGTGGCGCCCAGCTGAGCTCCCAGGTGGTCAGGGGGTGTGTGCGTGTGCATGTGTGCATGTGCGCATGTGTGTGTGTGTGTGTGTGTGTGTGTGTGTGTGTGTGAGTGAGTAAGTGAGCGAGTCTGTCTGCGCACACATGCACAGTATAGGTCCATGCTTACAGCCATGTGCCTTCGGTTCATACATTTGCTAAATTCTTCCCATAGCCGCCACCTACTGCTCTCCCTGCAGACCAGATGAGGTCTGCTGCCCCAGATAGCAAAAGCAGAGTGAGGCAACACATGGAAACAGAGCTTGCACTGGACACAGAAGAGGACTGCACAACACTCGCCGAGTTCATTGGACACATTTCTGCTACCGTTGTGTGTTGGGGCGTCGCCATCCACACGTCTTGTTAGTTAAGGTCTGACATGGACCTGATCTGGGCTGCAGAGGCCTGCTGCAGCCTCATGTACCTTTGCACAGTCTGGGTGGAAGCAAGGCAATGCTATTAAGAATGGCAGCAAGCAACAACTGTTAAGGTGATATTAGTATTGGGTCAAATTCATGTGCCAAGTGACCTGAAGGGAATTTATAGACAGAACAGCAAGGACCAAGGAGGAAAACTGAAGAGTGGGCCGGTTCCCACTTAGGACAGTATTCATTGTATCTGTTATGTGTAACATTTAGTTCAGTGGTTAATTCCACTGAGAGGAAAATCAAGGTCTCGGAAAAAGCCCTGCGGATATTTTTCTCTCTCGCTCTATGGAGATTTTCATGTTTTCACATTCTTTTTTGGGATGACTAGCTTCATGTGTTGAATAACATATTGAATTCACCTCTCACTGATGCCCTTACTAATGAATCATTTTCCTTGCCTAACCAAAACAGCTGAGTCAGGATCGCTTACACCAGAATACATTTGAAAATTGCAAACTTCAGCAATATGCTGAACGTCTGTGGATCCATGTGCCTTAATGAGCTTTGAAGAAGTCAACAGAAAGCAAGCACTAAAGATAAATTAACATGTCTTATACATTATCACAATTTAGTCTGCAATGTTTAATGTTTATTTATTGTTTTTAATGCACTGTAAAAGCACTTGGAGAATGTCCCTGACAATGAAAGATTATATATGCTATATAAATAAAATGTATTATCAATAATAATTATTATTATTATGTGTGCCCCAAAAAGGGGATCTGAAGGAGACAGTTCCACTTATCCTATCACTGTCTTTGGACAGTGGTTTAAGGACACACTGTTGAACTTCTTGGCTCCATGACTGACAAATGATCATTACTGTAACAACAGAGAATTGCCAGGTCTCCCTCTATCTCTCGCTCTCCCCCTCTATCTCCCTCTACCTCTCGCTCTCCCCCTCTATCTCTCGCTCTCTCTACATACAATCCAAACATCCGCTCCTCACATAAACACTGTTAGAAAATGTACTGTTCATTTTCAGCCATCCATCCATCACTCACCCCTCTATCATCCATCCATCTAGCTGCTCCTCCACTCCTCCCACTGGCCTCTGAGCGGCTACAGACCTCCCTCCCATGAAAAGACCCAGCGGATGTCCCGTGACACCTCGCTCCAAGGTCGGGGGTCTCTGGGGGTTCAGGGTTCAGGGTTCAGAGGTCGGGGAAGAGAGAGAGAGCGAGAGGGGGTTGTGTGTGGTGTTTTCGGGTCAGGGCAAGATTAAAAAGGGGTCCACCCCTGGACACCCCGCCACGCTCTCACTCAATGCCTCATCCGTCTCCGGTCTTACAGGTCACTTTCTCCACACCAGAGGCTGGTCAATGACAGGCCATGAGGTTAGTGTTCGCTACGAGCCCCGCTTCCTTTGACCCGGTGTCGGAGCAGCCGACGGAGGACTGTGGTGTGAAAGGAAGAGGGCACCGGGGGCCAGTGTTGGGAGCAGTGACATGCACCCTTTAGGACTGGAGGCCAGGAGATAAACCTCATTTACGGGAAGGTCCTTTGGTAAGACACTGACCCCCCGAACCTTCGATTCCACAGCTTAAGAGAGCAATGGAAGTACACTATACGGGCGTGTGAGGCACCACTAAGAAGAGGCTTTGACTGGCTTGTTGGGGGCATCCGTGAGTGTTTAGATACTACAATTACAAGTAATAAAAATAGATAGATAGATAGATAGATAGATAGATAGGTGGATACTTTATTAATACCAGAGGGGAAATGACTTGAAACATGAAATCTGAAACATTATGGGCCCTATTTTAACGATCTGAAACGCATGGTCTGAAGCGTGCGGCGCAGGTGCATATAGGGCGTGTCCCAATCCACTTTTGCTAGTTTAACAGCAGAAAAATGGTTGCAGCGCCAGGCGCACGGTCCAAAAGGGTTGTACCTAATCTCTTCATTGCATGTTTGTGCGCTGCTGCGCCTCCCTGTGTGTGTAACAAGCAGCGTGTATGAGCATTGTGCACCCGCCTATAGGCACGTATTACTAACGTGCCCATAAACTCACAGCGAAAGACCCGCCGTTGACTTTCCACCAGGTTTCTGTTGGTCAATGGCACAATGGCTTTCAGTTGCCTCAAGATAGCTATACATCAAGAATATGCCTGAACACACCTATTTTTTTCACCTCAGACCAACACGCCCATGGACACACAGAGGAGCGCAAGTGCATTTGCTATTTAAACAACGTGGGAGCAGGATGGGAAAACCAGAACTGCGTCGGCCTGAAACTAGCGAAGACACTCGCTACACATACACAGACGCTCTGTGCCGGGTATAAGATAGGGCCCTATATATTAAATAAAGTGACCATAGAATAAAAGAAAATAGAAATCTGAACCATTATAGACAGTGAGACCAGTCCAGTTTGATTTAACATCCCCCAGCCTGACACTGGTCAACCCGATTGAGGAGTTGTACAGTCTTATTGTGGAGGAGTTGTACAGTCATATTGTGGAGGAGTTGTACAGTCCTATTGTGGAGGAGGAGTTGTACAGTCTTATTGTGGAGGAGTTGCAGAGTCTTATTGTGGAGGAGTAGTTGTACAGTCTTATTGTGGAGAAGGAGTTGTACAGTCTTATTTTGGAGGAGTTTTACAGTCTCATTGTGGAGGAGCAGTACAGTCCTATTGTGGAGGAGGAGCGGTACAGTCCTATTGTGGAGGAGGAGTTGTACAGTCTTATTGTGGAGGAGGAGTTGTACAGTCTTATTGTGGAGAAGGAGTTGTACAGTCTTATTGTGGAGGAGTTGCAGAGTCTTATTGTGGAGGAGTAGTTGTACAGTCTTATTGTGGAGAAGGAGTTGTACAGTCTTATTGTGGAGGAGGAGTTGTACAGTCTTATTGTGGAGGAGTTTTACAGTCTCATTGTGGAGGAGCGGTACAGTCCTATTGTGGAGGAGAAGTTGTACAGTCTTATTGTGGAGAAGGAGTTGTACAGTCTTATTGTGGAGGAGGAGTTGTACAGTCTTATTGTGGAGGAGTTGTACAGTATTGTGGAGGAGTTGTACAGTCTTATTGTGGAGGAGGAGTTGTACAGTCTTATTGTGGAGGACTAGTTGTACACAATCGTATTGTGGAGGAGTTGTACAGTCTTATTGTGGAGGAGTTGTACAGTCTTATTGTTGTTGTTTCCTACAGCGCTCCTCAGTGCAACATTGTTGTAATAGTCTGTTGCTAAAGGAGCTTCGCTGCTCCACCACTGTCCTCCAAATTGTCTTAAATTATAAAATAGTTCCACGAAAATATATACCACGGGGGGGGGTTAGCATTTATAGATAAACATGTTTGCATTGTTAAGAGGACTTCAGCTAAGCAGGTCCATCCATCTAACTGGAGGATCTAAGGGTGGATGCCTTTCCCGTTCCCTTCCCTCCCTGTCAGCAGGGGTGAGCTAGACATATGGACCGACAGACAGCCAGACTGATAAACAGGGGGAAAGTGAGCTAGAGCAGTGTAGGGTGGTAGGCATATGGAGGGACAGGCAGGGGGGCTGAGTACTGTCAGACTGGGGCTTGTAAAGATAGAGGGGCCCTTCTCTCCCAATGTCGCCTCACTCTCTCTCTACCCAAATGCTTGGCACCACTTAGACTGACTTTAGTACCCAGGCAGACGTACGCACACACACACACACACACACACACAAACACTGAAGCAGAGATTGGTGCCACACTTAATATTTGTGTAAGTGAGATAAAGACATTGTTAAAAAGTACTGCACAATGTGTGTGTGTGTGTGTGTCTGTGTGTGTGTGTGTGCACTGGGAATGTTTAAGTCTGTGTTGGCGCCTGCTTCAGGCACTTAAGGTTCAGGGGGTGACTCGTGTCACACACTTTTTACAAGTGTTTATCCTGCTGAGAGGGCAATGCCCCAGCTCTCTGTCAGGCAAACACAGATTACAACTAAGTGCTAAAGTGTGTGGGAGAGACAGTGCGTATGTGCTGTACACTATGTGTGTGTGCATGTGCGTGTGTGTGTGTGTGTATTTGTGAGGTCATGGCGGGTGGCCCAAGACATGTGAGTGTTGGGCTAGTGATCGATGCGTGCATGCGTGTGTGTGTGCGCTGGGTGCGCTGGATGGGGTCGTGTAAACTTTAGATTAGCACTCTCCTCGCACCTCATTAGCCCAGCTTGGTGACCCAGTTCACCAACAGGCCGAACGTTCAGGACAACCCCGGTATCTCCCCTCCCCTCTCAGGCCCAAGGCTGAGGGGCCGGCACCCTTCCAGCTTCACTTCCCAAGGAGGTTCCTAAGCTGTTCCCTTCCTATGCTTCTTTCATTTTCCCTGTCAAATCTTATTTTTTTCATTTTCTTTCATGCACTGCACTACAATATACAGGGGTTAGGGGATGCTGGTAAAATGTCCATTGAAAACACGGGCCTTTAGACCACTTTGCAGTCTGTAACTGCTACATGTATAACCGCTACTGACTAGCCAAATATGTCTCTTTGACTTGGCTCAACGAGGCAGTCCCCCATGGCAAGGGAATGGTCAGCTCTCTAGCTCTTTCATGGTGCAATACTGTGCTAAATGGTGTGCTGCTACTGGATGAATGTGTTGCTATCTGGCTGTCACAGTGCAAAAGTGTGCAAACGTATCACAGATCAGCACGTCATGTAGTGAGCCAGCCCAATGGGCCCACACAGGACCGTGCTGCACACCAGCTCCATGGCGTCAGAACCCAATGCTAATTCATGAAGAAGTGCCAACAGTGGTTACGACGGTGTCATAGTTGGACGGGCAGCTATACTGGCCTCAGTAGTGACTTGCCCCTCGTCTACTGGTGACATAGAAGTCGACCCGGTGACTGACTGACCAATCGACTGCAACATAGCTTATTTTGGGCTGTGGGCCCACTACCCCCCCGGATTCAAAAACAAAAACTTGGCTTGGGTCTTGGGAGCCAATGATCATGTTAGGTTAGCTCATTGCAATGTGCAGGCATGGGGCAGCATTAACACTAAGCTGGGCCTCAGACACTGGCCCGCTCGTCCAAAATCAACAGGCTGGAGTCACTGCATGGGCTGTAGACACACATATACACACACACACAATTCTCAATCTGAGATCACAATGTTGTGCCTACTTAGTTAATAGTGCTGTGACTGACAGGGGACGGACCAGACCTAAGCCAATAATGGTCATTTTAAATAACCAGCCTACTAATTGGATATTGGATGTTCTTTGGTGTGATGCATTCACTTGCAGTGCCACCAGTGAGTCATCAAAATGATGTCAGGGAATTGAAAGAACAGGCATTATTAAATGGGTTCTGAGGGTAAAAGTTTGCTGTTTCCTGGTGAGAAACTGTGACGTGTATTGCACCAGTTCTAACTATGACCACACGTACATATTCAAATGTATAGTCTCTCTCTCTCTCTCTCTCTCTCTCTCTCTCTCTCTCTCTCTCTCTCTCTCTCTCTCTCATCTTTACTCCCCCCCCGTAGAACTGTTTATGTCACAACACTGGGCCTCATTTCTCCCTTTCTCTTTTCTTCTCCTCCTTTTGTTCCTCCCCCCCACCACCACTTAGCTTCTCTCTAATCTACTCAGAAATCTCAAATTCCGGTCTCTTCACGGCCTGCTACCCCTTCTTACTGTCTATCAGAAAATCTGTTTTTATTTTTACTTTCAGCCACTGCATTGACACATCCACCACCCTACGGCATGACACACACACATTCACAGATACACACACACACACACACACACACACACACACACACACACACTCAGACCTCATGTCCATTGTGTATGTCTATTGATGCAGACTGATGAGAAAGTGTAAACAAGGAGATGGTCACCTCCCCCCCATGACCCCCTCCACCAACCTGACTGCTCAGGTTCCAGCAGACACAAATGTGTGTGGGAGCAGGTGTACACAGACACACACACAGACATAATCCTGTATATATCCTTTCCTGACTTTCCAACCAAATCTATAGTACCAGGGAGTCCTATAATGTAGGGTTTACACTGAGATTAGCCTCACCCAGCGTTGAGTGAGAGTAGAGAGTGAGAGTCCTGCAGTCAACCCCTGAATCTAACTTTTTCCAAGCCTTTTAAACTTGCACTTAACCTCTCTCTCTCTCTCTCTCTCTCTCTCTCTCTCTCGTACAGGCGTCTTCTGGTCTAACCCGTGCATGTTGCCATGTGGATCATGTAATCAGTCATCTTCTGACAACGTGGTCCTTTCATAAGGACATAAGGCATTAACTTCTGCTCTGACCGTACTGCAGAGAAGGAGACCACATCATCATCATCATCATCATCATCATCATCATCATCATCATCATCACCACCACCACCACCACCACCACAGAGATCATCATGTAGATCAGATACGCCTGGTCTAAGATCAATGACTAAACCCTACCGTGTTGGAAGCCAGCCCAGACATTTGCACACACTGCACCAGCCGACCCAGAACAGCTCAGGGCTCATTCAGAACTTCTAACTGCACTGTCAGCCAACAGTCAAAGAGAATGAGGGTTGAATGTAAATGTAGGGTAACGGACTGAAGAAAGAAAGAGTACATGTTACTGTAGGAAGACACACTGTGATTTCCGAGCAGATCGGATGAGCGCTGCACATCACGTATCGGCGTACCTGCGTCAGGGTCCTGGTTGAAGCGGGCGTAGCGGGCATTCTCAAGGCGTGCGATGCATCGCTCTATGGGCACCCAGGCGAAGGTCTCCGGGCACAACAGGTCTGAAGGCAGGTACTGCCCCTGGGGGAGGAGAGAGAGAGAGAGAGAGAGAGAGAGAGAGAGAAACAAGTTATGTAAGATATACAGGATATACAGCGAGCCAGTCATTATTGCAAAATAAACCCTGACAGGGTGATGCAGGGTGATCTTGAATCACCCTGTGTTACACGACTATTTACTAAAGAAATCATTTAGTTGACACAAAATAACCCCAAAATGATTCTATTGATTTGAAAAGGTTTTTATTGCTTCCGCTAAAAGAAATAGTGTTATATTCTACAGTTGTAAATAGCGTCCATAGCAACGGTCTGCTATTCAGAAATAACAGCCTGTAGAATGCCTTAAATTAACCAATCAGAATCGAGTATTCAACAAAGCCGTGAAACATATTAACCGATCTTCACGCCAAGTCATCATTATACATGTGTTAGTAAGTCTTCTATGAACTCAAAGGGGAACCGCCACGCTTGTCGAGTACTGCTTCATAGGCCTATTGTGAAAAAACAGCAGTCTGCAACATCAACTACACTTCCGCCAAAAAAATGTGTAAAAGTTGGCCCAGTGACGTGATTGATCCGGGCTTTGCGTTCTTGACTTGGAAAGAAGTGACGTCAATTGCCCAACGTCTCAGATGTTGATGTTTTTTCAAAACACGCGTATGAAGCAGTACTCTCTTATATTATATTAAATAGCTGAGCGTGACGGTTCCCCTTTAAAACATATAAACGCATTTCTGGAAAGTAGAACTGGGAAATTGGAGGGGAAGGTTGAGACACTGACACTGAGCGTTTGAAAAAAGGTTCTCAACTTTGGCTCCTTTCTTTGTGATGTTATTGATGTAATATAATGATGTTATGATGTAATCGTCCCTCATATTAATACATATTTCTAACTGCATTAAGTATGATAAAATGTATTTAGTGGATGTATGAACTAAGAGTTCAGCTAGAAAATATAAAAAAGTAAAAGAGCACCAAAAAGAACAAAATGGGTGAGAGGCACAAAAATGACCAGAGAGCTGCGTTCTATCACATGCTACCAAACCAACAGAAAACAGGGCCCCCGATAAGACTGTAAACAAGCAGGCACCTCAAACAGGCCTGCTGCACTATCTCAGCACACACACACACACACACACACACCACCACACACTCCCAGCTCAGCACTGCACTAAACCACAGAACAAATCCACCAGTATCCTTTTGAAAATATCCTCCTCTACTCCACTGAGGTCAGAAACAGAAGAGTAATAATTACCAGGCATTATCTGTCATTTAAATTACACATGTCAAGTAAGGGAACGTTATTTTATTATATTGTTATTACAGAACAGAAAATGTGAAAAGGGGATGTCATATAATCCCCCGAACCTTGAAATGCCTCTGTAATATAAAATGGAACATATAAACACACATCCTATATTAAAAAATAAACGCAGACCAGCATCCCCGAGGAAGAGAGCATGTGCCGGCCGCAGAGAGAGTGGATCTGTCAGGGTGTATGGAAAGTATGCGGGCTGTTTTCACAAGCACACCGCTGCCAGGGGAACACAGCAGCCTGGCGCTGAAACACGCACAACAGTGGAACCAAAGGGGTTGAGTGAAAAGTTGGGGTCAACGACAGAGGACCACCACCCCGAGAATTAAAAAAAAAAAAATGCACCCAAATCCCCTACACATGACCACACGGTGCAGGACAAAAAAAAAGTCTGGCTGTGCAGGGGTCAGCAGGCTGCAGACATGGGCTTTTCCACCTAGGAATGGCGGGTATTACCAACACATGCTGGAGCCCTTTAAGTGCTGCCGTCAAAAGATGGGAGCGTGGAAAGAATGCCTATGGCTCCGTAGCGCCAACAGACTAATGCTCCCTCCCCAACGCCCTCGACTCGCACTATGCTCTGGATTCCTCCCACAATAAAGCCTCGTCTACACACGTCTTTTGGACCTACTTATCTCATAAGGCGCAGTCCACAGATATGGGTACCACCTCAACCCCATTGCTGCAGGTTCCACCAGCACCGGGCATGGATGACAGGGAGGGGACAGAGGACTTTTAAGAGAGAGAGAACATGTAGGAACAAGCACATGTTGCTATATGCACTTCTACTATTACGAGAACCATTCCCGCATGAGCGGTTCGCCTGGGAATATTAGCGTGTTTCTAGAGGTTCGCTGTGCCAAACGGCAGATTTTTGCAGGGCAATAAAGGAGATTCTTGGGAGTCCGTGTCATTTTGTGAGTGTGACAGATCAACTATTTTCCCTTGGCCTGTGACACGCGAGATCGCGAGAGCGGGCTAGAGGGAGCCGCAGAGCGTGAAACCTATGTAACCACAATGAGAGACTTGAGCAGGTCGCAGCAAGGCCACTAATCCACAAACCTCCCCAAGGACGACGAAAGGGACGAGCAGAGCTGAAAGTATGTGAGGACACGTCTTTTAGTGGTCTGGAGCAAAAAGAGAGAGTCGGAAAAAGTGAGAGAAAGAAATGGAGACAGAAAGCTGGCCCCTATCTGTCCCTCTCTCTGCCCGAAGGCCCAGTAATTCACAGCAGCAGTCACTTCAGCCTGTGTGTTTCCTGTGTGCTTCCGTTCACCGGCATTATTAGCCTCTGCACCAGCGTGGCAGTGGCTGCTACTATCAACAGGGAAACCAATGATTGTTTCCTGAAACACTGAGCCCAGAGAGGACATTGCAGCATTTTGTCTAAATTACTAGCAGTGCACAGTCTCTCCTTATAAATCACTGCTGCTGGACTGACTGGCAGAAGCTAGAAGGTAAAGTAATGAGTACACAGGAAATGACAGAGTGAAGGGTTCTGCGTGGACAGGAAGCTGTCCGGCGATAAGACTCTCTATAAGAGTCTTATCGAAGCTGTCCGGCGATAAGATATGTTTGTGCGCGTGCACTTTTGTATGATCTGCGCCAAGGTGCTTAATTGCTGG